>CM063510.1:108050718-108230757 GCA_032207245.1 Pardosa pseudoannulata | reverse complement strand
AAACAAACAAAAAAAATTGAAATTAAATGTATTGTATAATTAAATAACAAAATACATTTTTTAGAATTTTTCATTTTAATATTCATTTATTTAAAAATAAAATTTGATTAACATTTTATATGAGTTTCCATTGCAAAGTAACAATATAAAAATTTCAACTGAAAAGGAATCCATATAGGTTAGATTATAAAAATAGACCTAACCTATTCAAACACCCATTCAGTATGATATGGCTAAGGCCATCGTGATCATACAGAATTATAATTAAATAGAATATATTTATATAACTTAATTGATAATTATAATTTATAGAATACATTACTTTTATATTACTGCTTACTTTAAAATCCCTTATGATTACTTAATACTTTAATGGATTTTGGAAAAAATTGTTCAAAGTTATTTAACTTATATTTAAAGTTGTGTGCTTTATAAATCAGGCTATATTAGTAAAATACATAATGATACTTTTTGTGAGCTCATAGAAAATTATATCTTAATATGTTTAGTTTGAATTTAATTTGAATAAGAAAATAAACAAAATATTTAACATATTCTACTGAAGTTTAAAAAAAGTTTATTATCTTTCATTTTTAAAAATTAAATTTCTTAAAGGTATTTTATCTATATCATGTGTATGAAAGAGTTCACATAAAGCAGGAATACATTTATTTACAATACATACAGTAAATTTAAAAAAAGTAATTGTACAAACACTTACTATAAAAAGCTATAACATTTAGAAATTCAAGATGAAATGACAGACCCATACTAAATTATTTAATTCAATAAAATAAATGACTAACTTTTTGTAAACATAGTTGTAACGGTTATTATGAAGAACGCATTAAGCACATACACATACATTTTTTTTCTGTGCACATAAAAATAATCAGTGTTTGAATAACATATATATCTAGGATTATAACACTGTATAAAAATATATACAGTTTCAAACTATGAAAGAAATTTGTCTCAACAAAAATTACATTAGCGTCACTTTTCCAGAACAGAATAATATTTCACAGCAACAATAATTATTTACACTTATAACAAATATTCACAGAATAACAACCCAGCTAGCAACGTTACGTTGGGCCAACGTTGTACTGCATACGTTGGGCCAACGTTGATATGACACGTTGGCCAACCGTTGGCTAACGGTTGGTAAATGGTTGGCTAATGGTGGTTTGTTTACATATTGCCAACGCAATACTACGGTGGGCCAACGTAATACTACGATGGGCCAACGGAATACCAACGTTTATATTTCTGTTTATTATTTTGATATAGTGTATAATATAGAATGGGCATGTGCTATTACTTTGAAATAAGCTGATGTTTTTATAGCATAAGTCATTTTTAAATTTTGCAATAGTTGAAAAATAGAAAATAGATATAAAAAGAATGACATAGTTTATTTTAGTCCACACCACACATTTCATATAATACTTACTCTGCGGCAATCCATTTATTCCTTTGAAATCTGTATTAATTTTTTTAATGATACAAACTGTTTCGTAAATAAGAAAAACGAAAATTTCCACTTCTGAGAGCTAAAAATAGATAATTGAAGAAAAGCACAACACAACAGAGGTTAAACAAAAAATAATATACATATTTTAGTTATTTTTCTTTTATTTACAATTTTTTTTTTTATTTAAATTCGGCCACCATATCCATCTATCAAAGTTCTCTACATTTTCTCTGGATTCACAATTTCATGGCATCTGAAACACAAATAAGTAACTCAAAAAGTATATATTATAAAATGTTTTAATGTTACCACAAACATTTCCTTTTATCTTTTTACCTTTTTAAAATGATTCAAAGATGATTTGAATATGTAAAAAAGTAAAGGCAAACATAATTACATCTAATAAATAAAATTAAGTTATAAAGTAAACAAGTTTCATAACTATGATAAAGTGAAATCCATAATATTTACATATCATTATACAACTTTATTATTATTATTAAGAAAAAACACAAAGTAACCTAACGATTATTTAAATCAGCATGCTTTAAAAAATATTATGTCACCTATCTTAAATTCATTTAAAATTTGTTATTTTCTTAAATCTGTACTAAAGAAGTGTATTAAAAGGTATTAAAGACTAAAGTGTACCAAAACACCGTGTATATACTTTTGTAAATGGTATGTTACTATTAAAAACACAAAAGAGAAACTAGAGTTCAGATAGCCAAACATCGTTTTCTTCAGGAATAAATTAATAATAATGAGGGCATATCATATATATATGATAGAACACAAAAATATCAAGAGAACTCACCTTGCAAATTTGAAATCCTGCAGCGATGGCGCGTTAACCCTAAAGATGGCGGTTGATACACAACTTTCTCTTTTGGCGGAGATTCTGCACATGCTCGTAGATATAGGCGGTTACTTTTATATTTCTTAGCCAATGGTATGCCGATATTTGTGCAAGAGGCGTAAACAGAAAATCTCTTACGTTGGCCCAACGGTTGGCCAACATTTCAGAATTACCGATGGCCAACCAAACATTTTGCCAACCAATTACCATCACTTCATTTCCCCTTTTCAACGTTTACCCAACCAAAGACCAACAGCCAACTTATAGCCAACGAAAATCCAACGTTTCCGTGCTAGCTGGGAACATATCACTCTTATTAAAATATTTTAACCAATGAATGATAAATATTGTAAGCTGTGTGTGAGCAATAAAGGATTATTGATTACATCAGTAAGATAACCATTGAAATTTTTAGACAAGAAGTAAACTTTTATTGTAAAATTTTTTGGGGGCTATAATTCATATTTTATTTTTTATATTATTAATATTATACAACTTAATTTCTTACAGTAATTATTAAATGTTTTTAGTAAATAAGGAAAATAAAAAAGTGTTCGAGGTAAGTATTAAACACTGAATTTCTGCATAACGTTAATAATAAATAAGATCTTTATAAGGAGTAATAACAGTCAGTTATCCGATTGTATGGTGTACTTCAAAAGGGAGTAGAGAATAAGTACTTAAATGCAAGAAAAAATGACATGCTTGATATCTCTCTTTATTATATTTTATAAAAAGCATAGAAAACATGCCAATAAAAAGGAACATAGTTTAATTATTAATTTAGATACAATAGAACAGTTTTGATAACAAAGCACACACTGTAAAGTAAATTAAGCTTAAAAAATATATATATAAAAAAAGAGTAACATCAATTAACTTCCTTTAGTTAATTTCAAAAACAGCCATATGGAACTTCTTAAAGGTTCTATATAAGTCAGTAATTTCATATTTGTATAAAATTTCTTACCTCGATTTGCTTCAATTGAAGTTGATATACAGGTTCAAAATAGAATAAAACTAATATATTTGAGTAACAATGTCGAATATATGTAGGCATACAACGAGCTACAAACCACGTTGTCGCCGGTATACAACTACGACGCGCATCGGCCTCAATGTACGACTCATATTTCGCGGTGGCAACCTACGCGCAGGCCCGGTGATCACGATGGCCCCGGAAAGCACCATATTTCCGGAGTACAGTGCTGTATTTCCGGCCAGCAGCTTAGGAAGACTTTTATGGTCTGAGCGTTTTTTTAAAGAGAATAAGTGTATGCTCATGAACAGCTAGGCAGATAGAACACACAAACGTGGGACATTTTCTATCTACATGATGGTCATTTATTTTTTTTTGGGGGGGGGATGAGTCCCCCAAATCCCTCCCCTGCCTACGGTTTTGGAAAGTGCTTGCTAATAAAATGTGAAAAGTGAAACATCATGAACTATGAAGTCACAACCAGTAACAGAGCTTTTGGAAGTCACATAGTTTTCTCTTAACTTAAAAATTAATTTGAAAAGTGACAAACCCATTTTTTGTTTACATTTTTGAAAACATTTTTGGAATTATCAAAAAATAATAAGTTGTTCCTCTCACCCACTTGTGGAAATTCCTCATTTTTGAGTATATATATTTGTAAGTAAGAGTTACAAAAAATGCTCAGGGTCTTAATGCCCATTTTTGTTTTTGCAAAGTTTGCAGATTAACAAATTTTAGAAATGGCATTAGCTGAGGCTGAATTATTCTTCATTGGAAGAGAACTAAAACTTTGAAACACTTTTTAAAAATTGAAATTAATATAATTAATTTTACACATGTATTAATTGTTGAAATAAACAAGTATTATTAACTCCCAAAACTTTTTACATCAATGCTATCAATGTTACTTATTGCGATATTTTATTTTAATTTGTCAAGCTATGATAAATACCAAAATGTAAAATAATCTTTTTGGACTAATACATAATATACATGTATATATATATATATATATATATATATATATATATATATATATATATATATATATATATATATATATATATATATATATATATATATATATATATATATATATATATATATATATATATGTATATATATGTATATGTATATATGTATGTATATATATATATATATATATATATATATGTATATGTATATATATATGTATATATGTATATATATATATGTATATATATATGTATATATATATATATGTATATATGTATATATATATATGTATGTATATATATATATATATGTATATATATATATATATATGTATACGTATGTAAACATATTCCTTTTTCCCACTGCTGAACGAAGTACTACAGCTCCAAAGCAGCAGAGTCCATCGCCAAGTCATCATCAGTTCGACTTCCGGAGTTGACAACAGTTGGTTTGAGAAAGAATGTGCATGCAGTTCCGAGTTCTGAGTGATGTGTGTGGGAGAGAGGAATAAGATGATTTATCGAGCCATTATTAACCAAGTTTATCCCTAGACCCCTTGTATATATAATTCCCTTAAATGTTAATTAAACTAATTTTTATAATAAGAGTTTGTATCCGAGTTTGTGTCCTGAATCTCTCTCCTTCACAAAAAATGGGGGCTCGTCTCGTCCATTGAACCCCATCTGAGTTTATTCTACGTTGCTTATAAGTCGTTAATAATTACGTTGTGAGTAATAATTTTCTTCTGCTGAATTCTGAGCCATCATTTTTGATTCGAGTGAAACCAGAAGTAAAAATCATCTTGAGTGCACGTGTTCTGATTTGGATTTCTGTTTTGGATTTCGACGTTCGAAGATTATTTTTTTTTCATCAGTGTTTTTCATCAGAAAATTCTTTTTATCGCCGTTGATTTTATTCATCAGTGAAGTTCTGTTTCATAAATTCCAAGAATATATAGTAAATACGAAAAAAAATTTTTTCTCTCTACAATGTTATTTGAATTTGAGTGTGTACGTCATTACAGTGCAACAGAGTGTGTTTGATGAAGTATTCTTTTTGTGATAAAATTATTACATCTATGCTTATCCGAGATATTTAATTTTTTGGACATGGATTCTGGTAAGTTATGATTTTATTATTTTGATTTTGAGAACAATTTTGAAGTTGACCTACTTTCGATTTCGAGATTTTGATTTACAGAAGAAAGTGCCTGAATGAATATTGACTTACCGATACCAATTGATTTGAGTATTTTACATTGATTTGACTAATTCAATTCTATAGATATGTACTTATTTGCATGTGTTTACAGTATATTCTATTGAATTATTTGACTACTTTGTTCATCTGACTTTAATTTTTTATGCAAATTTCCCACTGTTGTTTATATTTACTGCAATTTTATATTGGTTTTTATTCAGAAAATGGCCCTCAGATTAGTAGACATCCCTCAGATTGCCCATTCTCTAAAATTTGCCAGCACTAAAGCCATTACGTTACTCAATAGTATTGTTTTCGATACACCCCATGATAGAGCAACAAGGGCGAAATTACGCGAGTTTACGGGTTTTCCTGTTGAAACTAATTTAACGGAAAAGATTCAAAATGTTAAAAAATCTTTCTCATTAGCAGATCTAGTGCAAGTTGCAAACATTTTGCATATCGAAATTAGCACAGACACCGATTCATTGTGCGATTCTATATTTATGTATCTCAGAAATACTGCTGAGTTAAAGAATGCAATTTCTGTTGTTAATTCTGAGACAGAAGAGCACACTGTGCCTTTCGTACAACAATTTCCTGCTCATCAACCCTCACAAAGTAGTGCTTTATCACCAACAACGCCTCATTCTAACACTACAGCACTTAATTCTAATTTTGTTGAACATAGTGTTCCGCCTGGGCAGCAAGGATTCAATGTTGGACTCAGCATCAAAGACATCGCGGATGAAATTAAAAATTTTGACGGTACCTCGATGTACCCTATTGACCATTTTATTGATTCAATAGAAAATATTTCAGTGTTATACAACTTAACGGATATACAGACTTTAGCAGTGGCTAAGCGCTGTATTACAGGTACTGCGAGAACGTTTCTTAACTCTCTTCCGACTGTTACATCTTGGAAATCCTTTAAATTTTATTTTCTTGATGAATTTGACCAGCAATACACATCAGCGGATATTCATAAAATGCTGTCGGAACGACATTTGCGCAGAAATGAAAATTGTACAGATTATTTACTAAAAATGAGAGAAATTGCTAATAAAGCCGCCATTGATGAAAAATCTGTTTGCCAATACGTAATCAGGGGTTTGCCAGATTCTCCCCATAAGCTCCTCTTATATGGTTGCAACAATTTTAAGGAATTAAAACAAAACCTTTTGATTTTTGAACAACTTCAAAATGACAATAGTACCCGTTCACATCCTAGGATTCACAACAACATCTCTGCTTCAAATCAAGATTTTTCCAGACGAGTTTTTGGTTATAATAAACCTGGTGCTACTCAACCTTTGGCTTCTTCTAGAAACAAAGCCCCGAACACCATATCTAATTTCAATAGTCCCGCGACTATTTCAAATAATAAAATTAAATGTTATCAATGTGGAGGAAACAATCATTTAGCTTCTACTTGTACGTATCAACAGACTCGCTGCTTCTATTGTAAAAATTTCGGCCATAAAATTTCCGCTTGTCCAAAAAAGACTAGCATGTTTTCTGCTCGTCCTTTGATTCCACAAACAGACGCTTCAGCACATCCAGTTGCTTCTCATACCGCCCCTCTACCATCAATGACTCTAACAATATGTATCTCTGATCTCTGTCTCTCTGCACTTGCTGACACTGGAAGTCAATATACATTACTTCGTGAATCTATCTACCAAAAATTAGGGTCTCCTGAATTGAAGAGTACCTCCCTCACTCTCACGGGACTTGGATCAACTATTATTCATCCCATTGGCTTTTTTCACAGGAATTTCAAAATACAAAACACCACATTCACGTCCGACTTTTTCGTCATTCCTGATCATTTACTCTTAGTTGATGTTATTCTGGGCCATAGTGTGTTACAACAGGCTGAATTTAAATTAGATAAAACAGGTATTAAACTCATTGAATCGGACACTATTAAGAGAAATACTTCTACTGCCAATTTGTGTGTTTCAGTTAATTCTCCAAATCTCTATGATGACACTTTACCCTTCTCTAATGATACATTCTCAGGTGTCGTTCAAGACAATACTTTGCCTGATCTAGATCATGTGTCTGATACTGCCATTCGAACTGAACTTATGCAATTAATTACCACATACAAGCCCACAAAAATAAAATCTCCTGCTGTTCAGATGAACATTGTTTTGTCTGATGATATCCCTGTCCATCACAGACCTCGTCGTCTTCTTCTAATGGAACAGAAAATCGTCGATGCTCAAATTCAAGAGTGGCTTGATAAAGGTATTATACATCCTAGCTGTTCTGATTATAGCTCCCCTGTAGTCCTATGTAAAAAAAAAGATGGCTCTCATAGACTTTGTGTCTACTATCGACAACTTAATAAAAAAATTATACGCGATAGATTTCCCCTTCCTCTCATAGATGATGTTATTGATCGTCTTGAAAACTCTGCTCTCTTCACCAAATTAGACTTGAAGAATGGATTTTTTCACGTTCCTATACATCCCAGTTGCACAAAATTTACGTCATTTGTTGTTCCTAATGGTCAGTATGAATTCTTATTTGCTCCATTTGGTCTTTGTGTTTCACCAAACATTTTCCAGAGATACATTTATGCTATTTTTCTCCCCTTAATGGCAGAAAACATAGTGGTAATATACTTAGATGATTTTATGATTCCAGCGAAAACTGAAATGGAAGCTCTTCATAAACTTAAAATCGTTTTCCAAGTGGCGTCCGAGCACGGACTTGAATTGAATTTCACGAAATGTTCTTTTCTACAGAAAAAAATTGAATTCCTGGGTTATGTTATTCAGAATGGAACAATTCAACCTTCCCCAGCTAAAACGGCAGCAGTTCAAAATTTTCCACTTCCTCGTGATGTGAAACACCTCCAAAGTTTTCTCGGATTAACCGGATATTTTCGAAAATTCATCTCGCAATATTCACTTATTGCTAAGCCCTTAACTGACTTGCTACGAAACAATGTACCTTTTCATTTCGGAGAAATTCACAAGCAATCATTTCAACGACTAAAAGACATCTTGACACAATCTCCTGTACTACACATTTTCCGACAAGGAGCAAAACTTGAATTACACACCGACGCCAGTTCTCATGGTTTCGGCAGTGTTCTTTTACAACAAGAAGATGATGGAAATTTTTATCCCATTCATTATATGTCCCGTAAAACATCTCCTCAACAAGAGAAACTTTCAAGTTACGAGTTAGAAGTATTAGCTATCGTAGAATCCGTCAAAAAGTTCAGAACTTATCTTTTGGGTTCCAAATTTATTATAGTAACTGATTTTCAGGCTTTTCAGAAAAACTATTCATAAAAAGGATGTCACTCCCAAAATTGCCCGTTGGTGTACAATTTTAGATGAATTTCAATACGAAATTGTTCATCGTCCTGGACGATTAATGCCTCATGTTGATGCTCTCAGCCGTCATGCTGTCTACTTGATAACTGCCAATTCCGAGGTTACTGCTAAAATAGCAACTGCCCAAGCAAATGATGATCAAGTTCTCACAATAAAAAATCTATGTCAATCGAACACTAATTCCGATTTTCTTGTGAAAAATGATGTACTTTATAAACTTCACAACGGATTAGAATTATTAGTTGTTCCCTACCACATGCAAACACAAATAGTCCGAGACGCACATCTTCAGGGACACTTTTCCGTAGAAAAAACAGAGAATATAATACAACAATCCTTCTATTTCCCGAATATGCGAAAATGTATAGAAAATGTTATTGCAAACTGTGTTGAATGCATATTGATTAACAAAAAACGAGGTAAAGCAGAAGGTTTCCTTCATCCCATTCCAAAAGAGGATATTCCCTGTGGTACTTTTCACCTTGATTTTCTTGGACCACTTCCGTCCACCTGTAAACAGTATAATCACATTTTTGCAGTAGTAGATGCTTTTACTAAGTTTTTGTGGTTATTTCCAGTCAAATCTACTTCAACTAAAGAAGTTCTCCAGAAATTATTAATCATACAATCAACTTTCGGCAATCCTTCGCGAATAATTACAGACCGCGGATCTGCGTTTACTTCAACCGACTTTCATGAGTACTGCAAAGAGCAAAACATAGAACTCATTCACATTACAACTGGCATTCCCAGAGGGAATGGTCAAATTGAAAGAATGCTACAAACGGTTATCCCAGTTCTTTCCAAGTTATCAATTGATGATCCATTAAAATGGTTCAAACACGTCGAGGCAGTTCAGCGAACTCTAAACAGCACAATCAGTAAAGCCACGAAAAAGTCCCCCTTTGAACTCCTGATCGGTGTCCCCATGCGACATAAAGAAGACTCTCAAATCATCCAAATCCTTCAAGAGGAATATCTACATTCTTTTATTGATCATCGTAACACATTGCGCAGCATCGTAAAAGAAAACATTCTTAAAATTCAAGAGACTAACCGACGTACTTTCAACAAACATCGAAAAAAAGCTCTCCAATATCAGATGGGAGACATGGTTGCCATAGCTAGAACTCAATATGGTACAGGAATGAAGCTTCGTCAACACTTCCATGGCCCTTGCAAGATCACAAAAATAAAGCCTCATGACCGCTACGAGGTCGAAAAAATCGGCACCCATGAAGGTCCCAATGTCACCTCCAGTTCTGCCGATGACATGAAATCTTGGACATCCGATATCACCTAACTTCAAGATTACAGAACTTTTTGTTTCCTCTCCTTTCCATTTTTTAGTTTTATCTTTGTTTTGTACATTTTTTAAAATTTTGTTTTGTGTGCATTTTTTAACCCTGTTTGATTTTTTAACCTATTTTTTTTAACATTTTTTTTTCATCTTTGATTTCTTTATCTTCGACCCCTTCCTTTTTTTTTTCTTCTTTTCCTTCGTTTTGTTTTGTTTTTCTTTATTAGTTCGTCAGGCGACTCACCGTCAAGATAGCCGAGTGTAAACATATTCCTTTTTCCCACTGCTGAACGAAGTACTACAGCTCCAAAGCAGCAGAGTCCATCGCCAAGTCATCATCAGTTCGACTTCCGGAGTTGACAACAGTTGGTTTGAGAAAGAATGTGCATGCAGTTCCGAGTTCTGAGTGATGTGTGTGGGAGAGAGGAATAAGATGATTTATCGAGCCATTATTAACCAAGTTTATCCCTAGACCCCTTGTATATATAATTCCCTTAAATGTTAATTAAACTAATTTTTATAATAAGAGTTTGTATCCGAGTTTGTGTCCTGAATCTCTCTCCTTCACATATATATGTATATATATGTATATATATATATATGTATATATATATATGTGTACATATATGTGTATGTATATATGTATATATATATATATATATGTATATATATATATATGTATATATATATATATATGTATATATATGTATATATGTATATGTATATATATATATATTATATATATATATGTATATATATATATATATATATATATGTATATATATATATATATATATATATATATATATATATATATATGTATATATATGTATATATATATATATGTATATATATGTGTACATATATGTGTATGTATATATGTATATATATATATATATGTATATATATATATATGTATATATATATATATGTATATATATATGTGTATATATATATGTATATATATATGTATATATATATGTATATATATGTGTATATATATATGTATATATATACGTATATATATGTATATATGTATATATATATATATATATATATATATATATACATATATATATACATCTATATATACATATATATATATACATATATATACATATACATATATATATATATATATGGTACCCCCGTGTACGTCCAAACGGGATACCGGGTAAAAGTCAGTTGACTCAAATTGAAACACTAACTTCGAATTAATTTAACGTAAGCAACATTTAATAACGGACATAATAGAACATTAGTAGAAGTTTTACATTTCAGTTAATTGTAATTGCCGGGAGAGTTGCCGTCTGCACGCTCTGTTCGTCGTTAGGGCCGTCGTCCGCCCTCTCCAAAAACACCCGAGCGTCTCTCTCGGTCAAAGGTACGTCTGTCTTCTCTCCCGTCTACTCGAAGTCTCCCCTCGTTGCCAGATGCGCGCAGCGAACCTGGTGTTGCGTGGCACTCCGGCTACCACAGCGGCCGTCCTAACTCTGGTCTGCGCCCTCGCGGCCATCGTCGTCTGTTGGCTGGAAAATGCGCTGGAAAAAGGAAAAGACAGAAAAAACAAAAAGTTGACAAACTATATACAGATAAGATGAAAAAAAAATAAAGTCTTTATTCCTTGCAAAGTCAAAATCAAAATGAGTCATTGTCCGGGTAAATGTCGTAATTAGGAAGAGTCAATTGTGTTGGCCCACGGCTTGATGTAGTCGGCTGCTGAACTGGTCATGTTAGTACCCTCGTGGCTGCCTATCTTTTCAACATCGTAACAATCGTTGTTCTTGATTTTGGTGATCTTGTAAGGTCCGTTTGGTTCAGCTGATTTTGGGTTCTTATCCCGAATTCAACAGTACTGCATGCTCTTCTTGTATTTTGGTGTTCTCTTGAGTAATGTTTCTCATGCAGAATGTATTTTCTTCGAGCGTTCTTTAATTCGTGCTTGGTTTTCCATCTTCGTCATTTTGTTTTTTCTCTTTTCTTTTTATTCTTTGGATGTTCTTTTTAGTAGGCTCATTTATTGTTTTTCTTCTGTTTTATGGTGTTTTAGACTTCGATTCTTCTTCGGTATTGCAAGTAATTTTGATTCGTTCTTCAGGTTTTCACCATCTTTTAAATCTTTATTCACGGTCTGAGACTGGGTAGGAATATTTTGCTATCGTAATTTTAAAATTTTTTGGAAGTAGTAGCATTTTTGCTTTTTGGTATTTTTAGGTGTTGTATTATGGTGATTGGTACGTCGATCTGGTACTGATATGTGTTTGTTTTTGTACAATACTGTTCGAAATCTTTTTGTAAAGCGAAACTGTTCTGAGACAATGCGGTTGAACAAATAGGGGCTTTTTGCTGTCGAAATAGCTTTTTTGTGAAGGATATATCCAAGTAAATTTTGTGAATGCGTCAATGATAGTAAATAAATGTTGGTACTTTTTATTGGTTGATGGTAACGGTCCTAAAAAATCAATATGGTAGGTGGAAAGAGATATCGATTCTTTGGGAATTGGATTTAGAAATTCTTCTCCTTTTCCCCGTTTTCTATTACAAAGTACGCAGTCGATGCAATTATTAATTACTTTCTCAATTTTCTGTCGGGCTTTAGGGATGAAATAATTTAAATTTAAGACTTCTTCGGTTTTTGAAACAGCAAAATGTCCTTTTTTGTGTATCCCTTTAATGATATGGAGTTGCATTGCTTCTGGGATAACTAAAAGTTCTCGACCGTCTTTAAATTTGTACAGTACACCTTGTTTAACTAAATAATCACTATTTTGATTTTTGTCAATCATGTCTTTAATTGCTTGAAGGTGTTCATCATCGTTTTGTGCAGCAACAATTTTTTGTGTGGTTGAATCGTCTGATCGTGTTGTAACTAATGCTACGTTTCTACTAAGCGCATCTACGTGTTTCATTTTCGTTCCTGATCTATGTTCTATTTTGTAATCAAAGTCTTCGAGTGTTAGAGCCCATCGTGCAATTTTAGCGCATGTATCTTTTTTTTTTTGCATTGTCATTGTAAAGTCGTTGCAATCTGTAATAATTTTAAAGGGAATGCCCAAAACATAAATTCAGAACTTCTTAAGGGCTTCTATTACCGCTAGTATTTCGAGCTCATAACTAGATAATTTACGTTCGGATTCTGTTGTTTTTCGGCTATGATAATACACAGGATGAAATTGGCCGTCTGTTGCGGATTTCTGTAGAAGTACAGCACTGTAACCGTCAATGCTTGCATCTGTGTGAATTTCAGTCTTTGCGTCGGGATTATAGAGTGTTAAAACAGGCTCTGTTCGCAGTATTTTCTTAAGTTTATTAAACGAATTTCGTTCTAATTCTCCAAATTTACGATCTTTTTTAAGGAGGTCGGTTAAAGGTTTTGCTATGATAGAAAAGCCTAAAATAAATTTTCGAAAATAACCAGCGAGTCCTAAAAATGAATGAATGTTCTTTGTATTTTTCGGTTCAGGGAAATTCAGAACAGCTTTTGTTTTGTCGGCTGATGGAGAAATTTTGCCATTGGTTATTCTGCGTCTTAAAAATTCTATTTCGGTTTCAAGAAACTGGCACTTTTTAAGACTTAGCTGTAATCCGTAATCTGAGGCTGTTTGCAGTACGCGTTTTAATTTCGTAATACCTTCTTCGTCGACCGACGGAATTATAAGATCATCCATATAAATTAAAACAGTGCCGTCGCGTAATAATTCTCGAAATACGTTGTAAATATACCGCTGAAAGGTGCTGGGACTATTAGCAAGACCAAATGGGACTTTAAGAAATTCAAATTGACCATCTTCTGTCACAAAAGAAGTGTATTTAGTATTGTCTTTATGAACATCGACGTGAAAGAAACCATTTTTAAGGTCTAATGTACTGTAAACTTTTGCAGATTCTAATTTTTCAATTAAATTATCAATGACAGGAAGTGGGAAGCGGTCTCGAATTATTTTCTTATTTAATCGTCGATAGTCAATGCATAAACGTTTTGTTCCATCTTTTTTCTTCGCTAAAACAATCGGTGAAGCAAATTCGGATGTGCTTTCGCGTATTATTTTATTTTTTAACCATTCTTCTATTTGTTGTGTTACTAATAATTTTTCTACTCTAGGTAATGGTCTAGGAGCACTAAAAATAGGGAGTTCATCCGTTAAAGTAATTTTCATGGAACTGTCAACCGTTTTGGTTTTATCAGGCGAATAGCTCAAAATCAGAGTATTTACTTCCGCTCTTCTTTTTTCATCTGAAATGTGGCTTAAATCAATGAGCTGACCTTGGACTGAAGCTAGGTGCGAAAAAATGAATGAGTCATTTTCGCAGTTTAGTGTGTTTGGCTTATCTAAGCGAATTCTGCTTTGAAACAACGAGCAGTTTTTATCTGACATTTGATTTTCCACTGACCAAAGCGAAACCTTCGCTGAAACATCTGTAACTTGAAAAGGTAAACAGTTAGGTTTGCGAGAACTCCTCCGTGCCATCGGCATCGCGTTTGAGAAACATCCGGTTGTAATTTCTCTTTCATCTACAACACGGGTTGTCATCTGCGTTAATTTATCGTTTTCTGAGGGATTGCATTCAATTTGACAAATATTGACATTACAATTATTTCTTTTACCATTAATGTGTAAATTATTAGCATTGAAAGAAAAATTTAACTAACATAGAACATCCATTCCAATTATTACACTACAATTTAAGATTTTTAAAACATAAATATCAGTACAAACAAAGTATTTATCAAGGCATACATTTGCAGTATAATAACCAACAGGTGTAACTGATTCCGTACTTAATCCAGACAAAGTTATTGGAGTTTCATTTAACTGTGGTGATCCTATTTTTAAATAAGTATCATAATCAATCATTGTAATTTCAGGAGCTTCTGCACAGTGAATCGGTACCCAGCTATCTGCGCATGCTCACGGACTTCTTTCTATGCTGTTAAGCTCAGGTTCATGTTTATAATAGTCGGCGCTTTATCGCTAACGTTGGCGTATTCTTATTAATTTTACTTTTGAGAAAGTTTGATAAAGGTTGTTATATTGTTATCTTAATCGCTCAAGTTGGCCAACAATAATTCAATAAAAAGCATGTTTAGCAAAAATAAAAACAAGACTTAATTGGAAAAGAACTTAATAATTTTACAATTAGCAATCTTATAATTTAAATTTTTACAATTGTGCATAAGATAATTTTTAATATTTTCTCCATGAAATTTGTATTTTTCATCCTATTTCGAATGCACAAAAATATAATTAAAAACTGCCTGTAGCATTGTTTTCATCTTAAACATATTTTATACACATAAACATTTTGGCTTGACACATGATTTGAAAATTAATTCTTATTTAATACAAACTCATTTTATCCTCTCTTTAATACAAACTTTTGTTGAAACCAATTGGGAAAGTATCTAAATCTTACTCCTTAATTTAGCATGCTTAGATTTAATTTATTTTTAAATTTAACATTATATACATTGTGTCAATACTTTACTGTATTAAAAAAATATATTTCAATCATCATGATCTTTGTTTTGCTTTCCATTTATTTAAGAGCAACTTATTAGCTAGAAATTGAATTCAATAAATTTGCATAATGCTATGCACGCTTGACAGAGGAACTACAATTTAAATGCCATAGGAACTACACAAGAGTTCATCTCATCATGTGATATGATTAAGTTAAAAATTATGAAATTATTTTTATGGTTTATAACAGTTGAGGAAAACAAATGTCCAACTTTTGATATATTTTCTTTGTCTTTATTCAATGAAGCAACTCTGTTAATGTACATTCACCTTTTTTTAACTTTTAAGAATGTAAATACTAATTAATATTTCTACTTACACATATTTTATTTGTCACTTTTTCTATTGCATTATTCATTCTTTACATATTAACGTTACTTATTACGTATTATGTAAAACAGTTTCAAATACTTGTTGAATGCTTTTTAATGATTACAAAATTTTAAGTTGTATGATTTTTTTAATATCTGATATATGTCTGATTACAAAAATTTCAAGAAATCATAATAATATGAGATTGGCAAAAATAATTATACTGACAATTTAACAAATTATCCACAGTCATAATATAATTTTTTTTCTTTTCTGTGTCTTCATATTTTACTATTAGTTTTCAGTTCAGCAGTTTAAATTAGCTCTTCTCTATGATACTTTGTTGCAAAAATCCAAAAAAGGGAAATTGAATTGATAGTAAATTTTTAATTAATATGGTTCACATTTCAAAGTTGACAAAATAATAATAACGAAATAATATAAAATAATAAATGTGTGAACAATGCTGTGAATTTTTATAGCCAAAAAAAAACACCCAAATAAATACTGCTTATATTCTTTATAGCAGTATTTATCAAGTATTCATCTAGCTTTTCCATTGTCAAAACATTTTTGGCATTAAAATAACTAAAATAATATCTTCACAAAACACAATTTTGAATTATTTCAGAAATAAATTTGGCCAACATATATCTTGACCATTAGAAATACATACTATAAATATTTTATAAGGTAGAAAAGAAATACTTTATGAACAAGGAAATAGTAAATTTTCCAGAATAAAGTTCAGTAAATGAGAAACTAACTAAAAAAGAGCAAAGATATAAAAAAGTACGATAATGAATTGCTGATAGTTTAACAATATAGCCTTCACTACACTTTGCTCAGAATAATACTTATCTATAAAACAGACCAACTACAGAGAAATTCAGAGTTGAATTTGATAATACTTTTCAAAATACAGCCTTACAGTTAAACAGTTTACAAATCATAAATCCTATTATAATAATTTATATTTCCCATTGTGGCAATGCTAATATCCCTCCGCTCAGCATGTACGCGCAGATTTATTCTGCGCATGAGCGAGCTGTACTAGAGGTATGAAAATATCCCAAAGAGCAGTTGGGAAAAGGAAATGGCATGTGTTGTGTGAATAAATTTTGTTAAGTTTAAAATCTTCTTGCATCCATCACTATTAGAATTATTTTCACATGGAAATTAACTCCAAGCAATTCCCCATCATTACTAATTCATAGTAGCCAATTATTGTACAAAAAGGGGGTATTTTTTCCCCACAATGGTGACCTCGGACATCAGTATTTGGCTTCTTTAGAAATTCATTTATCGCCAACTGGAGCATCTTCCATTTTTCTTCTGCCGCAGTGGACTCTAATTATTTCTCTCAGCATCTACAAAAGAACGGAATGACGGAAATCAGCGCTGTCAGAATTCCGCCGTATAACTTCGGCGATCCTCATCTTTGGTTCGCCATGTGCGATCGGACTTTTGGTCTTGGAGTTCCCAAAGCAGTGACAGACAGTGTCACAAAATTCAATTATATCGTTTCAAACCTACCGCCAGAAGCAGCCGCTATTGTACGGGACGTCATTATTAACCCAGACCACGTGGATCCTTATGCTCAGATCAAAACACAATTGATCCAAAGATCGGGCGAGTCATCGCAGCAAGAAATACGAAAACTCCTTTCCGGAAAAGAATTAGGTGATCGGAAACCGTCGGAACTACTGCGAATAATGAATCGACGGGCAGCTTCACATAACGTCCCAAAGGAACTGATGCTGGAGCTTTTCCTACAACAACTTCCAACATCAGTACAGACCATTTTGGCGTCAATAACGCCTATCACTGTAGAGAAAGCGGCAGAAATCGCCGACCGAATCCTGGAGGTAAGCTCTACAACTACATCTCTGTCTACGCATGCTATATCTTCGTCCAGTGAAGATCGGTTACTGCAGGAGATACAGCGACTAAATAAACGGATCGACGAATTACAGCTGCAGCGCGATAGCAGAGAAGTCAGAAGCCGCTCCCGTTCACGCAAACGTTCCTTTTCCCGTCATCGAGCAGAAGGCGTGTGCTGGTATCATCAACGATTCCAAGAAAAGGCCAGGAAGTGCATCATACCTTGCACTTACTCAAAAAACGAATTGAGCGAGAAGTAAATGCGACTACCTTCTCGCAAAATATCTCACGTCGTTTATTTATCAAGGACAAATCAACCAACACCTCTTTCCTAATAGATACAGGATCGGATGTCAGCGTTCTTCCAGCGTCTTTTGCGGAGCGAAAACGAGGGAACAGCATTCAACAACTTTCAGCTGCCAACACTTCGCCAATCAATGTATACGGTAGGAAAGTTTTGATCCTGGATTTAAATTTGAGAAGAGTATTTCGTTGGCAATTTTTAATAGCATCTGTTTCTGTACCCATCATAGGAGCTGATTTTTTGTATTATTTTAATATTTCCCCCGATTTACGCAATAGAAAACTAATTGATAATGCAACAAAATTAAGTGCACCATGCAAGCTCATTTCCCCACAAGTTCATTCCATAAAGCTTATTTCTGGTGAAAGTTTATATCATGATATTTTGAGAGAATTTCCTGAAATTGTAAAACCTCCTTCTTTTTCCCAAGAAATTAAACATAATGTCAAGCATTTTATTGAAACTTCTGGTCCCCCAGTTTTCTCGAAACCCAGACGTTTGGCGCCTGATCATTTAAAAATCGCCAAATCTGAATTCCAACATATGTTAGATCTAGGCCATATTCGTCCTTCCAAAAGTAATTACGCTTCACCTCTTCATATTGTTTCTAAAAAGGACAGCAGTGACTGGAGACCAGTTGGGGATTATCGAGCATTAAATGCGCAGACAAAAAAGGATAAGTACTCTATTCCAAATATTTTAGACTTTACCTCAGAATTGCATGGTAAAACAATTTTTTCTCATGTGGATCTTGTGAAAGCATACCATCAAATCCCTATCCATGAAGATGACATCCATAAAACCGCCATAACGACACCATTTGGGTTATATGAGAGTACTAGAATGCAGTTTGGCCTCTGTAATGCTGCTTCCACTTTTCAACGTTTTATCCATGAGGTTCTAAGAGGTTTAAATTTCGTTTACGCTTTCATTGATGATATTTTGGTTGCTTCTTCATCAGAAGAAGAACACCTACAGCACCTAAGATTACTCTTCGAGCGTTTAAATCATTATGGCCTATCAATAAATCCTTCTAAGTGTACGTTTGGAGTTTCTACATTAGAATTTTTAGGATTTCAAGTCTGCATTTCTGGGATCAAACCATTGCCTGACAGAGTGGATGCTATTTTGAAATTTCCACGACCCTCAACTATTACCCAACTACGTCGTTTCCTTGGCATGCTAAATTATTATAGAAGATTCATCCGACAAGCTGCTTACATACTTGCTCCTTTAGTGAAATTCCTGGAAGGAATCAAGAATAAAAAGCGTTCCAGACAAAGAGTCAAGACCAAGCCTGAAGAAGAACTTTCATGGACAGATGAAGCCACCACATCCTTTGAACAAGTTAAGGAAGCCCTTGCACAGGCTACCTTGTTACATCACTCTATACCTAATGCACCTCTTAGCATTTGGGTCGATGCGTCAGACTTTGCTGTTGGTGGTGCACTCACACAGTACAATGATGGTCTCTGGCAGCCACTTGCTTTCTTATCCATGAAGTTGACTTCTTCTCAAAAGAAATGGTCCACATATGATAGAGAGCTTTTAGCAATCTATACCATGATCAAAAGATTTCGCCATATGTTGGAAGGAAGAGATTTTGTGATTTTCACTGATCAAAAGCCTCTTATTTATGCCTTTCAACAGAAAGCTGACAAATGTAGTCCACGTCAACTCAGGCACTTGGATTTCATTTCTCAATTTTCCACGGATATACGACATGTTCCTGGAACACAAAATTTTATAGCTGATGCCTTATCACGGATTGAAATTGACTCAATCTCACAAGCCAATTGTCTCGACTACAAGGACATTGCCTCAGCTCAGTCTCAAGATGAGGAGCTCAAAAATCTCCTTCAATCCAATTCAACATCTTTGGTGCTCAAGAATCAATATTTTCCTCTAGAAGATATCCCCCTTACATGTGATGTTTCCACCAAAGTTCCTCGACCTTTTATCCCCAAGGAGTACCGCAGGTTGGTTTTCCAACCTATTCATGGTCTTTCTCATCCTGGCATTTATGCCTCAACAAGGATGGTCACCCAACGATTTGTGTGGCCAAATATAAAAAAGGATATCAAGTTATGGGTAAAATCTTGCCAACCCTGTCAAAGATCCAAGATCCATCGCCATACTAAAGCACCTGTTGGTACATTTGCATTACCTGATGCCAGATTTTCCCATATACATATTGATTTCATTGGTCCTTTTCCACCATCTAATGGTCATACTTATTGTTTGACAATAGTTGACCGATTCACAAGATGGATGGAAGTCATCCCTACAGCCGACACAACTGCTGAAACAATATGTCGAGCTCTTTTGTCAGGTTGGATATCTCGTTTCGGTTGCCCTGCCATTATCACTACAGATCAAGGAAGGAATTTCGAATCTTCTCTTTTCAAAGAACTCGGTGACCTCATGGGAACCAACAGAATCCACTGCTGTGCTTACCATCCAAAGGCCAATGGTCTGGTCGAGCGAATGCACCGCCATCTAAAGAGTGCTATAAAAGCTCATGAAAATTCAAAGTGGAGCGATATCATCCCAATAGTTCTCCTTGGCATGCGCTCAGCAATTAAGGATGACATTCAAGCTACCTGCGCTGAATTAGTGTATGGCACAACACTTCGCCTTCCATCAGACCTTTTTTCATCCACCAAGCTGTCATCAAGATGTGATCAAACATATGTCTCTATGCTTCGGGAGAAAATGATATCTTTACAACCAATTCCAACATCAAGCCACTGCAAAAGATCTGTTTTTCTACCTACTACATTGAAAAGCTGTTCACATGTGTTTTTGAGAGTGGATAGTGTTCAACCACCTCTTTCACAGCCCTACACTGGTCCACACAAGGTTATAAACCGTGGTGACAAAGTTTTTACTATTTTAATAAATGGAAAAAAGAAAGCTGTTTCAACTGACCGCATAAAGCCAGCTTACATTTTGAACGAGAACAGCAGTACTTTTTCAGGAACTGAATTGCAACTACTTCCTGTAAAACAGACTGTCTCAGTAGACAATTCCAACAAACAGTCTGACACACCTGTTTCTAATTCCACTGAAAAAACTGTTTCAAAGACTAGATTAGGTAGACAAGTCAGATTCCCAAAAAACTTAGCACAATTCATTACATATTGAGTGGTGTGATTATATTCAATGATTGCAAACAAATACTATTTATTATGAATTGTGTGTAATTGTTTATTTTCTGCAGGTGTATGCAGGTAGAATGTACTATACTAAGTATTTGTAAATATTTTATACACTTATATATATTGTCATTTCAGTATTCATTGTCAAAGATTTTCACTATCCTGCATTGTAGAAGTTTTTTTTTATTGCATTATATCAGTGTTTTCAGCTGATGTAAATTTAAGTTGTTGATTATGGGTTGTTATTCCATGAATTCAAGCTGATGTACTTATATGTATATTTCTATGTTTTTTTTTCTTTACTGTAACATCGTTCGCTCCCTCACTGGGGGGATACTCTGTGGCAATGCTAATATCCCTCCGCTCAGCATGTACGCGCAGATTTATTCTGCGCATGAGCGAGCTGTACTAGAGGTATGAAAATATCCCAGAGAGCAGTTGGGAAAAGGAAATGGCATGTGTTGTGTGAATAAATTTTGTTAAGTTTAAAATCTTCTTGCATCCATCACTATTAGAATTATTTTCACATGGAAATTAACTCCAAGCAATTCCCCATCATTACTAATTCATAGTAGCCAATTATTGTACAAAAAGGGGGTATTTTTTCCCCACACCATATTAATTGATTTAGTTTCATTTAGCTCTTTTTTTTCACAAAAAGATTTAGTCATATAAAAATATATGAAATTAAATATTATTAATATTGTCGTATGTATAAATAATATATATTTATATTTCATTGAAGCAAATATTGAAAATATTTAAAAAAATTACCTTTCAAAATAATAAAAAAAATATTATACAAAAATATTATACTAAAAAAAAAAAGTTATAAAAAACACAAAAAATACAAAACTAGATTATCAATATCATTACTTTTTTATAAACAAGAATTTAATAAAATACTAGAAAAATTAAAAAATTACAAAAATAATTAAAAAGTTATAATTAAATAATAATTTTTTATTTTTTAAACTACATATCATTTTGAATACAATATATAAACAAAATGTATCATAAATTAAACTTTTTATAATTACAAACTTACAATTAAAAAAATTAAAAATTTTAAGAATTAAAACTAAATGGTATTCACGTAAATTTTAGATTTATTTTAATTAAGTACTCCCTACATTAAGTTGTAAAACTTTAAAAAAAAGAAAAATACAGCTGAGAACCTTGGAATAAATTACAACAAAACAACTGCGTACATTATTAATAAAGAGATTATTATTATATAGTTATCTCATAACTAAATTAACTAAAACAATTAAAATATATAGTTATACCATAGAGATAAATCCCAATAAAATTAAATAAAAACACATACATACAATTACACATGAAATAACATAAAAAATAATTAGAATTATTATGTAGAATATCTTGCTTACTTTAATACAACTCATTCTTAATACTATATTAGTTTTACTACTTATCTGAAATTCTTGGAACCTGAAGTAGCATTCAGTCAGTTTCTCAAATCTCTAAGACAAATAACGGGAAACAGCACATTTATTCCGCCTTTTTATCATGCATTTATAAAAAACTGATCGTTGTTAAAAGATTTTACCACATTCTGCCTTTCAATCTGATCTATAAATAAAGTAATTAATAAAACTTTAGATAATTCTGCTGATCTCATCGACAAAACTTAGAAATCCGGCATTTAATCCTCAGCTATGTGAACACACAATTCATGGCACAGGCGCCTAGATCATGGGATAAAAAATCCGCAAGTCGAACGGGATTGGACGTTGAAATTACGTCATCTCTGACGTGCATAGTTATCGGGTTACCATATTTGGCAATTATACTCCACTTTTGGCGCACGCCAAATGGTATTCCACTTCTATATACCCATGTGGATATACCATTACTATCATATATGTTTTTAGCCAATTTTTAAATGTTTGTTACGATAAATATCCCATTTTATACATTATAACAGTCCAAAAAGGATATTATTTTATAAAGAACTAACGAAAATATAATTTGCAGCATTAAAATTTGAAATATAATGCTATAGCAGTAATTTTAATATATCATATAATAATAATATGAATGTTAACCAATTTTAAATAGATTTTTTGGGTTTAAAAATATTTTTTTAACTCTGAGCATTGCTTATAATGCACTATTCATACAAATTGGGAAATTAGAGTTTAAAAAAAGTGAAAAAAATTAAATCACATTGAATTTAATTAAAATGAAATAAATTGAGCAATACATTTTGTCACAATTTCTACTTTATTGCTTATTAAGATTTTCTTGTATGAAAAATACCTTAAAAAACAATTATTGTGCACTAATTAATTATACAGTTATTTCTACAAAATAAATAGGTTTAGTACTTTAAAGGGATGAGGAATTCAAATAATTTTTTATCAACATTTTAAAATTATTTTTTGTTGAAATGGATGTAAAACAAAATAAATTCAATCTGAAAAAAAATTATACATTTCATATAACTACTAATACTATTAATAGATTATATATATATATATATATATATATATATATATATATATATATATATATATATATATAATGATATAATATATATCTTATAGATATTATATATTAGAAGAATATTTAAAACATGTAAAAAAGAATTTAAAACAAAAAAGTAAAAAGTTTTTGGCAAAAAAATACATCTTCTGTGAGGGAACACATACATCTTTAATTTATTTTGAAAAAAAAAAAAAAAAAAAAAAGCCTTTACTTAAGTTTTTACTTTCCAAATGCGAACAATTAGCACCTAAGCTAAGCTAAGTTCACGGGCTCTCCAATCTTTACATAAGTAATTTGAAACTATCTTTTTGAGAATGATCTGTGATATTTCAGAACTATCTGTATAATGTACTACCATTTCCACTTTTTTTTTTAAATACAGTCAATTTTTTTATTATTTTTATTTATCTTGGAAATAATTATGAGATAATTTTAGTAACAATAACAATGTTAATAACTTCAATATAGAAATTAAATTTAGTATTGCAAGTTGGTATGGAATATACTAGCATACTGTGTTAATTGCAATGTTGCAGGATAACATCAACCAACAAAATAATCTTTTGTGTAATCTTTTACTGTGTAAATGATATCAATCTTTGGACTTGATGCAGATCTGTAACATAGTAACACAAAGGGTTTAAAAGACTTTAATTTTTTTTATTATTTTTAATTTTTGTTCTATTTTTTTATATATTGTTTAATTTAGATAATAAAATTAAGGATTTGATTTTGTTTATTGTCATTAGTTTCAAACATTTTTTTTTTTTGTATCTGAAACGTTAAGAGTCGAAAAATCATAAATTATCACACATTTGGATTCTGAAGTTAGTAATATATTGCATATTCAGTCTCTATTTTTATAACATGTTACATGTGGTGTTAGAAAAAATTTCAAGCAATTTCATCAGCATCTTGAAGTCTTAAGATTTTGAATTAACAAAACTTAAATAAACCTGATGAAAGATTTCATTTTCTTATAACTGTTTTGAAAATCTAAAATAAACACCCCTGAAAATTTTAATTTAATGAAATAAATATAAAAGTTAGATATGGATAGTTTGCTAAGAGCAAACAAAAGTAAAAATTCAGAAAAAATTAGTCTTTCAAATTTTATTTTTATTTTAAACTTAGGATCAGTAAAGAAAGGCTAAATGGGCAAGACACTAATTTATGGTACAGGAGTTCATAGTTTTGGATCCCATTACTGATATGAATTTTTTAGCTGTTTGATATTAGCTTTAAACAGTAGATTCCAATCTTCGAAGCCCTTGTTAAGCAAAATAATTAGATTGCAACTCTCAAACCAAACCAAAACTCTTAAGGAAGAAATTCAAATCAAACTGAGCTCTGTGTTACACAGTTAAAAATGTAAAATTTTGAAGTGAGAATCAGTTTAAAGGCCAAACACATGGCAAGGTGTTTGGAAAAACAACTATAAATAGTGTATCTATTTGGAGTAGAATACTGAAATTTTGATTATTTGTAATTTAATTCATTTGAAATATTTTAGAATAAATAATCTCAAATTTTGATATCCAGGAGATGTGAAGTCCTCTTATTCAATAGTAACATGAAATATAAATGCATCTTTGTTGTCATAAAAAAGATCTCGCTTTCACTTATCAACCCCATAGAAGCATAATAGTACCCAGCCTAAGATATCTGGAAAATTCTCCTTGAGGTTCATAATTCTGACAAGGAGCAGAATGCAGAATGCATGTGGTTTAAAAAAACATAAAGGTTAAACAAACTTTATTTCATTGCATTGCAGTATGCTGCTGCATTTATTTAAACACGAAACTTAAAGATTACACAAATATAATTTGTAATTTACATTATCAGTTTAACATCAGGTTCATAAAAATACATTTCTTTATATACATGAAGGGATAGACAGCCAAATTGGACGAAGTCCACCAATGGTCAGTTTGGAGATAAATGCAATCTGGGATAACAAGACTGAATTACTGACTGACATAATCAAACCAAGTCTGTAAAACAGTCATCATTTCTTTTTTTGAGGATACAATTGATGCTGCTGATACTGGGTTAGATGTTAGATATAGTTATTACAATAGTAAGAAGTGTTGATACAAACAATAGTTGTGATTACAATTGTCACAATAATATAGCAATTAGATAATAATATAACATAACAATATTTTGCATATATAATGCTAAAAAGAACAAGCTGCTGTTTTGCAATAAAATCAACTGAATGAAAGAGGGAAAAATTGAATTAAATTTTCACAAGGTCAATGTTCCAATCACTAGTAAATGTGGGCTTTATAAATATGCATGATCTAAATTACTGTTAGTTGTTATAATTTCTTTATTTTTCAAGAGTATAGATTTTTTTACTTTAACTTCTTCACAAGAAGGTTTGGATAATTTAATTTTTTTGCAAGAACGAGACTTTTTAACTGAATAAAATCGTTTTTGTTTTGTTATTTTCTTATTGAATGGTTCTGAATCAACCTGTCTTGAGGCTAGAGAATTTACTACTTTTGTTCCCATCAAATGCTCAATAGCATTTAAATGATGTTTTATTTGCTGTGAGACATTATCATCTATATTCTCAAGCATATTTAATTTAGAGCTCAGAGATCTAATTTTTAATTTATTTGCCTCATGGCAACTGGGTTGGGAATTTTTTAATAAGCTTGTTTCAGTACTATTACAATTGTTTTGGGTATTTAAGGGACCAGTGTAATCGTTATGTTCATTAAATGCCAGAACTTTAAAATGTATGTGCTTACAGATAAAATTAGAAATTAGATGATCGTGGCAGTTGCATATATAAGCAGTAGAGCAGATGGCACAATTTCTGCAAGCAATAACACAACTTTTATTACAAGCGTGCATTTTAGTTATTGTATACGTTTTCTTTTCATGAATTACTTCCCATTCATTTTCCTTTATTTCTTTAACTTCAACTTTGAGAGTGTTGCCTATTTTGTGTCTCTTAAAATTTTCAGTTGTTTTTTTAGTTATTTTGCCTTTAACTGTTTTAATAAAGGAATCAAAATTTTTATCTTTTACTAATTTAATTAATTCTTGTATCACCTTATCAATTCGCTTAGTTTTTTTCCCTTCCAAATAAATATGCTTCAAGCATCTGTGGAAACTTTCTATGTGCATATTGGTATTGATTCTGGCTCCTTTTCGAAAACAGTAAGCCCACATTTCACATCTCTTAGAATAATATTGCACAAAATAGTTATAAAAATCTTTCGTATCTCGATCCTCCTCAAGCATTTCAATAAAATTTTTTAACATAATTTTAAATGTATTTGGGTCTAACTCATACATAAGACTCTTTAATGTTTTATATACATCATCTCTTATTTCTCTTTTTAATACATTGAGATGTTTTTGCCAGGATCGATCCACATGCCATGCACATAGCAAATATTGTGAGCATGGGCCAAAAACATTGATCCATGCATTCTTAAACATTACAGCATCATCACTCATAAAAATCCGAGGATTTAAAGTACGTAACAATGCTGCTTTTACACAACTAAAAAAATGTGTAAGCATTGTTTTATCTACATTTGACGCTATGCAAAAAGCAACAGGAATACCCTCTTCAAACTCATCAATTGTTAAAATTGTTATTAGTTCGAATTGGTATCCCGAGATACCATGAGTAGAATCTATGCATATTCTATCACAGCCAAATTGACTGAGAATTTTTTTTTGAAATGCAGTCATCAGAACCAACATAAATTCATTTTTGCCTATCAAAGGATGGTCCTCATCTTGTCTTTTATAAAAAAGTACAGGGTTATCGTCTTTGTTTTTCATTTGTTCAACCCAGGAACAAACGCTGGCTTCATCACTGCATAGCACAGAACCCTGACTTGGAAGAGTGATGCCATAATTTTTTTTAATATTTTGTAAATCTTTATTAGTAATTAAATGTTCTCGTTCCATTCGTGATCCTACTGACAGTCTAATATCTCTCAAAATTCTTTTTTCAGCAACACCTTGAATTAGTTTACCTTAAAATAAAAAATAATGTTTGCATGAATTATAAAGACATTCTTCTGTACACAGTAGGATTTCAAACAGATTACAGAATTATAAGAATCATACATTGGATATGGAAAATAATTAGGGATGGAAGAGTGGTTTTTGTCATATACCAAACATACAGCTATTCATTTTACTGGATACAGATATCCAACTTGGATATGCTGCACTAACCTTTTGTTGTTGCTGTTTAGATTCTATTACATGCTTATTTGTATATGTCATTTGAAAATAATCTTCAAGCATAACTTTTTTTAAAAATATTCAAATACATTGAAAGATAAAATAAAACTACTACTTTAGTGAATAGACAAACAAGATTTCAATGATTTATTATGTTATTCAATATTAAGCAATTTTTAATTCAGTAAATGCGCTACATATTTTTATAACTATAATGTAGATATTAAGATATTTTTTAGTACATATATTAAGTAAATAGTTTTCTAGCAGAGTAAAAAATATTCTGAACAGTCCATTAAGATAATTTCAATAAATCAATGTCTTGTAATATAATACCTTTGACTGAGAAATAGCTAACAAGTCTTATCATTGAAACAGTAGATTAACTACTGCTCCAAAAGATAATTCCAGCTGGCTTTTCTAAGTATAATATCTATAAACTATAATATCTAAAAGACTTCTTTTTTAAATTAAATTTTATTTTTAAACATTAACTGAAACATAATGAGGAAAAATATCTCTAATAGAATATTATTATATAAAATTAAACACTGTACTAACATTATGCACTTTAAAGAGTGGCTTATTTTATAAATCATTTTGGAGACTATTATGCATGAACTTTCTGCAGTTTGAAACATGACTTATTAGATTGCTGTAATTGTACAGCTGATATGGTAAAACACCAAAACTAAAATATTTTTTGTATGCTTGATAAAAACATCTTTCAAAAGATATATATATATATATATATATATATATATATATATATATATATATATTGTTAAGATAGCTATTTAATATATTCACAAATTTGAAAACATAACTGTCAACAATTTTCTTCAGCAATTAGGCTATTATGTATTCAATTTTAATTCACTTGGGAAGAACACAGCATTATCAGCTGTTACTTCTTGGTTATTTTTTTAAAATAACCAAGAATATACTTTGGTAGAAATCACAATTGTATAAAATTAAAATGTATATGATTATTTTAAACAATTTAAGGGGTAAACATTTATTTGAATCCAAATTTTAAACTGATTATAGTAACAGAACTTTAAATGATATGTGTTTAACAGTTAAAAATAACAGAACTATATTTACCTGCAATGTTTTCTTTCACTTTTATTGGAATGGGAAGATGACCTAATGAATCAACATCCAGTGAATGCTTATAGTGACAGTTAAAATATTTGACAGAAACATGGTCACCATTATCTTTTACTTGAAGACCTGCTGTACAACTGAACCCTAATTTCTTGCTTCCTTGTGACTTTGTCTCTCTCTGTTTTGAACTTTTGATTTGTAGGTCCCACTTCGACTGCATATAAACGAAACATACAAAAAGTCCTTCATCTTTTTTTTTAGAATTCACCACAAACTTAGAGTTAGAATTTTTTTCTTCTTGGGCTAGCCACTCCAGAAATACTAAAAATAAAGGATCTTTTAATGTACACATATCATAAATATTGTAAATACTGAAATTCCCGTACATGAGTTAAAAACTAAACGCTTGACAAATTAATAATTCGCATAAATCGAGGAAGGATTCAAAAGATAATACACAGATACATAAAGCATGCATTCTTAGATCGATTGTAAATGTACAGAACACAATTTATTGTCAATTAACTTATACCATTATCAAAATTTCAATTGAAATAAAATGAAGGATAACAAATGAACAGTTATTAAATAAACTAAGTTTTACATAAGTACCTGTATAGTTCTCAAATTCTAAATCTTGATGATTTCCGAAATCTGTAATTTTATGAATGTTTACCAAGTGTTTACGCAAATCACAAATAGTACGTAAATTTGCCTGGCAACTTTCTTCTTGGCATTGTACAGTGCAACGCTGTAACTCTTTATTATTATTTGCACTCTTTTCTTTATTTTCAGCATTTTTACCCTTAATGCCATGCACACGAGTTTTATGGTCTTTTAAATATCTTTTATAATAAAAATCAGCGTTACAAATATCGCACTTAAATTCCATCTTAATCTTATTATCTGTGATTACAGCTACAACACGTGAGAAAAAGAGGTGTAGTAATGGCGATGGCGTTTAAAAATGGCGCTGATCAAAAAAGGTTACCCTAGCAAATTCACAACGTCATTCAGTTTGAACGTCCAATCACGTTCAACTTGCGGATTTCTTTTCCCAGGTTTTAGGCGCTTCCAGCGTAACAATGGTTGCCACAGCATCTTTCGGTGAAACGGTACCGAAATAGATTTTCAAATTTCATGCGCATTAGAGCAGAACAGGGAGAAAACGGCATAAAAATAAGGCCAAGTCCGCGAGCATGAGCAATTTTTTCACCTTACAGCATTTTTCTTTCGTTTTACGAAAGCCGCTGTAAGCGTATTAACTTTTCTGTTTGGCAAACTCATTTTTCTTTCTGCACCAAATTATGTTGTGATCTTTATCTCGTTCGGAGGTTGAAGTAGTGCATTTCCACTGCTAGGTACTCCGTAAAAACCAATTACCTTGACCTTGACCTTGCGAGCATGAGCACATAGCTGGGTACCGATTCACTGTGCAGAAGCTCCTGTAATTTCGCTACCAGTATCAATTAAAGATCCCATGAACGACACTTAAATGCGCATGCGTCGGAGTTGGAGTTTGCTGGACATAGACTCTCCTGTTGTATCCACATGTATCTGGTCTATGCGATTCCCCTTTCAGAAAATACTGTTTGTCGAGCTTATGTAATTTTGTTTAGATCGTCTTGTACCTATCTCTGTTTATATATCAATTATCATCACTTGTGAGGTAAGTTAAACAGATTATCATAGAATTATCAATGTTTTCCTTAATTTATGCATTCCATTGATGTCTTTGATGTGTCTAATTAAATTCTGACTTTTGAAATCGTATTTAATTTTTCAAACCAATCATAACTTCAAACTATATTTAAAACTTTTGTATTCTAGAGTTAATCTATAAGTTTTCAAAATGCCCTTTGTGACAAATCTTTAAAATCTAATAAGATTTTATATGAACACATTCGTCAAGTTCACAAACAAGTAAATCTTGCAGGTTTATATGTCTGCCCAGTAAATAATAATTGCGCAAAGTTATCAATATCTGCTGCTTCGAGATTACACATTAAAACATATAATGGTGTAATTATTGAAAGTAAAGGTCTAACATTTAATTCACTTTCTGGTAAGTTTTTTTTATAAGTAGATATACAACATATACAAAGTAAAGCATGTTGATAGGAAATATTTCTACTTAGTAATCAGTTATAACTTATTTCATTTCTAAGTGTTTCTATGTTTGTCACCAGTTTTGGGACAAGTCCAACCCACTTACTGAAATAAATCTGAACATTTCAAAAAGTTATTTGTGAATTTTTTTTAATAATTAGTAGAGTGAATATAAGTTTATAGTTAAAGAACAAACACACCGGTTAAAAAAAATGCATTGGATTGTTTAATTCTATTTTTACTTGTCATTTAGCTGAAGTTTCCATAAGCTGAAGAATTCCATACCAAATCAACGCAAGGTTTCTACCTGACCACTTCCAATTTTGATTAAATTTGGTGTAGTAAGTGCCTTTATGGTTATAAAGAAAATCCCCAAATCTTATGTTCTAATAATAACTGGTTTGGGAGTTATATGGCTTTAAAGTTGCCTGATTTGTCTAAAAAATACATTATCAGCATACCTTTAAATTACACTTGCTACTCACCTAATTCAGCTAGAGATATGTACAAGGTGTTATTTTAAACCCTTTTTAATGGGCTTTCATGTGATATACAACACATGATGACTTGAAAATTTTTTTAAAAATTAAAATTTAAATTTCTCAAAAAGTTAAGTTTTTCAAATTTTGAAAAAAATCTCAAAAATTGCTCATATTATTGTTAATTAATCCCCAAAGTTTCATGTTGGGATCATAATGGGATCACAAGCTAGAAAAGTTTTTGTTTGATATATTTACTATTGCAATAACAAAAATGAGAACTTGCATTCATTACTTTTAATCTAACTCAGCTGTTTAGGAGGGCATTAATGTTTACACAATACCTTATCAACATATACTCTAGTATATAGTACATTTAACATTTGTTGAGATTTTAGAATAAAGAAAAATCATTAAAGTGTACTAATTTTGATGGATGGTGCTATTTATTTAATTGGAACTGGTAGAGAGCTTCATGTGTTTTGAAAATTTCTACTTCGAGAAGTTATCATGTGTTGTATATCATATGAAAGCAAATTAAAAAAGGTTTAAAATAACACCTTGCACATATCTCTAGCTGAATTAGGTAAGTAGCAAGCGTAATTTAAAGGTATGCTGATAGTGTATTTTTTAGACAAATCTGGCTACTTTAAAGCCTAATAACTCCCAAACCAGTTATTATTCAAACATAAGATTTGGGGATTTTCTTTATAACCATAAAGTCACTTGCTATACTAAATTTAATCAAAATTGGAGGTGGTCAGGTAGAATTTGTTCTAAAATTACTTTGATTTCACATGGAAAAACCCTAATGTAAGATAGCCATCATTGTTTTGATCAAAGTAACCCATGAGGTTAATCTCTATTGAATGTGAATATTATAAAAAGATAGGTGTTTTACATGCCAAAAGGCTAAATATTTAGGAAAGTTAATATAAATGTTTTTTTACAATGGTGATCTTTGAAACCATAAGTGAAGGGGGTTTTAATACATAATCTCAGTGTTTTGTTTCAGGAATGCTTTTTAATATATTTCCAACTACAATATTAAAATACTTTTCTAATACTTTTTATTTTACCAGATCAAAATAATGTCCCTACAAAACTTACAATTAAAGGAAGTATAAATACCTTTTTTAATTTTTAATTTAAACATTATTTCTATCTTTCTGTACAAAACTTCTTACTGCAACAGTAAATGTGTATATGTGTATAAATGTTTGACATGTTGTCTGTCTTTAAAAACAGAATATCTGTGGTAGTATTAATAAAGCATTTATACATTTAAAGTACATTAAAATAAATATAAAAAAATTTACATAACTTTTTGTTTTAAATTTTTGTATTTCAATGTTCATTTTTGTATATCACAAAATCAGAAATATTTCCTAAATTGAAAATGTTGATATGCTGTGAATTTCAGGAGATTGTTGGACTGTTCTCTGGAATCTAGATAGGAGTTATCATAAAGAAATGTATACATATATAAAATTATCCTAAAGGTTGGAGTACATATGATATTGAAGTCTGGAAAAATTTAAAAGAAATTCTGAAAGTGTCACCAGAAGAGAAAACTTCTTTCCTTTTATCAATATTTTGGGTGTGTGGTATTCAAAATTAGTCAATGTTATGTCCCTTTAAGATTGTAAACTTTTTACTCTTTTACCCTTTAGAGTTTTTAGGGTCAGTGGGATATCATGTTAACAAAAACCCTGGTATTTTAAGATGGTGTTTCATTGAACAGTTGTAGTGTTTGGTTTTTTTTCATTTTTTATTATGTTAAATTATTAAAAATCAAATATTCAATGAACTTATTAGTTTTTACATCAAATTCAGATTACCTTCTATATTTAGCAATAAAGCAAGTTTAAACAAATAAAAATATAATTCATAGTAGTTTAAGCTTTGTTTTTGAAAAATTTATTAATATTTATAATTTCAGAAATTTAAAAATAAATTTATAAATAAACTTATTTAAATTGAAATTAATTAAATGTGTGAAATTAACATGTGTTTCTGCTCTGTTTTAAGACAATATTTACTGTTAAAGTTTACTACTGTCCAATTTATTCTTTACCCCCATCTTCACTAAATTAAAAAAAAAAAAGTTTAAAGTCACATAAAACTTGGATACTAGTATATGTTTTATTACTTTGCAGGTTACATTTCTTTTAAAGCATTCCTCTATAAATGGTACTTGACACCAGAATATAACATTGATGTTTTTGTGGACAAGGAGCTTTATACTTAAGTAGAAGATGTTCATACAACTCTACACTTCTAATTCCTGTTTTTAAAATTGGAAATATCAGAACAGGTTGTCTTTCTATGGGAGAATTTTTAAGCAAGTGCAAATAATTTTAAAAATAGATATATCTACTAGATATAAAAATTAATATTTTGCAAAAATCAGATGTAAACTTATATACAATTTTGAAGATGTTTAAAACAGTATTTCTACTGAAATAGGCCATTAAAAATTAAATTAAGATATATGTATTAGTCAGACTTCTACTTTTGTTGATATGGATAAAAACACATTGGATCCCTTTAGTTCCATATACAGTAAGGAAAGCCCATTTATTTGTAATGTATGTAAGAAATCGTTCTCTAAGAAATCAAGCTTAGATATTCATCTTCGTTCCCACATTGGAGACAATCCCTGTCCTTCTAGTGTATGTAAGAAATCCTTCTCTCAACAAACCGACTTAAATAATCATCTTCGTTCCCACACTGGTGAAAAACCATATGTTTGTAGTGTATGTGAAAAATCCTTCTCTCAAAAAAGCAACTTAACTGTTCATCTTCGTTCCCACACTGGGGAGAAACCATATGTTTGTAGTGTATGTGAAAAATCCTTCTCTCAAAAAGGCCAATTAAAAGTTCATCTTCGTTCCCACAATGGGGAGAAACCATATGCTTGTATTATATGTAAGAAACCATTCTGTAGGAAATACAGCTTAGATATTCATCTTCGTTCCCATACTGGGGAGAAACCATATGCTTGTAGTGTATGTGAAAAATCCTTCCCTCAAAAAGGCCAATTAAATGTTCATCTTCGTTCCCACAATGGGGAGAAACCATATGCTTGTATTATATGTAAGAAACTATTCTCTAGGAAATCCAGCTTAGATATTCATCTTCGTTCCCATACTGGGGAGAAACCATATGCTTGTAGTGTATGTGAAAAATCCTTCCCTCAAAAAGGCCAATTAAATGTTCATCTTCGTTCCCATACCGGGGAGAAACCATATGTGTAGTGTATGTAAAAAATCCTTCTCTCGAAAAGGCCACTTAACTGTTCATCTTCGTTCCCATACTGGGGAGAAACCATACGCTTGTAGTGTATGTGAAAAATCCTTTTCTGATAAAGATTACTTAACTGTTCATCTTCGTTCCCATACCGGGGAGAAACCATATGCTTGTAGTGTATGTGAAAAATCCTTCTCTCAACAAAGCGACTTAAAAGTTCATCTTCGTTCTCACACTGGGGAGAAACCATATGCTTGTAGTATGTGTAAGAAATCATTCTCTCGGAAAGGCAGCTTATATATTCATCTTCGTTACCACACTGGGGTGAAACCATATGCTTGTAGTGTATGTGAAAAATCCTTCTCTCGAAAACAGACCTTAACTGTTCATCTTCGTTCCCATACTGGGGAGAAACCATATGCTTGTAGTGTATGTGAAAAATCCTTCTCTCAACAAGGTCAATTAAAAGTTCATCTTCGTTCTCACACTGGGGAGAAACCATATGTGTGTAGTGTATGTAAAAAATCCTTCTCTCGAAAAGGCCACTTAACTGTTCATCTTCGTTCCCATACTGGGGAGAAACCATACGCTTGTAGTGTATGTGAAAAATCCTTTTCTGATAAAGATTACTTAACTGTTCATCTTCGTTCCCATACCGGGGAGAAACCATATGCTTGTAGTGTATGTGAAAAATCCTTCTCTCAACAAAGCGACTTAAAAGTTCATCTTCGTTCTCACACTGGGGAGAAACCATATGCTTGTAGTATGTGTAAGAAATCATTCTCTCGGAAAGACAGCTTATATATTCATCTTCGTTACCACACTGGGGTGAAACCATATGCTTGTAGTGTATGTGAAAAATCCTTCCCTCAAAAAGGCCAATTAAATGTTCATCTTCGTTCCCACAATGGGGAGAAACCATATGCTTGTATTATATGTAAGAAACTATTCTCTAGGAAATCCAGCTTAGATATTCATCTTCGTTCCCATACTGGGGAGAAACCATATGCTTGTAGTGTATGTGAAAAATCCTTCTCTCGAAAACAGACCTTAACTGTTCATCTTCGTTCCCATACTGGGGAGAAAACCATATGCTTGTAGTGTATGTGAAAAATCCTTCTCTCAACAAGGTCAATTAAAAGTTCATCTTCGTTCTCACACTGGGGAGAAACCATATGCTTAGTGTATGTGAAAAATCCTTCTCTCAAAACGACCACTTAACTGTTCATCTTAGTTCCCACACTGGATAGAAACCATACATTTGTACTGTAAGAAATCATTCTCTGAAAAATCCAAATTAATTAGATATTTTTGCATGCTTATTTTTCACGAAATAAGCTATTCATGAAATTATTATAAATTTATATAATGCTTATTCCTGTGAAGCATTTTTTTATGTTTCATTAATATTTCTTCAAATTAATACATAAATTTGTAATTTTATTATTTTGTTGATTAAAAATGTTCATATTTTATATGAATTTCTCTTTAGTATTTTGTATTTCATATCAAAGTTCAAAAATGAAAATTATTATAACTATTTAATACATGTCATTTTATGTTATTATATTAGGGAAAATGAACTACCAGTTAAACAGTATTCAAATTTTCATCTATCTCTGTACCAGTTATGTAAATAGTAGATAAATTTATAATCCTTACCACCAACTGAAAAGTGTTGAAAACACTACCTTAGACTATGGTATAGTAGGAATACTTAGTTCATAAAAGTGATGTAAGAGCGTCTCATTTGAATTTGCAGTGAGTACCTTATTAAAATGTATCAGAAGCTACATTTTCTTTGCGTTATCAGTTTACCTCTAATCTAACAAACTTATAGAAAATTACACTGATTGTTATGTACAAAATGCAAATGATAAGCTAATGTTTTTGGATAAAGTACATTGAAATCTACCAAGCTTTTGAGTCATGATGTTTACCGCTATGTCTCATTGCTATTATCATAGCTGCCACATGTAGAGGAATTTAAAAAACGTATAAAATTTCACAATAAAGGATGTAAAAAATATATGCTTGCTTTAAGCATATGAAGCAAATTGCATATAGCACTGTTTTCTTTATTATTTATTTCAAAATTACTTTATTTTCAAACATCAGTATACACACTGTCAATCCCTAACCTGAGTTCCAGAACGATAATTTAAAAAAAAAAAATTTAGTAGAAAAATAAAATTGAGTCCTATAATTCTCAGCTTAGAGCGACATTTAAGTAAAGAGTACAATAAATATATCGACGGAGTACCGCAATCTTATTAAGTATTTGGATGCTAACAAGATCCAACACAAAACTTATCTGTTAGACGAGGACAAGCCTTTTAAGGTCGTCTTTAGGGGAATTCCTGCTTGTACTAGTCCCGTTCTCATTCAGATATATCTCGAAACGGAGAAATACAGTAACGTGAAGGCTACTCCCATGGCCAAAGGGCCAAAATCCAAAAGAGTACCCATGCCCCTGTTTCACGTACAAGTTGCGAAAACAGGGAATTATTTAGATATCTACAACATCACCGATTTGTATGGAACTGAGGTGCACGTTGAAAAATTCCATGGTAGCAGGGCCCCACTCAGTGCTTCAATTGCCAGGGGTTTTTTCACTCAGCTATTGCTTGCTGTTTTGCACCCAAATGTGTCCGTTGCGGAGGGGGTCACTCCTCTGGTTCGGAAAATTGTACGAGAGACCCCTCGGCTGATTTCACTTGTGCCAACTGTGGTGGTCCCCACCCTGCTAATTTTCGAAAATGCCCCAAGTGGCCTGCTGATAAGAAATCGGTGAGACGCTCCAAGCCAATTACCAAAAAGCCTGAGGTTGCTCCTAAAACTTTTAATAAGTTTCAGAGCAAAATAGCTGAACCTGGCATTTCTTATGCCACCGCCGCTAGCAATCAGGATGTTACTTCCCAAGCTCCTAAACATTCGTCGGTCCCCAGTTGTAGTGGTGAGGCTGACACCGACTTCCTGAAATATCTAGTCACGCTAGAGGCTAGTTATGACCGCAAGCTTATTTTAGCATCGTTTTAAAGTTGCTCTTCCTTCCATCAGGGCTGCCTCACACCCTATGGACAGGGTTTTTGCGCTCTACGAGAGTGTTGTTACACTCACTTCGTAGAGCTTTTGCATTTTCATGCTGTTTTAGGGACTTGTCCCCCCTGCTTTTGTACTGTTTTAATTCGTTTCCTACCAGGTGGTCATGGCCCATCTGGCAGTGTATCGGCCTCATTTTTGCTTGCTTGCTCGAGGTTCCGAGTTCTGTCCCCGCTGCGGACAAATTTTTCAAAATCCTCATTTTATTTATTTTTTATTAATACTTAATTTTTTCGTGCTTACCTCATTTTTTGTGTAACGCGTATTCAGCTATCTTGTCTTACAATTATTATTATTTTTTTTTTTGATTAATTGTATACTGTCTTGTGTTGTCTTTTTAAAAAAATCATAAAATCCAAAAATCGTTTTTATTCTTAAAAACGGCAAAAAAAATGTTAAAATATTTGTAAAACCAAATACAAAATATCTTGTTGTCTTTATCTTTTGTGTTTCATGTACCTGGAGTCCTTTTTTGTTTATTTTTCTAGTGTTACCTTTATGTGTATTTTTAAATGCTGATGCGACCAATAGATACCCCCACCCTATTGTGTTTCCCATATTTGCTTTTATGTGCTCTGGCCGAGTGCATTTTTGTTAGCTTGCTATGTTTTTGATGTTTTGTCATTGTTCAAGGTACAGAATGATTATTTTTAATCATTCAACGTGTTGTTTTTCACATATGCATTATATGTGAACGATTTTGGAACAGATGCATTATAGTCGCCGGTCCCATCCGCCATGTTTTTTTTTTGGCGACCAACAGAAAAACGCATGATTTGAAAAGTCGCCAAGTAGAAAAACATGGCGGCGGTGCGTGTTTTCTAAAAGATCACACACACACACACAAAAAAAAAAAAAAAAACATGTCGGCGGTCACGTGGCATATTTGAAACACAACATTAACAACACTAAACTTTAAAAGGAAACATTAATTAAGAATTTAAAGTATTATTAAAATAAAATTAGCATAATAATCATCATTTTTTACTTTTTTTAAAAAATAAATAACAGATTAGTAATATTTATGATATGTGTCAACAGAGTAAACACAATATATATCATTTTAATAAGCACTAATATTATGAAAAATCTAACATGTAAGGGGTAGTTATCCCCCTTGTGCAAAGAACAAAATGAAAATGTTCCAAACCAATTAACTTAGAATATCCTGATACATTTTAACTATTTCAAAACCGAAAGAACTGCACCCATTTTAACTAAATCCCAGAAAAGGATAAGAACAAAAACAAAATGTTCCAAACCAAAGCATCTTGTTTGGTTTAGAATATTTTGATACTTTTTAACAATTTCAAAACCAAATAATTTACCTGTCATAAATAAATTAACTAAATCCCAGAAAATGATAAGAACAAAAACAAAATGTTCCAAACCCGAATGTTTTGATATTTTTTAACAATTTCGAAACCGAAATAACTTTACTTGTCATAACTAAATTAACTAAATCCAACTAACCAAATACATAAAAAAAAACTCAAATTGGGAATTCTATCATCCCCACAAACGTGCCGTTTTGAATGAAATGCAAATCCAAATTCAGGTATAAAAATTTCCTGATATTTCTTCACAATGCTACAAATAGTTAAAACAGAAATAAGAACATCCGCCATAACTAAATACCAAAAATAACTTCCTACCTACGAGACAACCTACTACCCACACATCAGGAACGAAAAGAACATTTAGAACAGAAAATTTGCATAGATAGCAGGGTAATGACCTCAAAAATCACGTGCACCAATAGCTTCCATATTCCCCTATCAAAGTTAGGGCATATACAGCAACCTAGTCATCGCCCCAAAAATCGCCCAAGTTTGCCACACAAAATCACCAAGTTTGGCAAGAAAAAACCCGGCGGCTATAATGCATCTGTACCACGATTTTTACACCTTACAGCATTTTTCTTTCGATCCCTCGGAAGCCGCTGTAAGCTTATTACATTCTTGTTTTTCTAACCTGTTTTTTCTTGTCCCAAAATTATGTTTTTGATCTGTTATCAATCGGAGGTTAAAGTAGTGCTTTTTCCACTGCTAAGTACTCCGTAAAAACCAATTACCTTGACCTTGAATAAATATTTCTATTCGAACACAAAATGATTTATTTTCAATTACATATATATATATATATATATATATATATATATATACAAAGTTTAATTTTTTTTCTCTCAAAATTTTCTGTTTTTAATGGAACGAGCACTACAGGAAGGGTTGGCTTCATTTGCTCAACTCAAAAAAAACTCGGGCGGGTTTCTTAAAAAAACTCCAAATGGGTTTTTTCAAAATTTTGTTCTGAAAATCTTTATTTAAACTTCCACTTATTTAACTAATAATAAATATATTGAATTAAATCTATAATATATATTACATATTTCATCTTTGACGATGATCCTAGATTTTGTTTAATTTGAGGGGTCTATACTGCTAGAAAAAACAAAAACTTAAAAACTTTTGAGGGAAAAGTAGTTATCTGTATAACAAATACAATACAATATAAATTTAACAAAGTTAATAAGAATGTATTATGAAAAAAATAAGAATATCGAAGTATTACATGTGATAAAATTAATTGAAAAATGGACAAGAAAAAATGGGAAAAAAAATATGTATAACAACTGCAAATTAATAAATATGGGTATTTGGGGATAATATATATAACTAATTCTGCTACTTATCATATATAACTTACAAATTAACTAAAAAAATATCTTCTGAATGCTTTAATAACACAGTACTGCTAATAAATATGGAGCAGTAATTTAATACATTTTATTGAAAAGAAAAAACTTCAAATGTAACTATTTCAAAGCCAACTTTTAGTATAACATAATCGCATTCAAAACTAGTTTTTTGATGTTAGAAAAATTTTAGAATATGTAAAAAAATTTATTTTAAGATTTCCTTTAATTTAGACAAAAAAAATTCTGCATAATTTGAAATTGATTTTTAAAGTTATTTTAATCATACAATTATTTTTAAATCCTGTCTTCTATAACAAAAAACCTCAATAGTTTTCAAATCCCAAAAAAAGCATCTAAAACCCATTAAAGTATAGTAAAAACCCTGATAAAACCCGAAAAAAAGCCCAAAAACCATGAAAAAACCTAGGGTTTTGCCAACCCTGGCTACAAGCCTCTTTTAAATTTGTCGCTTGTTAAGAAATCATCCTTATATTTTTGCAGAATTTCTAGGATAAGTTTCATTATTTTTCTACAAGAGAAACTTCTTTCTTAAAGTGTCACCAGAAGAGAAAACTTCTTTCCTTTTAACAATATTTTGGGTTTGTGGTATTCAAAATTAGTCAATGTCATGTCCCTTTAAGATTGTAAACTTTTTACTCTTTTACCCTTTAGAGTTTTTAGGGTCAGTGGGATACCATGTTAAGAAAAACACTGGTATTTTAAGATGGTGTTTCATACAACATTTGTAGCAATTGGTTTTTTTTTTTTTTTTAATTTTTTTATACAAAAACCCAGGTATAATAAGATGGTGTTTCATTGACCAGTTGTAACGTTTGGTTATTAAAAATCGAATATTCAATGAACTTGTCAGTTTTTACATCAAATTCAGATTACCTTCTATATTCAGCAGTAAAGTAAGTTTAAACAAAAATATAATTTGAAGTGTAAAATTAACATGTGTTCATGCTCTGATTTAAGACAATATTTATTGTTAAAGTTTACTACTGTCAAATTTATTCTGTGCCCCCATCTTCACCAAATTAAAAAACAAAAAATTTAAAGTCAGTAAAAACTTTGATACTAGTATATGTTTTATTACTTTGCAGGTTACATTTCTTTTAAAGCATTCCTCTATAAATGGTACTTGACATCAGAATATAATATTGATGTTTTTGTGGACAAGGAGCTTTATACTTAAGTAGAAGATGTTTATACAACTCTACACTTCTAATACCTGTTTTCAAAATTGAAGATATCAGAACAGGTTGTCTTTATATGGGAGAATTTTTAAGCAAGTGCAAATAATTTTAATAATAGATATACCTAGTAGGTATAAAAATTAATATTTCGAAAAAACAGATGTACACATATATACAATTTTGAAGATGTTTAAAACAGTATTTCTACTGAAATAGGCCATTAAAAATTAAATTAAGATATATGTATTAGTCAGACTTCTATTTTTGTTGATATGGATAAAAGTACATTGGATCAATTTAGTTCCATATACAATAAGGAAAGCCCATTTACTTGTAATGTATGTAAGAAATCGTTCTCATACAAATCCAGCTTAGATATTCATCTTCGTTCCCACACTGGGGAGAAACCATATGCATGTAGAGTATGTGAAAAAATCCTTCTCTCAAAAAGGCCAATTAAATATTCATCTTCGTTCCCACACTGGGGAGAAACCATATGCTTGTAATATATGTAAGAAATCATTCTCTAGGAAATCCTACTTAGATATTCATCATCGTTCCCACACTGGGGAGAAACCATATGCTTGTAATATATGTAAGCTATCATTCTCTGCAAAATGGTACTTAAATGTTCATCTTCGTTCCCACACTGGGGGAGAAACCATATGCTTGTAGTGTATGTGAAAAATCCTTCTCTCAAATAGGTCACTTAACTTTTCATCTTCGTTCCCACACTGGGGAGAAACCATATGTTTGTAGTGTATGTGAAAAATCCTTCTCTCATAAAGGCAACTTAACTGTTCATCTTCTTTCCCACAATGGGGAGAAACCATATGCTTGCAGTATATGTAAGAAATCATTCTCTCGGAAAGACAACTTAGATCGTCATCTTCGATGCCACACTGGAGAGAAACCATATGTTTGTAGTATATGTGAAAAATCCTTCTCTTTAAAAGGCCTCTTAGATTTTCATCTTCGTTGCCACACTGGGGAGAAACCATATGCTTGTAGTGTATGTGAAAAAACCTTCTCTGCACAAAGCAAATTAAATATTCATTTTCGTTCTCACACTGGGGAGAAACCATATACTTGTAGTGTATGTGAAAAATCCTTCACTCAAAAAGGCCACTTAACTGTTCATTTTCGTTCCCACACTGGGGAGAAGCCCTATCCTTGTAGTGTATGTAAGAAATCCTTCTCTCAACAAAGCTACTTAACTGTTCATCTTCGTTCCCACAATGGGGAGAAATCATATACTTGTATTATATGTAAGAAACCATTCTCTATGAAATCCAGCTTAGATATTCATCTTCGTTCACACACTGGGGAAAAACCATATGCTTGTAGTGTATGTGAAAAATCCTTTTCCCATCAGAGCAACTTAAATGTTCATCTTCGTTTCCACACCGGGAGAAACCATATGTTTGTAGTGTATGTGAAAAATCCTTCTCTCGAAAAGGCCAGTTAACTGTTCATCTTCGTTCCCACAATGGGGAGAAACTGTACACTTGTAATATATGTAAGCTATCATTCTCTGCAAAATGGTACTTAAATGTTCATCTTCGTTCTCACACTGGGGAGAAACCATATGCTTGTTGTGTATGTGAAAAATCCTTCTCTCAAAAAGGCCACTTAGCTACTCATCTTCATTCCCACACTGGCTAGAAGCCATATGCTTGTAGTGTATGTGATAAATCCTTCTCTAAACAATGCAAATTAAATATTCATCTTCATTCCCACACTGGAGAGAAACCATATACTTGTAGTATATGTAAGACATCTTTTTCTGACAAATGCAACTTAATTGTTCATCTTCGTTCCCACAATAGGGAGAAACCATATGCTTGTATTATATGTAAAAAACCATTCTCTAAGAAATCCATCTTAGATATTCATCTTCGTTCCCACACTCGGGAGAAACCATATGTGTGTAGTGTTTGTGAAAAATCCTTCTCTCAATAATGCGACTCAACTTTTCATCTTCGTTACCACACTGGGGAAGAAACCATATGCTTCTATTGTATGTGAAAAAATCCTTCTCTCGAAATGGCCACTTAAATGCTCATCTTCGTTCCCATGCTGGGGAGAAACCATATGTTTGAATTATATATAAGAACTCACTCCCTCAAAAATGCAGCTTAAATGTTCATCTTTGTTCCCACAATGCAGAGAAACCATATGGTTGTACTGTAAGAAATCATTATCTTGGAAATATAGCTTAGGTATTCATCATTGTTCCTACATTGGAGAGAAAGTAGTCCTTCTCACAAGAAAGCCACTTAAATGCTCAGCTTTTTTCGCACTAATACTAGAAACAATGTGCTTGTAGTGTATGTAAGTAATTCTCTCTAAATGCAACTTAAATGTTCACCTTCGTTCCCACAATGTGGAGAAACCATATGGTTCTACTGTATGTAAAAAATCATTCTCTCTGGAAAACACTTTAGATGTTCTTCTTCATTCCCTCACTGGGATGAAACCATATGCTAGTAGTGCATGTAAGAAATCATTCTCTCAAAAAATAATTTTAAATGTTCATCTTTGTTCCCAGACTGAGGAAAAAGCACATGCTTATGTTGTATGTAAGAAATTATTTTTACAAAAAATAGAACTTTAATGTTTTTCTCCGCTCGCACACTCTGGAGAAATCATGTTTTTACTATAGAGAAAGAATCATGAATTACTTTTGTTGTTAAAGATTGATCGCCATATATGTTTAAAGAAAGTCTTGCAACATAGATAAGAAACTTTCTTTGCTCAAAATGTTGTTTCTGCAATCCTGTGCATAATTAGAATTATTGCTTTCCTGGTAGACATCAAGGACCTTTGAATCTTTTTGACTCGTATTTTTTTTCATATGTAGTCATAAGTTCTTAAAGATGGTCAATATTAAGCATTTATCTATATTTAAGTGTCGAACGATGGCCGATTGTTTAGGGTGCTGGTCTTCGTTTACGGAATTCTTGGTTTCGAATCCCACTGTGGCATGGATGTTCGGAATCGGCTTTAATCTGTAGGTCCAGGTCTCATTAGCCCTATTGTTGCAAAAAGTAGACCTTAGCACTCCAAATCAATATTAAAGTTTATCTATGATTTATTCATAGTTTTGTGTGTTAACTGTTTATTCATTCACAAATTGGTGTGCTGCTTTGTGTATTATACTGCTTGTATTTTGTGTTTTAAGCTATTCAAGAATTTTTGAAATAAACGTTTTAGCTATTAGTCCAGAGTTGCATTTTTTAACTCTTTTTAACAATTGAATCATAACCAGAAATAATTACAGTTTACCAATTACATAAAGACAACTGTTCAGGGAAACCAATTTTAATGCATCACATCCTCATTGTTTGTTGAAAAGTCATCATACCTGTTGTTTTCAGTTCTCTCACTACTTGCAAGTTAAAGAGCATTTTCTCAGGAGTACATTTCTAATGCTGAACGTCATATTGATAGTTGTGAAATCTGCTGCTTGTAATGTTTTATTTATGTTAAATACTTATTTTGTGAAATCTGCAATAATGTCACGTGTATTTAAACTTGGAAAATAAACTTTTATTCAGAACATTTTCTGTAATTCCTGTATGTTTAAACATTTTGAACCGAAACTTTTTTATTCTCACACAATTTCATAATTATTTTAGAAATCTTATTTTCTATGAGAATTTTACTGCTAAGTGAAACTGCCCTATTGTTACATCTGTTGCATAGAATTGTGTCTGACAGGTAGTTACCCTTTACGTTACTAAATGGATTGAAGTCGCTGCGTGAAGCAGGGGGGATTCTAAACTGAAATTTATAAAAAGTTATGTGGGTCTATATAAAAAATTGTAAAGTATAGAGTCTTTTTCGCAGATGTTTAAAAGCTGAACGATGGACGAAAGGTAGAGCGGTGCTCTTCGGAACCATAGTTCGCAGGTTCCAATTCCACTACAGGCATGGATGTTTGTAGCCTTTCAGAATCGGCTTTAAGCTGTAGATCCCAACATCATTAGCCCTCGTATGCAAAACAGTAGACCGTAGTGCTCCAAACCAAAACCAGACCATAGATGTTTAAAAATAATTTTATGAAAAATCTTTTTTAAAATAAAAATTTTTTTTACATTATCTTGCTCCTGAAATAAATTATATAGAAAAAAAATGTTGTAGGCAACAAACAAATTTGTGACTGACCATTTTTTAAGTCAGAAATTTTTATTCTGCCAAGAATAAGAATAAAATGTTTCTGTCAGTTGATAAGTGCTATATGTGTTTAAATCAAACAGCTGTCTGATGCAACAAAGATAAAAAATCTAGAATTGGTGATTGTAGTAATAATAGTATAGTGAAGCCATAAAGAAGAATTTTCACGTTTTCTAATTTTATTTTTAAACAATAGAAGACAAAAAAAAGTATGAAGGCAGTACCTTTTTTCATTTTATTATTGGCCCTAGTTAGGGATTTCTACTGGGATTTATATCGAACTCTTTAATGTCTCTCGAAAACACTACTTCTTCTATGCCTAGTTTGCGACGTCGCAGTTCATGAAAACACCGACAGCATATGTTGTTTACATGGGAGTATGCGACTTTTTAATTTGTTTTTGTTCATAGATAAATAGAAAGTTTTTTTTTATTTGTCTGACATTAAAGTGTCATATACTGAATACTCTATTGTGCCACTCTATACAAATACAACAATTAATTGTAATAAAAAGATTATTTTCAGCGCTCTAAAGATCCCAGTATACGTAAAACATGGATTAATGCTTTCAAAGTTATGAGAAATTAAACCCCAAATTGTCATAAAAATTATCTTTTGTGATTTGTGATGACCATTTTTCTATAATTAAACCTTTGCTTTTTTTAATACCTCACCTTAAAGTGCTGTTTGTAAGTTAAAAAAATTCCTCATTTTAGAGTATTTTTAGAAAGTTACTGTATAATGAGTTTATGAAGAAGGATATAAATTGCAATAATTAGTTAATACATAACTTTAAAAAAAATATGTTTTCTCAAGCTATTTAAATATTTTCTTGGGAGATGCCTACTTTCATGAATATAGAGGTTCACACTGGGACATCTTTCAATTAAATTGGAAGCTAATTAGAAAAAATGTATAAATATATATTTTTAAATACTCTTCTGATATTACTTTAGTAATCCTTTAGGAAATATAATAAATGGAGATTTTTACAATGTGATCTTTATAATCATACATGATGGGGGTTTTATAATATAATCTAAGTGTTTTGATCCAAGAATGCTTTTTAATATAGTATTTCCAACAACATTATTGTAATACTTTTCAGATATTTTTTATTTTACCATATCAAAATAACATTCATTCATAACTTCCAATTAAATGAAATATAGGTACTTTCTGTAATTTTTCTTTTAAACATTACTTCTATTTCTATATATAAAACGTAATACTGCAACAACAAATGTGTATGTGTGTATAAATATAAGTATGTTTGATGTGTTGTCAGAGTCTAAAAAGAGTATAGCTGTGATTAGAATTAATAGAACATATATATATTTGTAGTGAAGGAAAATAAATTGAAAAATCTGAAAAATTATTTTACATATCTTTAGGTTTTGATTTCTCGTATTTCTGCTCCCAATAAATTAGAATTATTTCCGAAAACAAAAGCATTCATATGCTGTATTTTTTTTATAATGGGGATATTTTGAACCATGTATCATGGTGGTTTTCATACATAATCTAAGTGTTTCCTTTCAAGAATGCTTTTTAATATATTTCCAGCTAGAACATTAAAATATTATTTAAATACTTTTTATTTTACCAGATCAAAATAATGGCCACACATAACTTACAATTAAAAGAAGTATAAGTACCTCTTCTAATTTTTTATTTAAACATTACTGCAATCTCTCTATATAAAATGCGTTACTGAAACAGTAAATGTGTATATGTGTATAAATAGATAGGTTTGACGTTGTGGCAGCTGGTCACAAGAGAACGAGAGAGAGTCTGTTATTCTCAGGACCCGTGGGAAGTTTTTCCCCTGATAAAAGCAGGAGTTCCAGACCCAGAGGGGTTTTGGATGTCTATGTCTCTGCATACATCTGTGTGGAATGCCGGCTATCATTGAGGAGTCCAGTCTGCTGACCACTCACTTGCTCTCAGCCCTTTTTCTCTCCCCCCTCTTTTTGCGAGGGATCTTTCAAGAACCAGGCAGTGAGTTGTCATGGGCTTGAGGGTTTAGAAGGTTATTTCTCTCTCCCAAACGATTTTGTTTTATATCATGTATATATTGTAGATAGTCGTGATAATAAAGTCTAAGACTTTAAGCGATTCTTTTTACTAAGCCCCCCCCCCCCACAGAGGTGTATGTATGTTGCTACGTTACATAGTGTTGTCTGTCTTTACAAACTGAATAGGTGTGATAGTATTATTAAATCATTTATATATTTGTACATTTATATTTTTGCGAAGTACATTAAAATAAATTGAAAAATATAAAAAAAAAATTATCTTTTTGTTTTGATTTTTTGTATTTTTGCTGCTAAAAAATCGGAATTATTTCCCAAACTGAAAACAATTGCTATGCTGTAAATTTTCACGACACTGTCAGACTGTTCTTTAGAATCCAGATAAGAGTTATCATAAACAAATGTACACATATAATATATATTATCGAGATTGAGAAAATTATCTGAAAGGTCTGAGTAGTAGATGAGAAAAATTTACAATAAGAGCAAAATGCAATTTTGAGATAGAAAGTGCTTGCTAATAAAATGTGAAAAGTGAAACTTCATGAACTATGACGTCACAACCAGTAACAGAGTTTTTGGAAGTCACATAGTTTTCTTTAAAATTAATTTTAAAAGTCACAAACCCATTTACATTTTTGAAAACATTTTTGGAATTACTGTGTGTGTGGAATTATCAAAAAAATAATTTGTTCCACTCACCCACATGTGCAAATTCCTCATTTATGAGTATATATATTTGTAAGAAAGAATCACAAAGAATGGTCAGGGTCTTAATGCCCATTTGTGTTTTTGCATAGTTTGCAAATTAACAAATTTTCAATATGGCATTAGCTGAAGCTGAACTAATCTTCATTGGAAGAGAACTAAAACTTTGAAACATTTTTTAAAAATTGAAGTTAATATAATTAATTTTACGCATGTAATAATTGTTGAAAATAACAAGTATTATTAACTCCCAAAACTTTTTACTTGAATGCTATCAATGTTACTTTATGCAATATTTTATTTTAATTTGTCAAGCTTTGATAAATATCAAAATTTAAAAGGATCTTTTTGGACACATACATATGTAAAATATGCACTGTCCTAAAATTTGTGATGCCAGATGCATACTGAACGCCTACCCCTACCGGTAAATATGCCACTGTTCTTATTTATGATATTGCAGAGAGAATGGTTACTGACAAACAATAAGGGTAGAGCCCGGTTTTTATTACACCATATTATCCAGTGCAATACAAAGGGGATAAAAAAATGAATCACATTTCTCTCCTAGTCAGTTTTGGCTAGTGACAATTGAAATAAAATTGTATGGAAATTCTGATTTAATGTAAACTTCTGCAAAATATCTATTACAGTCAAATTTTGTCAAGTTTATTATTTAAAAAAAGAAAGATGTATTTACAAATACATCAAACAAAAGAAAATAATAAAAACAAAGTGTTTTCTTACAATATGATTCATAAAAAAACTAAATTTTATATTAGAGTCACAATTCTATGAGTAGGTTAATACTCATAAAAATTACTTTAATAAAACACAATTTAATTCTTAGAAGATAAGTGGTAAAATATATATTAAAGTTGAATCTGATGAGCATATCATCAGCAAGGATTTAAAAAATATTAAACTGAGAAATTGTTCGGATGTCTTTTTGGAGAGAGAATAATTTTGATTGTAATTCAATTATAATTTAATTTTGTAAGATACATCACACATAAAAATAAAATGTGTATATTTTTATATAGTATAACAAGAACATGCATTTATTGATGCTTGAAAGTAATGAAATAAAAGACAAAATATGGTTATAAAAATTGATGGATTAAAAATAATATTTGTAAAGAGGGTTAATATTTTCAAAATTATTAATATCTAGGAATTCACATAAAAAAATAGTTGTAATACTGTGTAAACGTAAGTAATGATATATTCCAAAGTTGAATTATATTTGTAGTATTAAATATTACACCCTATTTTATTGATAAATGTGTAAAATTTTATGTTCAAATCAATATTATGCATGTTTAGTTTTGATATATTGAATAGTGATTTAGCTGAACACTTTTGAAAATAATTATGGGATTTAAAATAATTTTTTAATTTTAAAAATTAAAATTAAATTAAACCAAATTGCTATTTTTTATCTTGGTGTATTTAAAAATATTTTTACAATTTGACTATTTTTTTTTTTTCAAATTTATAATCATATAAACTTGTATTATATAATTCTTTTAGTACACATTGATGTATATAATCCTAAATTTAGCAACTAAAAGTCACAGACACATTTCATATGGGTAATCGTAAAATTTTGTATATCTTAGGTGAAAAGAAATATAAAATATGTTTATCTCTAACTACTGTTTCCAGAGTCATCAAAATCTGAAAATGCAGGTGTTAAAATCTCTTTTCTCTTGTTAATTCAGTGTGAGATATCTTCATTACCCCAGTCTCCTTCTTCTCTCTATATGAGTGCATGTTTGTACGTGTATATATATATCAGGCCTGTTCAAACAATTAATTTAAACGTGTATGGAAGTCGTAAACCTTCCACATTCAATCCATCTTTCTTCCTATCCGTTTTACATATACTGGGCTTACAGGAGTTATAGTATTTTGGTTCTTTTTTTTTTTTTAATATATTTTTTACTATTAATTTTTATTATATGTGTGTGTATATATATATATATATATATATATATATATATATATATTGTGTGTGTTTGGGAATAAAAATTTTCAGTTTATTTAGACATTCATCTTTTATTAGAGATCTCTTGGCAAGATTTTTTACATTTATTTATATAATGCTGTGTGAGTGCAAGTAACCTATAACATAATATTTCTATAAAAGATTTTTAATGATACTTTGACTTTATATACTTATGACACTCTACTCAACAATTTAACTAATCAGAGTGTTAAGATTAATGACATAATGATGCAAAGATGTGAAACCTTTTAATGTAAAGAAGTAATAAGATTAAGTTAAGAGGATGTTAATTTGATGTTCTTAAAATTCTCTAATGTTACTATAATTAAAAAAAAACATATTTTGTCAAATTTTATAAATTTGTGGGTAGTTTACAGAAAATAATTTTAAAGTATTAGTATAATTAAGTATAGTAATTATTATAGTAGTACATATATGCATAGTATTACATACACACACGCATATATATTTACAGTTTTAATTTTTATTTAATCTTCTTTATAAAATAAAAAATATATTCATTAAATATTCAAATGCTAGGACTGTGGTAGGCATACTATAACACTTAAGTTTTTTTTTTTCTTCCTTAGGTATATTAAATTTTTTTAAATAAGAGTGTATTTTGCCTTTTCTGGTCTTTTGACATTTTGGGAAAGAATTATTCCTCGGATGTCCAGATGTTCTTGAAGACGGAAAAGACTGATGCTGCTCCTTAATTCAGTTTTCTAGCTTTAAGAGATATTGATAAACACATGCCAATGAAATTTTAGCAGTTGGATTGCTTTGTGCAAAAATTAATTCTTCATCAGGTAATAAATTCTGGACCATTTACTCTTTTCCGAATAAATTTGTTAAAAAATGTTGAGTAATTAAAATTATTTATTAAATCTTAATTATATATTCTTTGCATGCTTATTTTTCACGAAATAAGCTATTCATGAAATAATTATAAATTTATATAATGCTTATTCCTGTGAAGCATTTTTTTTATATGTTTCATTAATATTTCTTCAAATTAATTAATACATAAATAAATTTTTAATTTTATTATTTTGTTGATTAAAAATGTTCATATTTTATATTAATTTCTTTTTAGTATTTTGTATTCATATCAAGGTTCAAAAATGAAAATTATTATAACTATTTAATACATGTCATTTTATGTTATTATTTTTGGGGAAAAAAACTACCAGTTAAACAGTATTCAAATTTTCATCTACCTCTGTACCAGTTATGTAAATAGTAGATAAATTTATAACCCTTACCACCAACTGAAAAGTGTTGAAAACAATACCTTAGACTATGGTATAGTAGGAATACTTAGTTCATAAAAGTGATGTAAGAGCGTCTCATTTGAATTTGCAGTGTGTACCTTATCGAAATATATCAGAAGCTACATTTTCTTTTCGTTATCAGTTTATCTCTAATCTAACAAACTTATAGAAAATTACACTGATTGTTATCAGGGTTCCCACCTTCATGAAAGTCATTGAAAAGTGCTTAAATTTTCTTTTTGTTTTTTAAGGCCTTAAAAGTTTTTGAATTTTCTGTGAAGTCATTGAATTTGAGGTCTGGTACTTGATTTTTCTTTTCAAGTCCCTGCAAAATGTTATGTAGCCTCCACACTAGGGCCAATTGTTCACCACTTTCTAATGGGGACCTTGAACAATGGTTCACGGGTTGCATCCACATGCTGGGCCTATCAATGGGCCAAGCTCGTGGATTCGTCCATTGGGTCTGCTGCACACTTTAGTGGCGCATCTAGCTGCCTTTGATCTTTTTAGAAAAACTGCCTCCGAAGCCATTGTTCAGTTTTTTATCATCTGCCGTCATCAACCACAATAAACCACCCCCTCCATACAGTGGGGATGGCTTGCAGTGGACCATAGTGTGAAGGGGCCCTTAATTCATGTCTGCACCGGAAATTTGAGAAGGATTGTTATTGGCAATTGTGGGCATGTCACGTGACTCATCTTCCATGCACTGCAAATTGCACTAGCGACTGTCACCGGCTTGATAAAATATAATTTAAAAAGGGATATAAAAAAATAAAATGTTTGGAATGCTTTAAAAAGAAACTGTATTTTAAAACCAGTATTCATTTGCTTATAGCCCTTCCTTACTTTTACACCATTTCAAAAGTCTGGTTTTTTTTTCTGATAAAAGAGTGAACATTATATATATAGTTCTACTGTTTTGGGGTTTTCAATTATGCTAATTTTAATTTTTTTCAATTATGAACAGCGTATCAAAGAGGTACTTGAAAAAATATCAGATTTTGGAAAAGTAATTGAAAAGTGCTTGAAATTTTCAGAAGCAAAAGAGTGGGAACCATGGTTATGTACAAAATGCAAATGATAAGTTAATTTTTTTGCATAAAATACGTTGAAATCTACCAAGCATGATGTTTACCGCTATGTCTCATTGCTATTATCATAGCTGCCACATGTAGAGGAATTCAAAAAACGTATAAAATTTCACAATAAAGGATGTAAAAAATATATGCTTGCTTTAAGCATATGAAGCAAATTGCATATAGCACTGTTTTCTTTATTATTTATTTCAAAATTACTTTATTTTCATACATCAGTATACACACTGGACTATCCCTAACCTAAGTTCCAGCACGATAATTTAAAAAAAAAAAAAGTTTAGTAGAAAAATATAATTGGGTCCTATAATTCTCAGCTTAGAGCGACTTTTAAGTAAAGGGTACAATAATTATTTCTATTCAAACACAAAATGATTTATTTTCAATTACATATATATATATATATATATATATATATATATATACAAAGTTTAATTTTTTTTCTCTCAAAATGTTCTGTTTTTAATGGAAAGAGCGCTACATGAAGGGTTGGCTTCATTTGCTCAACCCCAAAAAACTCGGGCGGGTTTCTTCAAAAAACCCCAAATGGGTTTTTTCAAAATTGAGTTCTCAAAATCTTTATTTAAAATTCCACTTATTTAACTAATTAGAAATATATTGAATTAAATCTCTAATATATATTACGTATTTCATCTTTGACGATGATCCTAGATTTTGTTTAATTTGAGGGGATTTTAATTTGAGGGGTCTAAACTGCTAGAAAAAACAAAAACTTAAAAATTTTTAGGGAAAAATAGTTATCTGTATAACAAATACAATAAAATATAAATTTAACAAAGTTAATAACAATGTATGATGAAAAAAATAAGAATATTGAAGTATTACATATAAAATTAATTGAAAAATGGACAAGAAAAATTGGGAAAAAAATATGTATCACAACTGCAAATAAGTAAACATGGGGATAATATATATAATTAATTCTGCTACTTATAATATATAACTTTACAAATTAACTAAAAAAAATTCTTCTGAATGCTTTAATAACACAATACTGCTAATAAATATGGAGCAGTAATTTAATACATTTTATTGTAAAGAAAAAACTTCAAATTGCAACTATTTCAAAGCCAACTTTTAGTATTAAAATAATCGCATTCAAAACTAGTTTTTTGATGTTAGAAAAATTTTACAATATGTAAAAAAAATATATTTTATAATTTCAAGATTTCCTTTAATTTAGACAAAAATTTCTGCATAATTTAAAATTGGTTTTTAAATTTTAAACACTGATTAACATTTTAAATTTATTTTAAATTTATTATCCTGTCTTATATAACGAAAAACCTGAATAGTTTTCAAATCCCCCAAAAAGCATCTAAACCCCATTAAACTATAGTAAAAACCCAAATAAAACCTGAAAAAAGCCCCAAAACCCACTGGTCTGGGTTTTTTCTAAAAAAACCCGGGTTTTTGCCAACCCTGGCTACAGGCCGCTTTTAAATTTGGCTCTTGTTAAGAAATCATCCTTATATTTTTGCAGTTAATTTGTAGGATTAGTTTCATTATCTCCCTTTCAAGATTTATTCAAAATTAGTCAATGTCATGTCCCTTTAAGATTATAACCTCTTTACTTTACTCTTTTACCCTTTAGAGTTTTTAGGGTCAGTGGGATACCATGTTAACACAAACCCTGGTATTTTAAGATGGTGTTTCATTGAACAGTTGTAGCATTTGGTTTTTTTTTTTTTTCATTTTTTATTATGTTAAATTAATAAAAATCAAATATACAATGAACTTATTAGTTTTTACATCAAATTCAAATAACCTTCTATATTCAGCATTAAAGCAAGTTCAAACAAATAAAAATAGAATTCATAGTAGTTTAAGTTTTGTTTTTGAAAAATTTATTAATATTTATAATTTTAGAAATTTAAAAATAAATTTGAAAATAAACTTATTTAACGTGAAATTAATTAAATTTGTAAAATTAACATGTGTTTATGCTCTGATTAAGGACAATATTTATTGTTAAAGTTTCCTACTGTTCAATTTATTCTTTACCAAATTAAAAAAAAAAAAAAAAAAAAAAAAAATTAAGGTCAGACAAAACATGGATACTAGTATATGTTTTATTACTTTGCAGGTTACATTTCTTTTAAAGCATTCCTCTATAAATGGTACTTGACATCAGAATATAATTTTGATGTTTTTGTGGACAAGGAGCTTTATACTAAAGTAGAAGATGTTCATACAACTCTACACTTCTAATTCCTGTTTTCAAAATTGAAGATATCAGAACAGGTTGTCTTTATATGGGAGAATATTTAAGCAAGTGCAAATAATTTTAAAAATAGATATACCTACTAGGTTTAAAAATTAATATTTCGAAAAAACAGATGTAATTTTATATACAATTTTGAAGATGTTTAAAACAGTATTTCTACTGAAATAGGCCATTAAAAATTAAATTGAGATATATGTATTAGTCAGACTTCTATTTTTGTTGATATGGATAAAAGCACATTGGATCAATTTAGTTCCATATACAGTAAGGAAAGCCCATTTACTTGTAATGTATGTAAGAAATCGTTCTCAAAGAAATACAGCTTAGATATTCATCTTCGTTCCCACACAGTGGAGAAACCATATGCTTGTAGAGTATGTGAAAAATCCTTCTCTCGAAAAGGCCACTTAGATCGTCATCTTCGTTCCCACACTGGGGAGAAACCATATGCTTGCAGTATATGTAAGAAATCATTTTCTCGTAAAGACAGCTTAGATATTCATCTTCGTTCTCACACTGGGGAGAAACCATATGCTTGTTGTGTATGTGAAAAATCCTTCTCTCAAAAAGGCCACTTAGCTTCTCATCTTCATTCCCACACTGGGGAGAAACCATATGCTTGTAGTGTATGTGAAAAATCCTTCTCTCAAAAAGACCAATTAACTGTTCATCTTCGTTCCCACACTGGGGAGAAACCATATGCTTGTAGTGTATGTGATAAATCCTTCTCTCGAAAAGACCACTTAACTGTTCATCTTTGTTCCCACACTGGGGAGGAACTATATGCTTGCAGTATATGTAAGAAATCATTCTCTCGGAAAGACAGCTTAGATATTCATCTTCGTTCCCACACTGGGGAGAAACCATATGCTTGTAGTGTATGTGATAAATCCTTCTCGCGAAAAGGCCAATTAACTGTTCATCTTCGTTCCCACACTGGGGAGAAACCATATGCTTGTAGTGTATGTGAAAAATCCTTCTCTCGAAAATGCCGCTTAGATATTCATCTTCGTTTCCACACTGGGGAGAAACCATATGCTTGTAGTGTATGTGAAAAATCCTTCTCTCAAAAAGGCCAATTAACTGTTCATCTTCGTTCCCACACTGGGGAGAAACCATATGCTTGTAGTGTATGTGGAAAATCCTTCTCTGGAAAAGACCACTTAACTGTTCATCTTCGTTGCCACACTGGGGAGAAACCATATGCTTGTAGTATGTGTAAGAAATCATTCTCTCAGAAAATCAGCTTAGATATTCATCTTCGATCCCACAGTGGAGAGAAACCATATGCTTGTATTATATGTAAGAAACCATACTCTAGTAAATCCAGCTTAGATATTCATCTTCGTTCCCACACTGGGGAGAAACCATATGCTTGTAGTGTATGTGATAAATCCTTCTCTCGAAAAGACCACTTAACTGTTCATCTTTGTTCCCACACTGGGGAGGAACTATATGCTTGCAGTATATGTAAGAAATCATTCTCTCGGAAAGACAGCTTAGATATTCATCTTCGTTCCCACACTGGAGAGAAACCCTATCCTTGTACTGTATGTAAGCTATCATTCTCTGCAAAAAGGTACTTAAATATTCATCTTCGTTCCCACACTGGGGAGAAACCATATGCTTGTAGTGTATGTGAAAAATCCTTCTCTCGAAAATGCCACTTAGATATTCATCTTCGTTTCCACACTGGGGAGAAACCATATGCTTGTAGTGTATGTGAAAAATCCTTCTCTCGAAAATGCCGCTTAGATATTCATCTTCGTTCCCACACTGGGGAGAAACCATATGCTTGTAGTGTATGTGAAAAATCCTTCTCTGAAAAAGGCCCCTTAAATGTTCATCTTCGTTCCCACACTGGAGAGAAACCATATGTTTGTAGTGTATGTGAAAAATCCTTCTCTCAAATAGGCCACTTAAATGTTCATCTTCGTTCCCACACTGGAGAGAAACCATATGTTTGTAGTGTATGTGAAAAATCCTTCTCTCGAAAAGGCGACTTAACTGTTCATCTTCGTTCCCACTCTGGAGAGAAACCATACAATTGTACTGTATGTGAAAAATCATTCACTAAAAAATCCAAATTAAATGTTCATCTTTGTTCCCATGCTGGGGAGAAACCATATGCTTAAATTATATATAAGAACTCATTCTCTCAAAAATGCAGCTAAAATGTTCATCTTTGTTCCCACAATGCAGAAAAACCATTTGGTTGTACTGTAAGAAATCATTATCTTGGAAATACAGCTTAGGTATTCAACATTGTTTCCACATTGGGGAGAAACCCTATTTTTGTAGTGTATGTAAGAAATCAGTCTCTAAAGAAAGCCTCTTAAATGTTCTTCTTTTTTTTCACAAATGGGAGAAATCATGTGCTTGTATATGTAAGTAAGCATTCTCCCAAAATGCATCTTAAATGTTTACCATTGTTCCCATAATGTGGAGAAACCATGTGGTTCTACTGTATGTAAGAAATCATTCTCTCTCAAAAGCGCCTTAGATGTTCATCTTCATTTCCTGACTGCGATGAAACCATATGCTAGTAATGCATGTAAGAAATCATTCTCTCAAAAAATAATCTTAAATGTTCATCTTTGTTCCCAGACTGAGGAGAAAGCATATGCTTATGTTGTATGTAAGAAATAATTTTATAAAAAATAGAACTTTAATGTTTATCTCTGCTCGCAAACTCTGGAGAAATCCATGTTTTTACTATAGAGAAAGAATCATGAATTAATTTTGTTGTTAAACAGTAATCGCCATACACATGTTGAAAGAAAGCCTTGCAACATAGATAAGAAACTTTCTTTGCTGAAAATGTCGTTTCAGCAATCCTGTGGATAATAAGAATTATTGCTTTCCTGGTAGACATCAAGGACCTTTGAATCTTTTTCACTTGTATTTTTTTTTTTAATCTGTAATCATAAGTTCTTATTGATCGTCAATATTAAGCATTTATCAATATTAAAGAGTCAAACGATGGCCGATTGGTTAGGGAAATGGTCTTTGGTTACAGAGTTCGTGGGTTCGAATCCCACAGTGATATGGATATTTGTAGCTGTTCAGAATCGGCTTTAAGTTGTAGGTTCGGGTCTCATTAGCCCTAGTGTTGCTAAAAGTAGACCGTAGCACTCCAAATCAGTATTAAAGTTTATCTATGATTTATTCATTGTTTTGTTTGTTAACTGTTTATTAATTCACAAAATGTTGTGCTGCTTTAGTAATTATACTGCCTTTATTTTGTGTTTTAAGCTTTTCAAGAATTTTTAAAATAAATGTTTTAGCTATTAGTGCAGAGGTGCATTTTTTTTACTCTTTTTAACAATTGAACCATAACAAGAAATAATTACAGTTTACCAATTGCATAAAGACAACTGTTCAGGGAAACCAATTTTAATGCATCACATCCTCATTGTTTGTTGAAAAATGATCATGCCTGTTGTTTTGAGTGGTGTCACTACTTGCAAGTTAAAAAGCATTTTCTCAGGAGTACATTTCTAATGCTGAACGTCATATTGATAGTTGTGAAATCTGCTGCATGTAATGTTTTATTTATTTTAAATACTCATTTTGTGAAATCTGCAATAAAGTCACGTGTATTTAAACTTGGAAAATAAACTTTTATTCAAGAAATTTGCTCTAATTCCTGCATGTTTAAGCATTTTGAACCAAAACTTTTTTATTCTCACACAATTTTATAATTATTTTAGAAATTGTATTTTCTGTGAGAGTTTTACTGCTAAGTAAAACTGCCCTATTGTTACATCTCTGGCACAGAACTTTGTCTGACAGGTAGTTACCCTTTACCCTACTAAATGAATTGAAGTTGCTGCATGAAGCAGGGGTGATTCTAAACTGAAATTTTTAAAAATTTATATGGGTCTATATTAAAAATTGTAAAATATAGATTCTGTATCACAGATGTTTAAAAGCTGAATGATATCCGAAATCTAGAGTGTAGCTCTTCGGAACCAGTGTTAGCGGGTTCGAATCCCACTACTGGCATGGACTTTTGTAGCCGTTCTGAATTGGCTTTAAGCTGTAGGTCCCGGTCTCATTAGCCTTTGTGTGCAAAACAGTAGATCGTAGTGCTCCAAACCATAGATAGTTAAAAATAAATTTTTGAAAAATCTTTTTTAAAACAAAATTTTTATTACATTATCTTGCTCCTGAAATAAAGTATATATATAAAAAAATTTTGTAGGCAATAAAAAACATTTCGTGTCAGACCCCCTTTTTTTTTCGCAGTTTGAAATTTTTATTCTGCCAAGAATAAGAGTAAAATGTTTCTGTCAGTTGATAAGTGCAATATGTTTTTAAATCAAACAGCTGTGTGATGCAACAAAGCTAAGACATCTAGAATTGGTGTGATTCTAGTAATAATAGTATAGTGAAGCCATAAAGAGTTTTCACGTTTTCTAATTCTATTTTAAAACAATACAAGACAAAAATGTATGCAGGACAGTACCTTTTTTCATTTCATTATTGTCCCTACTTAGGGATTTCTACTGGGATTTATATCGAACTCTTTAATGTATCTCAAAAACACTACTTCTTCTATGCCTAGTTTGCGACGTCGCAGTTCATGAAAACACAGACAGCATATGTTGTTTACATGGGAGTATGCGACTTTTTAATTTTTTTTTTTTGTTCAAAGATTTGCACAAATAGAAAGTTTTTTTTTATTTGTCTGACATTAAAGTGTCATTTACTGAATTCTCTATTGCTCCACACTGTACAAATACAACAATAAATTGTAATAAAAAGATAATTTTCAGCGCTATAAAGATCCCAGTATATGTAAAACATGGACTAATGCTGTCAAAGGGATGAGAAATTAAACCCCAAATTATCATAAAAATCATCTTTTTGTATTTGTGATGACCATTTTTCTATAATTAAACCTTACCTTTTTTTAATTCTACATTTTAAAGTGCTGTTTTTAGCTTAAAAAAATTCCTCATTTTAGAGTATTTTCAGAAAGTTTAGTTACTGTATAATGAGTTTATGAAGAAGGATATTAATTGCAATAATTAGTTAATACATAACTTTAAAAAAATATGTATTCTCAAGGTATTTTAATATTTTCTTGTGAGATACCAACTTTCTTGAATATAGAGGTTCACTCTGTGACGTCTTTCAATTAAATTGGATACTAATTTGAAAAAATGTATAAATGTATTTTTTTAAATACTCTACTGATATTACTTTAAAATTGTAAATTTAAATCCATAAACTATATAAATTTTTTATTTAACATTTATATTAAGCAATAAAAATGTATTAATATTTAATATATAAATTGAAAGTAGTACAATATTTAAATATTTATGTGGGTCTATATTAAAAATAATAAAATATAGAGTCTTTTTCTCAGATGTTTAAAAGCCGAATGATGGCCATTTACGATAATTTAAACGTGTATGATACGATAATTTAAACGTGTATGGAAGTCGTAAACCTTCCACACCCAATCCAGTTTTCTTCCTATCTGTTTTACACGTACTGGGCTTACTGGAGTTATAGTATTTTGGTTCTATTTTTTTTTAAATATATTTTTTACTATTATATATATATATATATATATATATATATATTGTGTGTTTGGGAATAAAAATTTTCATTTTATTTAGACATTCATCTTTTATTAGAGCTATCTTGGCAAGATTTTTTACATTTATTTATATAATGCTGTGAGATTGCAAGTAACCTATAACATAATATTTCTATAAAAGATTTTTTTATGATACTTTGATTTTATACTCTTATGACACTCTACTCAACAATTTAACTAATCAAAGTGTGAAGATTAATGACATAAAGATTTTTACGACCAACTGAAAAATGTTGAAAACACTGCCGTAGACTATAGTATAGTAGGAATACCTAGTTCTTAAAATTGATGTAAGAGCATCTCCTCTGAATTTACAGTATGTACCTTATCAAAATGTATCAAGAGCTACATTTTCTTTCTATTATTAGTTTATCTCTAATCTAACAAACTTATAGAAAATTATACTGATTGTTCTGTACAAAGTACAAAAGATAACTGCTTTTTTTTCTGGATAAAGTAGGTTGACTTCTACCCAGTTTTTGAGGCACAATGCTTACCGCTTTGTCTCAATGCTATTATCATAGCTGCCACATGTAGAGGAATCCAAAAAACGTATAAAATTTCACAATAAAGGATGTAAAAAATATAAGCTTGCTTTAGGCATATGAAACAAATTGCATATAGCCTTGTTTTCTTAAAAATAAAATTAAGTCATATAATTTTAAGCTCAGAACGATATTTAAGTAAAGAGTACAATAAAGTTTTCTATTCGAAAACAAAATATGATTTATTTTTAATTACACATATATGTGTACAAAGTTTAATTTTTTTCTCTCAAAATTTTCTGTTTTTAATGGAAAAAGAGCTACAGGTAGAGTTGGCTTTATTTGTCCACTCCGAATAAACCCGGGCGGGTTTTTAAAAAAAACCCAAGTGGGTTATTTAAAAATTTGGTTCTCAAAATCTTTATTTAAAATTCCACTTATATAACTAATAATAAATATATTATATTAAATCTATAATATATATTACATATTTTGTCTTTGACAATGGTCCTAGATTTTGTTTAATTTGAGGGGGTCTAAACTGCTAGAAAAAACAAAAACTTAAAATCTTTTCATTGAAAAATAGTTATCTGTATAACAAATAAAATAAAATATAAATTAAACAAAGTTAATAAGAATATATGATGAAAAAAATAAGAATATTGAAGTATTACATGTGATAAAATTAAATGAAATATGGACATTAAAAATTGGGAAAAAAATATGTATAACAACTCTAAATAAATAAACATGGGGATAATATATGCAATTAATTCTGCTACTTATCATATATAACTTAAAAATTAATTAAAAAAATCTTCTGAATGCTTTAATAACACAATACTGCTAATAAATATGGAGCAGTAATTTAATACATTTTATTGTAAAGAAAAAACTTCAAATGCAACTATTTCAAAGCCAACTTTTAGTATAAAATAATCGACATTAAAAACTAGTTTTTTGATGTTAGAAAAATTTTAGAATGTGTAAGAAAATTTATTTTAAAATTTCAAGATTTCTATTAATTTAGACAAAAAAAAATTTCTGCATAATTTAAAAATGATTTTTAAATTTTAAAAAGTGATTAACAATTTAAATTTATTTTAATCATACAATTATTTATAAATCCTGTCCTCTTATATAACAAAAAACCTGAATAGTTTTCAAATCCCCAAAAAAGCATCTAAACCCCATTAAAGTATAGTAAAAACCCAGATAAAAGCCCAAAAACCCATTGGGCTGGGTTTTTTCTGAAAAAGCTCGGGTTTTTGCCAACCCTGGCTAAAGGCCTCTTTTAAATTTGGCTCTTGTTAAGAAATCATCCTTATATTTTTGCAGTTAATTTCTAGGATTAGTTTCATTATCTTCCTACAAGAGAAACTTCTTTCTGAAAGTGTCTCCAGAAGAGAAAACTACTTTTCTTTTATCAATATTTTGACTCTGTGGTATTCAAAATTAGTCAATGTCATGTCCCTTTACGATTGTAAATTTTTTACTCTTTTACCCTTTAGAGTTTTTAGGGTCAGTGGGATACCATGTTAACAAAAGCCCTGGTATTTTAAAATAGTGTTTAATTGAACAGTTGTAGCATTTGGTTTTTTTTCTTTATCATTTTTTAATATGTTAAATTATTAAAAATCAAATATTCAATGAACTTATTAGTTTTTACATCAAATTCCGATTACCTTCTAAATTTAGCAGTAAAGCAAGTGTAAACAAATAAAAATATAATTCATAATAGTTTAAACTTTGTTTTTAAAAAATTTATTAATATTTATAATTTTAGAAATTTAAAAATAAATTTGAAAATAAACTTATTTAAATTTAAATTAATTAAATGTGTAAAAGTAGCATACGTTTATACTCTGATTTAAGACAATATTTATTGTTAAAGCTTACTACTGTCCAATTTATTCTTTGCCCCCATCTTCACTAAATTAAAAAACAAAAAATTTAATTTCAGACAAAACTTGGATACTAGTATATGTTTTATTACTTTGCAGGTTACATTTCTTTTAAAGCATTCCTCTATAAATGGTACTTGACATCAGAATATAATATTGATGTTTTTGTGGACAAGGAGCTTTATACTTAAGTAGAAGATGTTCATACAACTCTACATTTCTAATTCCTGTTTTTAAAATTGAAGATATCAGAGCAGGTTGTCTTTATATGGGAGAATTTTTAAGTAAGTGCATATAATTTTAAAAATAGATATATCTACTAGATATAAAAATTAATATTTCGCAAAAATCAGATGTAAACTTATATACAATTTTGAAGATGTTTAAAACAGTATTTCTATTGAAATAGGCCATTAAAAATTAAATTAAGATATATGTATTAGTCCAGGCATGAAAGTTTTCCGCTTTTAAGCGGAAATCCGCTTTTTTGACAGCCTTTAGGACTGTTTCTGAGACTGATGCAAATCCATCGAGAAATCGTAATTGGAAAAGGGGGGGGGATTGCAATCCTGGTCGAAATCAGTATCTTCTACTGCGTGTTTTCGCTGAGATGTACGCTGGCGGAGAAATGACTACGCATACTGATTCACTTCTATTCCGATTGGCTCAACGTACAATAGCAATTACGTACTATATATTGCATGTACCAAGTCAACAAACCATATCAGCAATTATTGAATATTTGGCTGCTCCAAATGCTACCAACCAATCATTCTAAATTATTAGGCAGACTCCTCAAAAACTACGGTTTATCCTTTAAATTGTTAGTTTAACTGCTACAGAAACACTATCCTGCTCCAAATCTGCATTTTGGCTGCTACGAAAATTCGTTCTCCTACTACAAGTTTTGTTTTGCTGCTCCGAAAATTGTTCCAAAATGCTTGAAGGAGCGCAACATTCCTGTATGTAGTACTGAATCATATTGTGAAAAAGAGTTATGCAAGAGAAAATGTAATCATCACCCTGGGAAGTTCAGCTTTTTTTTGTCATTGTCTACTTTCATGCCTGATTAGTCAGACTTTTATTTTTGTAGATATGGGAAGCCGATTCCGAAAAGCTACACACATCCATGCCACTGTGGGATTCGAACCCACGAACTCCGGTACCGATGGCCAGCACCCTAACCAATCGGCCATCGTTCGGCGGAAATTCCAGATGAGACTTCGCGGGCGGACATGTTATCATTTCCTTCCAATAGATGGCGCCACAATGACGCATTTCGATCCTTTCGCCAAAGCAAAATGTATCGCAGACTCCTACCAAAATCAATTCGCTCCCAACGTGGACTTAGGGGACGAAGAGCACGACTCTCATGTAAATAGCCCTGTTAGGGACTTCCTCTCTTCTCCTCCTACTTATTTAATTCTCAAAGCAAATATCGACGAAGTCAGAAATGTTATTAAAAACCTAAAGAACTCTAAATCTCCTGGGCTTGACGCCCTTACTAATAGGGCCATTAAAAATTTCCCACCTAATATTTTAATTTTCCTTACGGCTATAATAAATAAAATTCTACAACTTAAGTATTTTCCAAAAGATTGGAAAATCGCAGTAGTTTGCCCTATCCCTAAGCCAGCTTCTAATCTCAGCCTTCCAATTAATTATCGCCCGATAAGTCTCTTGAGTTCTCTCAGTAAGATTACCGAGCGTATAATACTCAGCCGCTTACAGACACATCTAGAACAGCATCATTCCAGAGCAATTTGGCTTTAGAAGACGCCATTCTACAACACACTAGTTGCTTCGCGTAGTAGAACTTGCTAGTCAGGGACTACAAAACAAGAAGCCAACTGGAGCACTCTTTTTGCAAAGGCTTTTGACCGCATCACACACGATGGACTTATTTACAAACTCATTCAGCTTCGTGTGCCTAATGCACTTTTTCATCTTTTACAACACTACCTTTGCAATAGAACCTTCCAAGTCCGTATCAACAAATGTATTCTAATAGGAAATCAATCACTGCCGGATTCTAACAGGGCTCTATCCTTGGACCTACACTTTTTAACATTTCCATTAATGATATTCCAAAATCTGATCTATATGCAGATGATACGGCCATTTATACTGTGGCTCATCATATTAATAATGTAACTTCTTACAACATCATATTTCTGCTCTGGAAACATGGTTCACTAAATGGAAGATTAAAATAAATCCTCGCAAATGCCAGGCCATTTATTTTAGTCGTTCATTTAAAACTCCTCCTAGGCTGTACTTATACGACGAGGTAATTGAATGGGAGAACTCTGTAAAATACTCAGGTGTTACTATCGACAAACGTCTCACGTGGAAACCCCATATTCCTAACATTAAAAATAGGATGATAGGTAGGAAAGTCGAACTTCGTTCACTACTTTTTGGACCCCATTTTTCTATTAAAAACAAAGTATTACTGTACAAAACAATAATACTGCCAGCTGCACTTTACGCAGCACCCATATGGTCTTTTCAAGGTCAAGGTAATTGGTTTTTACGGAGTACCTAGCGGTGATGAAAACCACCATTTCAACCTCGGAACGATAAAAGATCAAAAATAATTTTGATGCAGGTAGAAAAACAGAAAAGCCCAACAGAAATTTAATACGCTTACAGCGGCTTCCGTAAAGACGAAAGAGAAATGCAGTAAGGTGTAAAAATCGTTCACATACAATGCATATGTGAAAAAAAACACGTTGAATGATTAAAATAATCATTCTGTACCTTGAACAATGACAAAAACAACGAAAAACACAGTAAGTTTGATAAACTTCACAGAGCACAGAAAGGTTAAAATGGGAATAAGCTCAGTAGCGCCATCTATGAGTCGCAATGTGAGTTAAAAAGCACAGTTAGGTTTACAAGTGAAAATAAATGAAAACAATAACAAAAAATACTCCTGGTACTAAAAATACAACATATAAAGACAAATAGATATTTTATATTTGGTTTTATAAAATGTTTTACATTTTTTTGTAGTTTTTAATGACTTAAAAACAGTTTTTTGGTTTTTTATATTTTTTCAAGACAGCACAGGACAAAACACAATTATATCAAAATAAAATTGTGAGGCAAGATAGCAGAATGATGCGATCCCCAAAAATTATTGGGAGCATGAATAAATTAAGAATTAACAAGAAAAATAATAAATTTAGAATTTGGATATGGTCTTTTACGTTCCATTCCAACTTAGATATTCTCGAGCGTACTCAGAATAAAATTCTTAGAGGAATAGTAAGAGCCCCGCGGTACTTACGTAATGATGTGATTAGGCGCGACTTAAATATTCTAACGTTTAAAGAGAGCTGCATTAAGCACTCCATTAGCTTTTACGAACACATTAATAATTTGAATAACGAAATTATTGCTGAACTACCCGATTATGATTTTAGGGAAGCGAGAAATCGCAAACGCCCAAGAGCGGGGATGATCCCGTAAATCATTTTCATCTTTTCCAAATTATTAACCTAACTTAATTTTTCTCCGCGTCAATAGATGGCGCCACAATGACTTCTTACTACCCCTCGACAATTTAATGTCAGTCAACCTTCTCATTGCCTCTATCATATTTTCCTTTTCCACCTTTTTTCTTATTCTATCAAAAAATGAAAAAAAATATAAAATAAAAAACTTACCAAAAAATTTTAAAAAATGGATGAATTTCATCCGCATAAATACTCTCTATCCTTTTTTCCCCGGTACAGATGCATTATAGCCGCCGGGTTTTTTTCCCACCAAACTTGGCGATTTTGTGTGGCAAACTTGGCGATTTTTGGGGCGATAACTAGGTTGCTGTATAAGCCCTAACTTTGATAGGGGATTATGGAAGCTATTGGTGCACGTGATTTTTGACGTCATTATCCGACTATCTCTGCAAATTTTCAGGTCTAAATATTCTTTTCCTTCCAGACTTGGATTAGTAGGTTGTCTCGTAGGTAGGTAAGTTATTTTTGGTATTTTAGTTGTGGCGGATGTTCTTATTTCGGTTTTAACTATTTGTAGCATTGTGAAGAAATATCAGGAAATTCTTAGACCTGAGGTTGGATTTGCATTTCATTCAAAACGGCACGTTTGTGGGGATGATGGAATTCCGAATTTGAGTTTTTTTTTATGTGTTTGGTTAGTGGGATTTAGTTAATTTAGTTATGACAAGTAAAGTTATTTCGGTTTTGAAATTGGTAAAAAATATCAAAATATCCTAAATAAACAAGAAGTATTGATTTGGAACATTTTGTTTTTGTTATCATTTTCTGGGATTTAGTTAATTTAGTTATGACGAGTAAGTTATTTCTGTTTTGAAATTGTTAAAAAGTATCAAAATATTCTAAACCAAACAAGATGCTTTGGTTTGGAACATTTTGTTTTTGCTCTTATCATTTTCTGGGATTTAGTTAATTTAGTTATGACAAGTAAAGTAGTTTCGGTTTTGAAATTGTTAAAAAATATCAAAATATTCTAAACCAAACCCGCTTTTTTTTTTTTTTTTTTTTTTTTGGGGGGGGGGGGATGTGATCTTTCAGAAAACACGCACCGCTGCCACGTTTTTCTACTTGGCGACTTTTCAAATCATGCGTTTTTCTGTTGGTCGCCAAAAAAAACATGGCGGACGGGACCGGCGACTATAATGCATCTGTTCCTCTTCCCCTATTCACTTTATTATTTTATATTGTTATTATTATTGAGGACAGGGTCTTAATTTTTGTTTAATTTTTATGTAAGCTCACATTATTATATCTTTTAACTCAAGAAGCACACTGTAAATGATATATCATATGCTCACCACTGGGTGTACGACTATCAGTCAAGGAGCCCCAAAACAACCTGATACTGCTGACAGATTTGCGTAGCCGTTAGGAGCTAGCTGGAGGGTTGACTGGGGTCCCTTGGCCGAAGGCCTTATCCCCTGTTGTGAAGCTATTAAATTAATGATGAGTGTCCAGTCCTTAAGTTTAAGAACAATACAGTAACAAATGCAGGTCTTTAAGGTACAACAAAAATAAGAATAAAGTACTAGGCCCAATAAGTTTACAAGTAATAAAATATAAAAAATAAAAGAAGGTTTAAGGATAGGTAATAGAGAGTTTAAGGATAGCAAGAATTTTTATGGGTTTTATAAAATTTTATAATTTTTATTTTTATAATTTTTTTTATTTGTAAGAAAAGTACTGCAAACAGTACAATAACAAGAAAAGAAGAAAAAGAAAAAAATGCTTAAAGCAACCTTACGAAAGGAAAAATAAAATAAAATTGAGATCAGCTTAAAATTGTATGAGAAAAGCTCGATCCAGGTTCTGTGGCGCCATCTATTGAGTGACCCCGCGTTCGGACAGTGTAAAGGGGAGTTTAGGAAGGGATATGAAAAACCTAACAAGTTAAATAATCATGGCGGTTCTAGGCCGCTTACCTTCCTATGATCGTAATCCGGTAATTCGTCGACGATCGGGTTAGGCAAGCTGTAAACACGTCCATAAAATTTGGAAGAAAGCTTAGTGCAGATAAAAGTATCAATATTCAAATCCCTTCGAATAATAGTGTTGGTGAGATACCTGGGGGTTCGAACGATTCTTCGTAAAGTTTTGTTATGAACTTGGCTGAGGATTTCAATGTTCGTATGGGATGCGAACGACCAAATAGGAGCAGCGTTCGTAACAGTAGGTAAAACTACTGTTTTGTACAGGAGCATTTTGTTTTTAATGGAGAGATGGTGGCCGAAAAGTAGTGAGCGTAGATCAGCGATCCTAATATTCATGCAATATTTAATGTTGGTAATGTGCTTTTTAAAGGTAAGTCTTTTATCTAGAGTTACCCGGAGATATTTTACGGAGTCCCCCCAATCAATCACCTCACCGTACAAACTCAAACGAGGCGGCATTTTATAAGAGCGACTGAAATATATAGCTTGGCATTTACTAGGATTAATCTTAATTTTCCAATAAGTGAACCAGGTTTCCAGAGCGGAGATGGGAAACTGAATAAAAGCAGAGACTGAATCTACGTGTGGGGCAGAAGTAAAAATTGCCGTGTCATCAGCATAGGGCAGAAGCAGGTAGAATAGGTAGATGCAAGGGAAGTTAAGTCAGTTTTAGGGATATCATTAATGAAAATATTGAATAAAGTAGGACCAAGGATGGAGCCCTGTTGGACTCCAGCAGTAATCGTTCTGTTGTTAGAGCAGGTGTTGTAAACACGGACTTTGAAGGAGCGATTGCAAAGGTAGTGTTTTAAAAGGTGTATCATTGCATCAGGCACACGGAGCTTAATAAGCTTGTAAATGAGTCCCTCTTGCGTGATGCGGTCAAAGGCCTTTGCAATGTGTAAGAATAGGGCACCAGTTGGTTTCTTAGTTTGAAGTCCCTCGCTAGCGAGTTCAACAACTCTAAGCAACTGGTGTGTTGTACTGTGCTTATGGCGAAAGCCAAACTGCTCTGGAATAATAATGTCGTTTACGTCTAGAAAAGTCTGTAGTCGGTTGAGAATGATACGTTCGGCTACCTTACTTAAACAACTGAGAAGGCTGTAATTAACCGGCAGCGATAAGTTAGACTGAAGCTTGGGGATAGGGCAGACAATAGCAGTTTTCCAGCTTTTAGGGAAATACTGGAATTTTAAAATATAATTAATAATAGCAGTGAAGTAAATTAAAATGTTTGGGGGAAGGTTTTTAATGCACCTATTATTAACCTTATCGATGCCGGGAGCTTTACTGTTCTTTAAATTTTTAATTGCATCCCTGACCTCCATGATATTAGTCTTAGGAATTATATAATTAACAGGAATGCAGAAAAAAATCATTGATAGTATAGTTAACTTGCAGATCGTGATCTACGCTAACCAAATCCGAATTAGGAGCGAATTGTTGCTCATAAACCGTAGCAAAGGCTTCAGCTTTACCGAAGGGATGGAAGTGCATCGTTGTGACGCCATCCCAGCTAGCAACGTTACGTTGGGCCAACGTTGATATGACACTTTGGCCAACGGTTGGCTAATGGTGGTTTGTTTACATATTGCCAACGCAATACTACGGTGGGCCAACGTAATACTACGATGGGCCAACGGAATACCAACGTTTATATTTCTGTTTATTATTTTGCTATAGTGTATAATATAGAATGGGCATGTGCTATTACTTTGAAATAAGCTGATGTTTTTATAACATAAGTCATTTTTAAATTTTGCAATAGTTGAAAAATAGAAAATAGATATAAAAAGAATGACATAGTTTATTTTAGTCCACACCACACATTTCATATAATACTTACTCTGCGGCAATCCATTTATTCCTTTGAAATCTGTATTAATTTTTTTAATGATACAAACTGTTTCGTAAATAAGAAAAACGAAAATTTCCCCTTCTGAGAGCTAAAAATAGATAATTGAAGAAAAGCACAACACAACAGAGGTTAAACAAAAAAAATATACATATTTTAGTTATTTTTCTTTTATTTACAATTTTTTTTTTTTAATTTAAATTCGGCCACCATATCCATCTACCAAAGTTCTCTACATTTTCTCTGGATTCACAATTTCATGGCATCTGAAACACAAATAAGTAACTCAAAAAGTATATATTATAAAATGTTTTAATGTTGCCACAAACATTTCCTTTTACCTTTTTAAAATGATTCAAAGACGATTTGAATATGTAAAAAAGTAAAGGCAAATATAATTACATCTAATAAATAAAATTAAGTTATAAAGTAAACAAGTTTCATAACTATGATAAAGTGAAATCCATAATATTTACATATCATTATACAACTTTATTATTATTATTAAGAAAAAACACAAAAAAGTAACCTAACGATAATTTAAATCAGTATGCTTTAAAAAAAATTATGTCACCTATCTTAAATTGACTTAAAATTTGCTATTTTCTTAAATCTGTACTAAAGAAGTGTATTAAAAGGTATTAAAGACTAAAGTGTACCAAAACACCGTGTATATACTTTTGTAAATGGTATGTTATTATTAAAAACACAAAAGAGAAACTACAGTTCAGATAGCCAAACATTGTTTTCTTCAGGAATAAATTAATAATAATGAGGGCATATCATATATATATGATAGAACACAAAAATATCAAGAGAACTTACCTTGCAAATTTGAAATCCTGCAGCGATGGCGCGTTAACCCTAAAAATGGCGGTTGATACACAACTTTCTCTTTTGGCGGAGCTTCTGCACATGCTCGTAGATATAGGCGGTTACTTTTATATTTCTTAGCCAATGGTATGCCGATATTTGTGCAAGAGGCGTAAACAGAAAATCTCTTACGTTGGCCCAACGGTTGGTCAACGTTTCAGAATTACCAATGGCCAACCAAACATTTTGCCAACTAATTACCATCACTTCATTTCCCCTTTTCAACCTTTACCCAACCAAAGACCAACAGCCAACTTATAGCCAACGAAAATCCAACGTTTCCGTGCTAGCTGGGATGTTCTGGTTATAATAGTTCTTGTGTAACAATATAGTAAACCGTAGCACTCCAAACCAAATAAAATCGCTACGTAAAAAACTAATAAATGCAGTTAAAATATGAAACAAATATTTATATCATGGATTTTTTTTTTAAACTCGTACAAGTAACTTCCTAGAGGAGCGATAATTTATTCATATTGAAGTATTCATATTAATTTATTCATATTGATGTATTTCATTTATTCATATTTTATTTCAAATTCAATTGAAAGGATTCTAAGAGTTTTATTATAAATTAACAAAGCTAATACGTGCTGTAGTAGTTTTCGTTGAGTAAGAAGATTAATTAATTTGAAGATCCAGTCATAAGTATACAGTTAATAATAATGGATATATTTCAGTGATCATCAATGTTGTTACCTTTACGTACCTAAATGAAGATGTTTGCACACACTACATGATGCATACCTTTTTATTACTTTTAATGGATTGCAAATTAACTTTCTTCGAATTTTAACCCTTTGAGTTTGAGCCGAACAATATCCGAATGGGTAGATTGCTAATAGAAAAATAGAGGTGATTGCTAATAGGTTTTTCTTTATATTTAATTCTTTTATGTATCAATATTATGCTACGTATACAGAAAACACTTTTATTAAGAAAGGTTCGGCTCTAAGGCAGGATCGAGGGTACCTTTAGATAAGCTTTACGTCTACTTTCCGTGTATTTAAAGATTTAAGATAACCAAACAGATTTGGGGCTGCCATTCAGTATTAGAAAAGCAGTTGTTATTGTTCATCTTTTAGTAATTTGTTAAAATAGAAGATAAAGGAACATTACATTTACTCAGCTAACTGCAGTTAGCTTCTTAATATGTTGGAACTTATATTCTAAATAATTGCTTAAATATGTTATTTTATGTTGGATAATATAAAGTAATATGTTTCGTTGAAGAAATGATTTTTGCAATTGTGGGGCAAAACACCTCTTTAGATTATTTTTTATTTTCGTGATTTCATTTCAAATAATATTACGTGTCAAAAATCATAAAATAAAAATAACTACATTTAAGTATAATAAATATACCTCTTGCATATTTTGAAACCAACACATATGAAGCACAAAAAAAATATACTCGTGGGGAAGCTATTTACTTTACAATTACAAATCAGAATAATTAATCTCGAGTGCTCTACAGTTGTCTTGTCGAATGATGGCCGGATGTGCGACGCGCTCTATTTGGTAGTAGAATTGGCAGGATCGAATCCCACTACTGGCATGGAAGGTGGTAGTAGTGTGCCGCCCTGGTCGCATTAGCTTTCGTGTAGCAAAACAGCATACCGTAGCGCAAGCTAAGGCTAATTTACTTTATTTTGCGATAATAATTATTGTACTTTTATTATATTCGCTGTTTTAGCCATAAGCTTGCAAAAGAAAAGTTGTAGATTTAGTATCTTTTTCTTAATTTTACAAAATGTCGAAGTTAAAGGGAATATCTGAAAATCTGGAAGTAAATGTATATTCAGAATAAGGATAAATCTCTAATTTTTTTATTGCAGTTCCTTAAAAAAAAAGTTATTCTTATGGCACGAATGGGTTTTATGCAGCACCTTTACGTCACTTCTTATCCATATTTCTTTTCAACTTCGAAATAAAAAATTTTATGCTGATTTTTTTTCTTAGCTTATAGAAAGATGTAACAGTGTGCATATTTTATATTTTGTGAGTCAAAACTACGTACTTAAAAATATTTTTTTAGTGTTCAATATTTGTCGAAAGAAGATAACATGGACGTTGATTATTTACGGAAACATCTGGACCTTAGAAAACCCGACCTCATAATGCCATACATGTTACCGCAAAATGCGGGGAAAGAAATGAATTCGAAGACCTGAACAAAATCCCATTATGCTTTGGCGCCGTTGTGCTTTGGTTGGCTGGGAATTTACTCACACTCTGGCGAGATTCACTGATGTCAAATTGGCGAATAGATCAGTCGCCATTTTTTTTTTTTTTTTAGCTGACCTAGCGTCATTCTTCAAATTTGACTCTGAGAGCGAGCGACGGACTGATAATTTCTCTGGGTCACGTGTTTTTCTTATAATGCATCCTATTTTGTTTACTTTTAACGTATAGGAAGTATACTACAATTACTAGTACAGGGAAGATGCTATTTTTCAAAAGTTCTTACAGTAATTTTACAATATTTCAAGATTCAGTTTTAAAATTTTTAACATTTTTTAATTTAATTTTTTTTTTTGTATTTTTTAATTAATATTTCGAAATTTAAGGCCCGAAAAATCAGGAAAGAGTGTTGACAGAAAAGTTAGGAAAATGTTATAACTATTTTCTACTGTTTAAATTTTTTTCTCTTTCCAGTAAATTCTGCATTTTAACGTATCTAAAATAGTTGAGACGGTAAGTTCAAATTTTACTTAATTTTTTTTCCTTTCATTTTTCAAAACTTTGAGTTTAGAGCAAAATTTTTACATGATTTTTAAGTCCAAAATTTGTGTTTCGAGATTTTTTTTAAATAAAATATGACAATCTTATAACAATTTTCCCATTTTCTCGTATTTTAAACGTCGATATATTGAAAGATGCAAAGCCGAAAGATTATATATTTTTTCTTTCAGTTTCATGAGTTTTGAATTTTTTAACAATTAGTTTTTATTTATTTATTTGAGTACGGAGTACTTATTTAGTTCTGAAATTTTTCTAATAAATTGGTTTTAAATAGTAGCCCCTGTGAGATGTTTTAGAAAATATAAAATATTTATGGCATCTTTCCTTAAATTATGTTTGTAAATAACTTCTCGAATCAGCCTAAACTTTTATAGTAGTAGATTATGTAAATCGAAAGTATTATAATAGTTAAAATGCGAGATTGAGAGAGATTATCAATTCTACGATTTCGAAGTAGCCGAACTCGCGTAAGCCACGCCCCACGTCGATCCCTTTGGTGGAAAGCGCGTTACGCCAAATACGCTCGGTAGCCAAGGTGTGCTAGAATTGCACACCTTGGCTACCGAGGCTACACTGGCTCATTTATTTGAGTACTACACTGGCTCATTTATTTGAGATTGTGGATGTTATCTCTATGGTATAACTATATAATAACTATATAATATATAGTATAACTATATAATATGGTATAACTTTATAATAATAGTAATATAGTTATGAGATAACTATATAATAATAATCTATTAATAATGAATGCAGTTGTTTCGATGTAATTTATTCCAAGTTTCTCAGCTGTATTTCCTTAGATTTCTGTAAAGTTTTACAACTTAATGTAGGGAGTACTTAATATAATATAAATCTAAAATCTAAGACTTGAATACCATTTAGTTTTACCTCTTAAAAGTAAAATATTAATATTATTTACAAATTTGTAAGTTCATTGTAATTATGAAAGTAAAAAGTTTAATCTCGCAAACCTGATACATTTTGTTTATATAATGTTTTCAAAATGGCTGAAATGTAGTTTAACAAATTAACAGTAACTTATTCCAAAATTGTCATTATAAATTATGAACTTTTCTAATTTATATTCTCAAGTTTATCATTAAAAAATTATAATTTAGAACTTTGAGAAATATTGTAAGTAAATATTCTAGTTTTATACACTACCTATAAGCTTCTGTGTGTATAACTTTCAAAGATTAGAAGATGGTGAAGATAATTTGTGTGAAAACAATTCTGAGAAATATATTAATTTATTAAAGAAAAATACCAGAAATCATTTTTCTCTTTTCAGTAGTATAAAATTTTATCTGTAATATTATTTTAGCATTATTTTGAAAGGTGACCCAAGTAGTAAATGGGATAAAATGTTTTCAATATTTGCTTCAATAAAATATAAATATATATTATTTATACATATGACAATATTAAAAATATTCTATTTCATATATTTTCACATGACTAAATCTTTTTGTGAAAAAAAAAACCCAGTTAAATGGAACTAATTCAATTAATATGGGAGGTATAAATTATTATAATAGGGTTTATGATTTGTAAACTGTTTAACTGTAAGGCTGTATATTGAAAAGTATTATAAAATCAACTCTGAATTTCTTTGTAGTTGGTCTTTTATTAATAAGTATTAATACTTATCAATAAAAGACCAACTATAGCCTTCACTACACTTTGTTCAGAATAATTATTCTGAACAAAGTGTAGTGAAGGCTATATTATTAAACTATCAGCAATTTATTATCGTACTTTTTTATATCTTTGCTCTTTTTCAGTTTCTCATTTTACTGAACTTTATTCTGGAAAATTAACTATTTCCTTTTTCATAAAGTATTTTTCTTCCTTGTAAAATATTTATAGTATATATTTCTAATGGTAAAGATATATGTTGGCCAAATTTATTTCTGAAATAATTCAAAATTGTATTTTGTGAAGATATTATTTTAGTTATTTTAATGCCTAAAATGTTTTGACAATGGAAAAGCTAGATGAATGCTTGATAAATACTGCTATAAAAAATATAAGCAGTATTTATTTGAGTGTCTTTTTGGCTATAAAAATTCAAAGCAGTGTTCACACCTTTTTATATTATTTTGTTATTTTTATTTTGACAAGTTCGAAATGTGAACCATATTAATTAAAATTTTACTATCAATTCAATTTCCCTTTTTTGGATTTTACAACAAAGTATCATAGACGAGAGCTAATTTAATTTCTTCACCAAAAGTTTGTATTAAAGAGATGATAAAATGAAATTGTATTAAATAAGAATTAATTTTCAAATCATGTGTCAAACCAAAATGTTTATGTGTATGAGTATAAAATATGTGTAAGATTAAAACAATGCTACCTGCGGTTGAATTATTATTATTTTTTTTTTACATTAAAAATGGGATGAAAAATACAAATTTCAGTGAGAAAATATTAAAAATTATCTTATGAACAATTGTAAAAATTTAAATTATAAGATTGCCAATTGTAAAATCATTAAGTTCTTATCAAAATAAGTCTTATTTTTATTTTTGCGTAAACATGATTTGTATTGAATTATTGTTGGTCAACGTGAGAGATTAAGATAACAGTATAACAACCTTTATATAACTTTCTCAAAAGTAAAATTAATAAGAATGCGCTAACGTTAGCGATAGTGCGCCAACTATTATAAACCTGAACTTGATCTAAACAGCATAGAAAAAAGTCCGTGAGCATGCGCAGATAGCTGGGTACCGTTTCGCTATGTAGAAACTCCTAACAGGCATAGACTAAAGCATAGACTAAGGATGCATTTGTCTATGGACTAAAGAAAGCCTGATCTATGCGAAAGAAACGGTTAGTCACACACGTGTTGGTTTGTTTGTAATTCCTTGGTCGAGCTTGTGTAAATTTGTTAAAATCGTCTTGTAACAATCTCTGTTTAAATATCAATTATCATCACTTGTGAGGTAAGTTAAAAAGATTATAGAATGATCAATGCTTTCCCTTATTTATGCATTCCATTGATGTCTTTGATGTGTCTAATTAAATTCAGACTTTCAAAATCATATTTAGTTTTTCAAACCAATTATAACTTCAAACTATATTTAAAATTTTTGTATTCCAGAGGTAATCTACAAGTTTTCAAAATGCCTTTATGCTCGTTTTGTGACAAATCTTTAAAATCTAATAAGATTTTATATGAACACATTCCTCAAGTTCATAAACAACCATGTAATGCCCATTTTTGTTTTTGCATAGTTTGGAGGTAGTAAGAGAGGTTTTTGAAGTCACATAGTTTTCTCTTCACTTTAAAATTAATTTTAAATGTCACAAACCCATTTTTTTTTTTTTTTTTTTTACATTTTTGAAAACATTTTTAGAATTACTGTGTCTGGAATTACCAAAAAAATAATAAGTTGTTTCACTCACCCACTTGTGCAAATTCTTCCTTTTTGATTATATATATTTGTAAGTAAGAATCACAAAGAATGCTCAGGGGCTTAATGCCAATTTTTGTTTTTGCATAGTTTGCTGATTACCAAATTTTCAAAATGGAATTAGCTGAAGCTGAACTATTCTTTATTAGAACAAAACTAAAACTCTGAAACATTTTTTATAACATGAAATTAATATAATTAATTTTACACATTTAATAATTATTGAAAATAAAAAGTATTATTAACTGTCACAACTTTTTATCTCTTTTTTAATTTGTTTTTTTTAATTTGTCAAGCTATGATAAATATCAAAATATAAAAGGATCTTTTTGGACTCATACATAAAACATGTACTGTCCTAAAATTTGTGGTGCCAGGTGCATACTGAACCCCTACCCTTGCCCGTAAATATGCCACTGTTCTTATTTATTGCAGAGAAAATGGTTATTGACAAACAATAAGGATAGAGCCCGGTTTTTATTACACTATATTATCCAGTGCAATACAAAGGGGATAAAAAAATTATTCACATTTCTCTCCTAGTCAGTTTTGACTAGTGACAATTGGAATAAAAGTGAATGGAAATTCTGATTTAAATTAAACTTCTGCAAAATATCTATTACAGGCAAATTTTGTCAAGTTTATTATTTGAAAAAGAAAGATGTATTTACAAATACCTCAAACAAAAGAAAATAATTAAAAAAAAATTTTCTTCCTTAGGTATATTAAATTTTTTTTTAAGAAGAGTGTATTTTTGCCTTTTCTGATCTTGTGACATTTTGGGAAAGCATTATTCCTCAGATGTCCAGATTTTATTGAAAATGAGAGACATGAAGAGTCATTGATTCAGATATCTGGCTTTAAGAGATATTGATAAACACATGCTGTTAAAATTTTAGCCAAAAATTAATTCTTCATCAGGTAATAAAATTCTGGACCATTTATTCTTTTCCGAATAAATTTGTAAAAAGAGTTGAGTAATTAAAATTATTCATTAAATCATAATTATATATTCTTTGCATTCTTATGCTTCCTGTCAAGCATTTTTTTATTAGTTTCATTAATATTTCTTCAAATTAATACATATATAAATAAATTTTAATTTTATAATTTTGTTTATTAAAAATGTTCATATTTTATATTAATTTCTTTTTAGTATTTTGTATTTGATATCAAGGTTCAGAAAAGAAATATTATTATAACTATTTGATACATGTCATTTTCTGTTATTGTTTTGGAAAAAAATTACCAGTAAAACAGAATTCAAATTTTCTTTTACCTCTGTACCAGTTATTTAAATTGTAGATAAATTTATAATTTTTACGACCAATTCAAACTTGTTGAAAACACTGCCATAGACTATGGTATAGTAGGAATACTTAGTTCTTAAAATTGATGTAAGAGCGTCTCATCTGAATTTGCAGTGCGTGCCTTGCAATGCTAAACGCTATGTCTCATTGTTATTATCATAGCTGCAACATGTAGATTAATTCAAAAATCGTATAAAATTTCACAATAAAGGATGTAAAAAATATATCCTTGCTTTAAAAACATAAGAAATAGATTGCATATAGCACTTTTTTCTTTATTATTTATTTCAAAATAACTTACAAATTAGCTAAAAAAATATATTCTGAATGCTTTAATAACAAAATACTGCTAATAAATATTTAGCAATAATTAAAGACCTTTTATTGAAAAGAAAAAACTTCAAATGCAACTGTTTCAAAGCCAACTTTTAGTAAATAGTCGCCATTCAAAACTAGTTTTTTGATGTTAGAAAAATTTTAAAATATGTAAAAAAAATTTATTTTATAATTTCAAGATTTCCTTTAATATAGACAAAAATTTCTGCATAATTTAAAATTGATTTTTAAATTTTAAAGAGTGATTAACATTTTAAATTTATTTTAATCATATAATTATTTATAAATGCTATCCTCTTATATTACAAAAAACCTGAATAGTTTTCAAATCCCCCAATAAGCATCTAAACCCCATTAAAGTATAGTAAAAACCCAGATAAAACCCGAAAAAAGCCCAAAAACCCACTAGTCTGGGGTTTTTCTGAAAAAACCCCGGGTTTTTCTGAAAAAACCCCGGGTTTTTGCCAACCCTGGCTACATGCCTCTTTTAAATTTGGCTCTTGTTAAGAAATCATCTTTATATTTTTGCAGTTAATTTGTAGGATTAGTTTCATTATCATCCTACAAGAGAAACTTCTTTCTGAAAGTGTCACCAGAAGAGAAAACTTCTTTCCTTTTATCAATATTTTGGGTCTGTGTTATTCAAAATTAGTCTCTGTTATGTCTCTTTACGATTGTAAACTTTTTACTCTTTTACCCTTTAGAGTTTTTAGGGTGAATGGGATACCATGGTAACAAAAATCCTGGTATTTTAAAATGGTGTTTCATTGAACAGTTGTAGTGTTTGGTTTTTTTTTTCATTTTTTATTATGTTAAATTATTAAAAATCAAATATTCAATGAACTTATTAGTTTTTACATCAAATTCAAATAACCTTCTATATTCAGCATTAAAGCAAGTTCAAACAAAAAAAATTGAATTCATAGTAGTTTAAGTTTTGTTTTTGAAAAATTTATTAATATTTATAATTTTAGAAATTTAAAAACAAATTTGAAAATTAACTCATTTAAAGTGAAATTAATTAAATGTGTAAAATTAATATGTGTTTATACTCTGATTTAAGACAAAATTTATTGTTAAAGTTTACTACTGTCCAATTTATTCTTTGCCCCCATCTTCACCAAATTAAAAAAAAAAAAATATTTAAAGTCAGACAAAACTTGGATACTAGTATATGTTTTATTACTTTGCAGGTTACATTTCTTTTAAAGCATTCCTCTATAAATGGTACTTGAAACCAGAATATAATTATTGATGTTTTTGTGGACAACAAGCTTTATACTTAAGTAGAAGATATTCATACAACTCTACACTTCTAATTCCTGATTTTAAAATTGAAAATATCAGAACAGGTTGTCTTTATATGGGAGAATTTTTAAGCAAGTGCAAATAATTTTAAAAATAGATATATCTCCTAGATATAAAAATTAATATTTTGCAAAAATCAGATGTAAACTTATATACAATTTTGAAGATGTTTAAAACAGTATTTCTACTGAAATAGGCCATTTAAAATTAAATTAAGATATATGTATTAGTCAGACTTCTATTTTTGTTGATATGGATAACAGCACATTGGATCCCTTTAGTTCCGTATACAGTAAGGAAAGCCCATTTACTTGTAATGTATGTAAGAAATTGTTCTCTAAGAAATCCAGCTTAGATATTCATCTTCGTTCCCACACTGGGAAGAAACCATATACTTGTTGTGTATGTGAAAAATCCTTCTCTAAACAAAGCAACTTAAATGTTCATCTTCGTTCCCACACTGGGGAGAAACCATATGCTTGTAGTGTATGTGAAAAATCCTTCTCTCAAAAAGGCCAATTAACTGTTCATCTTCGTTCCCACACTGGGGAGAAACCATATGCTTGCAGTATATGTAAGAAATCATTCTCTTGGAAAGACAGCTTAGATATTCATCTTCGTTCCCACACTGGAGAGAAACCCTATCCTTGTACTGTATGTAAGCTATCATTCTCTGCAAAAAGGTACTTAAATATTCATCTTCGTTCCCACACTGGGGAGAAACCATATGTTTGTAGAGTATGTGAAAAATCTTTCTCTCGAAAAAGCAAATTGACTGTTCATCTTCGTTTCCACACTGGGGAGAAACCATATGTTTGTAGTGTATGTGAAAAATCCTTCTATCAGAATAGCTCTTTAACTGTTCATCTTCGTTCCCACACTGGGGAGAAACCATATGCTTGTAGTGTATGTGAAAAAACCTTCTCTCAAAAAGGCCAATTAACTGTTCATCTTCGTTCCCACACTGGGGAGAAACCATATGCTTGCAGTATATGTAAGAAATCATTCTCTTTTAAAGACAGCTTAGATATTCATCTTCGTTCCCACACTGGAGAGAAACCCTATCCTTGTACTGTATGTAAGCTATCATTCTCTTCAAAAAAGTACGTAAATATTCATCTTCGTTCCCACACTGGGGAGAAACCATATGCTTGTAGAGTATGTGAAAAATCTTTCGCTCGAAAAAGCCAATTGACTGTTCATCTTCGTTTCCACACTGGGGAGAAACCATATGTTTGTAGTGTATGTGAAAAATCCTTCTCTCAAAAAGGCCAATTAACTGTTCATCTGCGTTTCCACACTGGTGAGAAACCATATGCTTGTAGTGTATGTGAAAAATCCTTCTCTCATCAAAGCGACTTAAAAGTTCATCTTCGTTCTCACACTGGGGAGAAACCATATGCTTGTAGTATGTGTAAGAAATCATTCTCTCGGAAAAGCAGCTTAGATATTCATCTTCGTTCCCACACTGGAGTGAAACCATATGCTTGTAATGTATGTAAAAAATCCTTCTCTCGAAAAGGCCACTTAACTGTTCATCTTCGTTCCCATACTGGGGAGAAACCATAAGCTTGTAGTGTATGTGAAAAATCCTTCTCTCATAAAGATTACTTAACTGTTCATCTTTATTCCCACAATGCAGAAAAACCATTTGGTTTTACTGTAAGAAATCATTAACTTGGAAATACAGCTTAGGTATTCAACATTGTTCCCACATTGGGGAGAAACCCTATTTTTGTAGTGTATGTAAGAAATCAGTCTCTGAAAAAAGCCTCTTAAATGTTCTTCTTTTTTTTGCACAAATGGGAGAAACCATGTGCTTGTAATATACGTAAGTAATCATTCTATCTAAATGCAACTTAAATGTTCACCTTCGTTCCTGCAATGTGGAGAAACGATATGGTTCTATTGTATGTAAGAAATCATTCTCTCGCAAATGCACCTAAGATGTTCATCATCATTTCCTCACTGGGATGAAACCATATGCTTGTAGGAAAGCCTTGCTACATAGATAAGAAACTTTCTTTGCTCAAAATGTGGTGTCAGCAATCCTGTGCATAAATAGAATTATTCCTTTCCTGGTAGACATGAAGGACCTTTGAATCTTCTTGACTCGTATTTTTTTTCATATGTAATCATAAGTTCTTAATGATGGTCAATATTAAGCATTTATCAATATTAAATTTTATGATTTATTTATAGTTTTGTTTGTTAACTGTTTATTCATTCACAAATTGCTGTTATGTTTTGGTATTATACTGCCTGTATTTTGTGTTTTAAGCTGTTCAAGAATTTTTAAAATAAACTTTTTAGCTATTAGTGCAGAGGTGCATTTTTTTAATTTTTTTAACAATTGAATCATAACAAGAGATAATTACAGTTTACCATTTACATAAAGACAACTGTTCAGGGAAACCAATTTTAATGCATCACATCCTCATTGTTTGTTGAAAAATCATCATACCCGTTGTTTTGAGTGGTCTCACTACTTGTAAGTTAAAGAGCGTTTTCTCAGGAGTACATTTCTAATTACGAACGTCCTATTGATAGTTGTGAAATCTTTTGCTTGTAATTTTTTTTTTATGTTAAATACTTATTTTGTTAAATTTGCAATAATGTCAAGTGTATTTAAACTTGTAAAATAAACTTTTATTCACTAAATTTGCTCTAATTCCTGTATGTTTAAGCTTTTTGAATCAACATTTTTTTATTCTCACACAATTTCATAATTTTTTTTAGAAATCTTATTTCTATGAGAGTTTTACTGGCAAGTTAAACTGCCCTATTGTTACATCTCTGGCACAGAATTTTGTCTGACAGGTAGTTACCCTTTACGCTACTAAATCTATTGAAGTTGCTGCGTGAAGCAGGGGTGATTCTAAACTGAAATTTCTAAAATATATGTGGGTCTATATTAAAAATAATAAAATATAGAATCTTTTTCATAAATGTTTAAAAGCCGAACTATGGCCAAATGGTAGAGTGTTGCTCTTCGGAACTGGAGTTCGCGGGTTCGAATCCCATAATGGGCATGGATATTTGTAGCCTTTCGAAATGGGCTTTAATCTGTAGGTCCCGTTTTCATTAGCCTTTGTGTCAAAAACAGTAGACCGTAGTGCTCAAAACCAAAACCAAACCAAAGATGTTTAAAAATAATTTATAAGGAGTGATTTTAAACTGAAGGATAATTAATAAGGAGGAACTGATAATTAATAAGGAGTGATTTTAAACTGAAATTTATAAAAATTTATGTGAGTCTATATTAAAAATTGTAAAGTATAGAGTCTTTTTCACACATGTTTAAAAGTGGAACGATGGACGAAAGGTAGAACGCTTCTCTTTGGAACCGGAGTTCGCGGGTTCGAATCCCACTACGGGCATGGATGTTTTGTAGCCTTTCAGAATCGGCTTTAAGTTGTAGGTCCCGGTCTCAGTTTGCTTTGTGTGCAAAACAGTAGACTGTAGTAATCGAAACCAAACCATAGATGTTTAAAATAATTTTTTGAAAAATCTTTTTAAAAATAAAAATTTTTTTTACATTATATTACTCCTGAAATAAAGTGTATATAAAAAAATTTTTTGTAGGCTATAAAAAACATTTTGTGTTTGACCGCTGTTTTTTTTTTTTTTTTTTTTTTTTTCCCCCCCCAAGTGGGAAATTTTTATTCTGCCAAGAATAACAATAAAATGTTTTTGTCAGTTGATAAGTGCAATATGTGTTTAAGTGAAACAGCTGTGTGATGCAACAAAGGTAAGACATCTAGAATTAGTGATTCTAGTAATAATAGTATAGTGAAGCTATAAAGAGAAATTTTCACGTTTTCTAATTTTATTTTTAAACAATACAAGACAAAAATGTATGCAGAACAGTACCTTTTTTCATTTCATTATTGGCCCTACTTAGGGATTTCCACTGGGATTTATATCGAACTCTTTAATGTCTCTCGTAAACACTACTTCTCCTATGCCTAGTTTGCGACGTCGCAGTTCATGAAAACACCGACAGCGTATGTTGTTTAGATGGAGTATGTGACTTTTTAATTTGTTTTTGTTCAAAGATTCGCATAAATGGAAAGTTTTTTTTTTTATTTGTCTGATATTAAAGTGTCATTTACTGAATTCTGTATTGCTCCACACTGTACAAATACAACAAGGAGTTGTAATAAAAAGATAATTTTCAGCACTCGAAAGATCCAGGTATACATAAAACATGGATTAATGCTGTCAAAGTTATGAGAAATTAAACCCCAAATTGTCATAAAAATTATCTTTTATGATGACCATTTGCTAATTTAACCAATTAAATTGATTGCTTTGAAAAAATGTATAAATGTGTTTTTTCAAATACTCTACTGATATTACTTTAAAATTGTAAATTTAAATCCATAAACTATAGAAATTTTTTTATTTAACATTTATATTAAGCAATAAAAATGTATTAACATTTAATAAGTCAAAAGTAGTACAATCTTTAAGTATAAAAAGTACAACGAAGAATCTGAACAATACATACATTTAAAAAATAAGCAATTTTTTTTTTAAATATATATTACACACATTTTTATATTTTTAATGAAATTACAAACACACAATATCAATTTCATATTTCTGTGTAACAAATAAAATCTCGGTATCTTTCTGAAATATATATATCATTATTTCCATATGCCATCAAAAACAGGTTCTATATCATACATCATGGGGGTTTTAATATATAATTTAAGTGTTTTGATCCAAGAATGCTTTTTAATATAATATTTCCAACAACGTTATCTCAATACTTTTCAGATATTTTTTAACCATACATGATGGTGGTTTAAACCCACTGAATGTACGCGTCGATGGGGGTTCGCAGTGAATTTCTGTTCGAAAATGGACTGGTCGAACCCTCCACGTTTGTTCTGTTTATTCTTATTTCGGCATGGCTGACACCCTCTCGACACAGGTGGTCTGTTTGAAATTTGTCAAACCGTTTATGTGTCGTCAAACTATTCAGGCGCGTTTCACTGCAATACTCTGGGGATTATGTGGCACCTGCTCTACTCTATTCTTGAGCTGTTGCCTTTCACCCCCCACATACTCACACATTCTCCGAACTCCAGACATTGGCCTCGAAATGTATTGACAATTTTCTTGAGAAAAGAATATATGTTTTGCAATTAATTCATAAAATCTTTGACATTCTCAAATATTTTAAACAAGGGAAATGGGTTTTATTTTAAATACAAATATAAGTAAATGCATGGTGTTAAGGTTAAGTATTATATTTCTTTTGAAATGACTTAAGAAAAGCATCAATCACGTGGGGTGCATTAATTTTTGGGTTCTACAAAAAATTTATTCACTCCACGTGTTGTATTTTTGCTGACTGCTGAATTTTGCTAAAATAGAAAGATAGAATAGAAGTATGTATGCTTTCCACAGTACATGATGGACATATCATCACTGAAGTTCGAAAAGGAAAAACTGTTTCTAAACCAAATGTTATAATGAATTATAACAGAACAATGGGTGGTGTAGACAGGACTGACCAGAGGCTTGTTTATTATCCATCCATAAGTACAGGACAAAAGAAATACTATAAGAAAATATTTTGCCATCTTTTAGATTTAACAATATGTAATTCTTTTGTTTTGTATAAAAAAATTCTGGGATTAAAGATCACATTGATTTTAGATTGAGCTTAATTGAAAAAATTATAGCAGTATATCATACGAAATCTCAGTTAGCTTCTTATGGAAAATATACTGATTTTGGTATCTCATAAAGATTAACTGAACGCCATTTCCCAAATTATGTGTGTATATATATATATATATATATACTTTTAGTTAGTTTATGTTTATTTAGTTTAAAATTAAGGAAAGTTAAATTGCAACATTGGTAGCAGTGTAATTTTTAATTCCCCCCTCCTCTTTTAAAAAAATACACACTAATTTCAGGTTTTATGTTTCATTAAAAAGAACCTTCTTTTATATATAATTTTCTATTTAATTATTCGTTGTCCTCTTATTTACTGATTGAGCTTCGTACATTTCTATAAGAAAATTCATTATAAATCGCTCACCCTTTTTTATCTTTCCCATTTTAGTTTAGAATTCAGGACATCTATATTATCTATTTGTCCCAGGTTGTGATTTATCTCAAAAACTATTTCAATTACATATGGAAAACTATGAAGAGATATTCTTTAATTTGTTCTTTTGATTTTTAATTAAAAGCAATATTTTTGAGATATTAACTAAAAGATCCCTTATCTATTTTTTGAATTTTTAAAGAATTTATAATTTTTATTTTTAAAAATCCCAAAGTCAAATTAATTTATCTCTTTTCTATATAAAAATAAAAGAGAATGACATATTTAAACAGCTCTAATCAGAGTTAAATCAAATATAACATGCATTTACGTTTTAAAATTAATATTTGAAATTTAATTATTTTAAATTTGTATTATTTTCTGTATGCATAATACTTGTAGAAACACAATTTTGAGAAAAAAATATTACAAAGCGATAATAATTAAAAGAAGTTAATTTTACGTAACGGAACTCCATTACCTTGCAGGGAAAATAACATAAAAGTAACCTGACAACTTTTAAGCCGGCAACTCTTGTATGGCACTGTAAGTTCCGTCTGGATTTTACGAAAGGGGTGACTGCTTTGAAAGGGAAAAAGGTGGGGAGGGTGGTCGGTGGATGGGTTAATACATAATCTAAGTGTTTCCTTTCAAGAATGCTTTTTATATATTTCCAGTAGTACATTAAAATATTTTTTTAAATACTTTTCATTTTAACAGATCAAAATAATGGCCATACATGACTTATAATTAAAAGAAGTGTAAGTACCTTTTCTAATTTTTTATTTAAACAATACTGCAATCTCTCTATATAAAATGTGTAACTGCAACAGTAAAAGTGTATATGTGTATAAATAGGTATGGTGGACTTATTGTCTGTCTTTACAAACTGAATAGCTGTGATAGTATTAATAAATCATTTATATTTTTGTGAAGTGCATTAAAATAAATTGAAAAATATGAAAAAAAAATTTATATATCTTTTCGTTTTGATTTTTTGTATTTTTGCTCCCCAAAATCAGAATTATTTCCCAAAATGAAAACAATTGCTATGCTGTGAATTTTCACGACACTGTTGGACTGTTCTTTAGAATCCAGATAAGAGTTATAAACAAATGTACACATATATATATTATCGAGATTGATAAAATTATCTGAAAGGTCTTAGTAGATATAAATTTTGAAATTGAGAAAAATTTACAAAACGAGCAAAATTCAATTGGGAGATAGAATGTGCTTGCTAATAAAATGTGAAAAGTGAAACTTCATGAACTATGACGTCACAACCAGTAAGAGAGGTTTTTGAAGTCACATAGTTTTCTCTTCACTTTAAAATTAATTTTAAATGTCACAAACCCATTTTTTTTTTTTTTACATTTTTGAAAACATTATTAGAATTACTGTGTCTGGAATTATCAAAAAAAAAAAAAAAATAATAATAAGTTGTTCCACTCACCCACTTGTGCAAATTCCTCCTTTTTGATTATATATATTTGTAAGTAAGAATCACAAAGAATGCTCAGGGGCTTAATGCCCATTTTTGTTTTTGCGTAGTTTGCAGATTACCAAATTTTTAAAATGGCATTAGCTGGAGCTGAACTATTCTTTATTGGAAGAGAAATAAAACTTTGAAACACTTTTTAAAAATTGAAATTAATATAATTAATTTTCTCATGTAATAATTGTTGAAAATAACAGGTATTATTAACTCCCAAAAGTTTTTACTTCAATGCTATCAATTTTACTTTATGCATTATTTTATTTTAATTTGTCAAGCTATCATAAATATCATAATTTAAAAGGATCTTTTTGGACTCATACATACATAAAACATTCTCTGTTCTAAAATTTGTGGTGCCAGGTGCATACTGAACCCCTACCCCTACCCGTAAATCTGTCACTGTTCTTATTTATTATATTGCAGAGAGAATGGTTATTGACAAACAATAAGGATAGAGCCTGGTTGTTATTACTCTATATTTTTCAGTGCAATACAAAGGAGATAAAAAAATTAGTCACATTTCTCTCGTAAGTTTTGGCTAGTGACAATTGAAATAAAATTGTATGGAAATTCTGATTTAATGTAAACTTCTGCAAAATATCTGTTACAGGTAAATTTTGTCAAGTTTATTATTTAAAAAAGAAAGATGTATTTACAAATACATCAAACAAAAGAAAATAATAAAAACAAAGTGTTTTCTTACAAATTGTTCAAAAAAACTAAATTTTATATTAGTCACAATTCTATGAGTAGGATAATACTCATAGAATCTACTTTAATAAAGCACAATTTAATTCTTAGATGATAAGTGGTAAAATATATTTTAAAGTTGAATCTGATAAGCATATCATCAGCAAGGATTTAAAAAATATTAAACTGAGAAATTGTTCAGATGTCTTTTTGGAGAGAGAATAATTTTGATTGTAATTCAATGATAATTTAATTTTTTAAGATACATCACACATAAAAATAAAATGTGTATATTTTTTATAGTATAAAAGAACATGCATTTATTGATGCTTGAAAGTAATTAAAAAAAGCAAAACTTGGTTATAAAAATTGATGGATTAAAAAATAATATTTGTAAACATTATATTTTTAAAATTATTAAAATATCCAGGCATTCACATAAAAAAATAGTTGTAATACTGTGTAAACGTAAGTAATGATATATTCAAATTTGAATTTTATATATTTGTAGTATTAAATGTTATACCCTATTTTATTGATAAATGTGTAAATTTTATGTTCAAATCAATGTTATGCATGTTTAGTTTTGTATATTGAATAGTGATTTAGCTGAAAACTTTTGAAAGTAATTATGGGATTTAAATAATTTTTTTAAATTTAAATTAAAATTAAACTAAACAAAATTGGTATTTTTTATTTTTTGTATTTAAAAATATTTTACAATTTGACTTTTTTTTTTTTTTTATATTTGTATAATCATGTAAACATGTATTATAAATTAGCACTAAAAGTCACAGACGTATTTCATATTTATAATCGTAAAATTTTTTAATTCTTCAGTGAAAATTAAAATAAAATATGGTTATCTATAACTACTTTTAGAGTATCAAAATAAATGCAGGTGTTAAAATCTCTTTTTTGGTAATTCATTGAGATGTCTTTATCCCTCTTTCTTTCTCTATATAATCTGTTAGAGTGTATATATTTATAATGTTAAACAATTAATTTTAAACGTGTATAAGTCGTAAACCTTCAGACCCAATCCATCTTTTTTCCTATGTTTTAATATAGTGATGCTTACAGGAGTTATAGTATTTTGGTTCTTTTTTTTTAATATTTTTTTTACTATTAATATTTATTATATATATATTGTGTATTTAATAAAAATTTTCTGTTTTTAGACATTTTTTTATTAGAATCTCTTAAGATTTTTTACTTACTTATATAAATTAGAGTGCAAGTATATACATAATATTTCTATAAAAGATTTTTTTATATATTGACTTATCTCTATAATAGAACAATTTAACTAATCAGAGTGTTAGATTATTGACATAATGATCAAAGATGTAAACCTTTTAATGTAAAGAATAATAAACACTTAAATATGTTAATTTTGTTTTTAAAATTCTCTAATGTACTATAATTAAAAAAAAAACATTTGTCTTTTATAAATTTGTGAGTTATTTACAGAAAATAATTTTTAAAGTATTAGAAATTAGATGTAATTATTAATTACAGTTTACAGCTTTAGCATAGTATTACATACACACACTGAAATACAGTTTTAAATTTTTTACTTTAATCTTTTTATAAAATAAAAAAATATTAATATATTTTATAAAAAAATATATTTAAAATAATTATTAAAAAATAATTCATTAAATATTAAAATTAACTGTTAGGCATCTATAACATTAAATTTGCTTTTTTTTTTTTGTCCTTAGGTAAATTAAAATTTTTAAAGAAGAGTGTATTTTGCCTTTCTGTTCTTTTACATTTTAAAGAATTATTCCTCGGATATAATGTTCTTGAAGACAGAAAAATGATGTTTTATTCAGTTTTCACTTTAAGAGATATTAATAACACTTGCCACTGAAATTTTAGCAGTTATTGCTTTGGAAATATTAATTCTTCATCAGGTATTATTTCAATAATTTATTAATATTATATTTTTTAGAAATTTTAAAAATAAATTTGAAAAATAAACTTATTTAAATTGAAATTAATTAAATGTTTAAAATTAACATGTGTTCATGTTGATTTAAGACTATTTATTGTTAAAGTTTGCTACTGTCCAATTTATTTTGTTCACATCTTACCATTAAAAAACAAAAAATTTAAGAAACAAAACTTGGAACATATATGTTTTATTACTTTGCAGGTTTACATTTCTTTTAAAGCATTCCTCTATAAATGGTACTTCGTTCCACACTGGGGAAAACCATATTGTAGTGTATGTGAAAAATCCTTCTAAGTAAAAATGTTCATACAACTTAACCAATTTCTGTTTTGTAAAATTGGAAAAATATCAGAACTTGTTATATGGGAGAATTTTTAAGCAATGTGAAATAATCCTTCTTAAAAATAGATGATATATACTAGATAAAAATTTTCTATTTCGCAAAAATCAGATGTAAACATATACAAATTTGAAATGTTTAAAAAAGTATCTACTGAAAAAGGCCATTAAAAAATTCATTAAGATATATGTATTAGTCAGAAACCATTTTTGTTGATATGGATAAAATCACATTGGACACTTTAGTTCCGTATATGCCAACTGGAGAGAAACCATATGCTTGTAGTGTATGTAAAAAATCCTTCTCTCGAAAACGATATTCATCTTCGTTACCACACTGGGGAGAAACCATATGTTTGTAGTATGTGTAAGAAATCATACTCTAAAAAATCCAATGCTTAGATATTCATCTTCGTTCCCACACTGGGGAGAAACCATATGCTTGTAGTGTGTGTAAGAAATCCTTCTCTCAACAAAGCTACTTAACTGTTCATCTTCATTCCCACAATGGGGAGAAATCATATACTTGTATTATATGTAAGAAACCATTCTCTATGAAATCCAGCTTAGATATTCATCTTCGTTCCCACACTGGGGAGAAAACCATATGCTTGTAGTATATGTGAAAAATCCTTTTCCCAACAGAGCAACTTAAATGTTCATCTTCGTTTCCACACCGGGGAGAAACCATATGCTTGTAGTGTATGTGAAAAATCCTTCTCTCAGAAAGGGAAATTAAATGCTCATCTTCGTTCACACACTGGGGAGAAACCATATGCTTGTAGTGTATGTGAAAAATCCTTCGTTCGAAAAGACATCTTAACTGTTCATCTTCGTTCCCACACTGGAGAGAAACGATACACTTGTGCTTTATGTAAGAAATTATTCTCTGAAAAATCCAAATTAAATGTTCATCTTCGTTCCCACACTGGGGAGAAACCATATGCTTGCAGTATATGTAATAAATCATTCTCTCGGAAAGACAACTTAGATAGTCATCTTCGATGCCACACTGGAGAGAAACCATATGCTTGTAGTGTATGTGAAAAATCCTTCTCTCGAAAAGGCCAATTAACTGTTCATCTTCGTTACCACACTGGGGAGAAACCATATGTTTGTAGTATGTGTAAGAAATCATACTCTAATAAATCCAGCTTAGATATTCATCTTCGTTCCCACACTGGGGAGAAACCATATGCTTATAGTGTGTGTAAGAAATCCTTCTCTCAACAAAGCTACTTAACTGTTCATCTTCATTCCCACAATGGGGAGAAATCATATACTTGTATTATATGTAAGAAACCATTCTCTATGAAATCCAGCTTAGATATTCATCTTCGTTCCCACACTGGGGAGAAACCATATGCTTGTAGTATATGTGAAAAATCCTTTTCCCAACAGAGCAACTTAAATGTTCATCTTCGTTTCCACACCGGGGAGAAACCATATGCTTGTAGTGTATGTGAAAAATCCTTCTCTCAGAAAGGGAAATTAAATGCTCATCTTCGTTCACACACTGGGGAGAAACCATATGCTTGTAGTGTATGTGAAAAATCCTTCGTTCGAAAAGACATCTTAACTGTTCATCTTCGTTCCCACACTGGATAGAAACGATACACTTGTGCTTTATGTAAGAAATTATTCTCTGAAAAATCCAAATTAAATGTTCATCTTCGTTCCCATGCTGGGGAGAAACCATATGTTTGAATTATATATAAGAACTCATTCCCTCAAATATGCAGCTTTAATGTTCATCTGTGTTCCCGCAATGCAGAGAAACCATATGGTTTTAATTTAAGAAATCATTATCTTAGAAATACAGCTTAGGTATTCAACATTGCTCCCACATTGGGGAGAAACCCAATTTTTGTAGTCTATCCATGAAATCCTTCTCTGAAAAAAGACTCTTAAATGTTCATCTTTTTTTGCACAAATAGGAGAAACCATGTGCTTGTAGTGTATGTAAGTAACTATTCTCTCTAAATGCAACTTATATTTTCACCCTCTTTCCCACGATGTGGAGAAACAATATGGTTCTACTGTATGTAAGAAATCATTCTCTCTCAAAAGGACCTTAGATGTTCATCTTCATTCCCTCACTGGCATGAAACCATATGGTAGTAGTGCATGTAAGAAATCATTCTCTCAATAAATAAACTTAAATGTTCATTTTTGTTCCCAGACTGAGGAGAAAGCACATGCTTTTGTTGTATGTAAGAAATTATTTTTACAAAAAATAGAACTTTAATGTTTATCTCTGCTCGCAAACTCTGGAGAAATCATGTTTTTACTATAGAGAAAGAATCATGAATTACTTTTGTTGATAAAGAGTGATCACCATACGCATGTTGAAGGAAAGCCTTGCAACATAGATAAGAAACTTTCTTTGCTGAAGATGTTGTTTCAGCAATCCTGTGCATAATTAGAATTATTGCTTTCCTGGTAGACATGAAGGACCTTTGAATCTTCTTGACTCGTATTTTTTTTCATATGTAATCATAAGTTCTTAATGATGGTCAATATTAAGCATTTATCAATATTAAAGTTTATGATTTATTCATAGTTTTGTTTATTTTTTTACTCTTTTTAACAATTGAGTCATAACAAGAAATAATTACAGTTTACCATTTACATAAAGACAACTGTTCAGGGAAACCAATTTTAATGCATCACATCCTCATTGTTTGTTGAAAAATCATCATACCCGTTGTTTTGAGTGGTCTCACTACTTGTAAGTTAAAGAGCATTTTCTCAGTACATTTCTAATGCGGAACGTCCTATTGATAGTTGTGAAATCTTTTGCTTGAAATACTTATTTTGTTAAATCTGCAATAATGTCAAGTGTATTTAAACTTGGAAAATAAACTTTTATTCAAGAAATTTGTTCTAATTCCTGTATGTTTAAGCATTTTGAACCAAAACTTTTTTATTCTCACACAATTTTATAATTATTTAGATTAAGAATAATTATTTTATAATTATTTTTAATTATTTTTAGTTATAATTATTTGTCTGACAGGTAGTTACCCTTTATGCTACTAAATGAATTGAAGTTGCTGCATGCAGCAGGGGTGATTCTAAACTGAAATTTATAAAAATTTATATGGGTCTATATTAAAAATTGTAAAATATAGATTCTGTATCACAGATGTTTAAAAGCTGAACGATATCCGAAATCTAGAGTGTAGCTCTTCGGAACCAGAGTTAGCGGGTTCAAATCCCACTACTGGCATGGACTTTTGTAGCCGTTCTGAATTGGCTTTAAGCTGTAGGTCCCGCTCTCATTAGCCTTTGTGTGCAAAACAGTAGATCGTAGTGCTCCAAACCATAGATAGTTAAAAATAAATTTTTGAAAAATTTTTTTTTAAATAAAATTTTTTTTACATTATCTTGCTCCTGAAATAAAGTATATATGAAAAAAAGTTTTTGGAGGCAATAAAAAACATTTTGTGTGAGATCCCCCCTTTTTTTTTCACAGTTTGAAATTTTTATTCTGCCAAAAATAAGAATAAAATGTTTCTGTCAGTTGATAAGTGCGATATGTGTTTAAATCAAACAGCTGTGTGATGCAACAAAGCTAAGACATCTAGAATTGGTGTGATTCTAGTAATAATAGTATAGTGAAGCCATAAAGTGTTTTCACGTTTTCTAATTTTATTTTTAAATAATACAAGACAAAAATGTATGCAGGACAGTACCTTTTTTCATTTCATTAGGGGCCCTAGTGAGGGATTTCTACTGGGATTTATATTGAATTCTTTAATGTTTTTCAAAAACACTACTTTTCCTCTGCCTAGTTTGTGACGTCGCAGTTCATGGAAACACTATCAGTGTATGTTGTTTACATGGGAGTATGTGACTTTTTTAATTTGTTTCTGTTCAAAGATTCGCATAAATAGAAATTTTTTTTTTGTCTGACATAAAAGTGTCATATACTGAATACTATATTGTGCCACTCTGTACAAATACAACAATGAATTATAATAAAAAGATTATTTTCAGCTCTTTAAAGATCCCAGTATAAGTAAAACATTTACTAATGCTGTCAAAGGGATGAGAAATTAAACCCCAAATTATCATAAAAATTATCTTTTGTGATTTGTGATGATCATTTTTTTATAATTAAACCTTTGCTTTTTTTAATACTACGTTTTAAAGTGCTGTTCGTAGTTTTAAAAAAATTCCTCATTTTAGAGTATTTTTAGAAAGTTTAGTTACTGTATAATGAGTTTATGAAGAAGGATATAAATTACGATAATTAGTTAATACATAACTTTAAAAAATATGTATTCTCAAGGTATTTTAATATTTTCTTGTGAGATACCTACTTTCTTGAATGTAGAGGTTCGCACTGGGACATCTTTCAATTAAATTGGATGCTAATTAGAAAATATGTATAAATGTATTTTTTTTAATACTCTACTGATTTTACTTAAAAATTGTAAATTTAAATCCATAAACTATATAAATTTTTTATTTAACATTTATATTAAGCAATAAAAATGTATAAATATTTAATATATAAATCGAAAGTAGTACAATCTTTAAGTATAAAAAGTACAATGAAGAATCTGAACAATACATACATTTCAAAAAGTAAGCGATTTTATTTTTTTTTTTATTTTTTAAATAAATAGTACACTCAATTTTATATTTATAAAAAAATTACAAACACACAATATCAATTTCATATTTCAGTGCAACAAATAAAATCTTGGTATTAATTTTTCTGAAATATATATATCATTATTTTCATATGCTATCAAAAACAGGTTCTGTTTCCATTAAAAATGCCAATATATATTTACTCTTTTTTGTATTACGTTTCATGTTTGTTTAAATTTTTGGGCTAAAGTTATTCGTGAAGCTTATGCTATTCTTAAAATTAACATTCAATCAAAAGTGCACAAACCGTACTGTTTATATACTTATCATTTTATGCTAATATATTTTTATAAAATTTCTTTATTCAAATAATTTTAATAAAAAAACTTTAATGCAATATAGCCATTATTGTCTTAATTAAAAATAATTCAAAGATGAATTTCTGAATGTAAGCATGAAATAATTGGTATTTTGCGTACAAAAAGGGAGTAATCCTTTAGGAAAGGTAATAAATGGGGATTTTTACAATGGTGATCTTTGTAATCATACATGATGGGGGTTTTACTGCATAATCTAAGTGTTTTGATCCAAGAATGCTTTTTAATATAATATTTCCAACAGCATTATTGTAATACTTTTTAGATATTTTTTATTTTACCAGATCAAAATAACATTTATACATAACTTCCATTTAAAAGTAATATAAGTACCTTCTCTAATTTTTCTTTTAAACATTACTTCTATGTATAAAACAATACTGCAACAAGAAATGTGTATCTGCACATAAATATAAGTATGTTTCATGTGTTGTCAGAGTCTAAAAACAGAACAGCTGTGGTTAGAATTAATAGAGCACTTATATATTTATAGTGAAGGAAGATAAACTGAAAAATATGAAAAATTATTTTACATATCTTTAGGTTTTGATTCTTCGTGTTTCCGCTCCCAATAAATCAGAATTATTTCCAAAAACGAAAGCATTCATATGCTATAAATTTTGTTAAAATGGGGATCTTTTGAACCATACATGATGGTGGTTTTAATACATAATCTAAGTGTTTCCTTTCAAGAATGCTTTTTAATATATTTCCAGCTACAGTATTAAAATATTTTTCAAATACTTTTTATTTTACCAGATGAAAATAATGACCATACATAACTTATAATTAAAAGATGTATAAGTACCTTTTCTAATTTTTTATTTCAACATTACTGCCATCTCTGTATATAAAATGTGTTACTGCAGCAGTAAATATGTATATGTGTATAAATAAATAGTTTGACGTTGTGGCAGCTGGTCACAAGAGAACGAGAGAGAGTCGGTCATTCTCAGGACCCGTGGGAAGTTTTTCCCCTGATAAAAGCAGGAGTTCCAGACCCAGAGGGGTTTTGGATGTCTATGTCTCTACATACATCTGTGTGGAATGCCGGCTATCACTGAGGAGTTCAGTCCACTGACCACTCCTTTTGTCGCCGCCCTTTTTCTCCCCCCCCTCCCCTCTGTTTGTGACTGATCTTTCAAGAGCCAGGCAGTGAGTTGTCGGGGGTTGAGGGTTTAGAAGGTTGTTTCTCTCTCCCAAACGATTTTGTTTTATATCATGCATGTATTGTAGATAGTCGAGATAATAAAGTCTAGGACTTTAAGCGATTGTTTTTACTAAGCCCCCCCCCCACACACACACACATAGGTGTATGTATGTTGTGACATTACATAGTGTTGTCTGTTTTTACAAACTGAATAGGTGTGATAGTATTATTAAATCATTTATATATTTGTACATTTATATTTTTGTGAAGTACATTAAAATAAATTGAAAAATATGAAAAAAAAATTTATACATATTTTTGTTTTGATTTTTTATGTATTTTTGCTCCCAAAAAATCAGAATTATTTCCCAAAATGAAAACAATTGCTATGCTGTGAATTTTCACGACACTGTCGGACTGTTCTTTAGAATCCAGATAAGTTATCATAAAGAAATGTACACATATATATATATATTATCGAGACTGAAGCTGAACTATTCTTCATTGGATAAGAACTAAAACTTTGAAAAACTTTTTAAAAATTGAAATTAATATAATTAATTTTACACATTTAATAATTGTTGAAAATAACAAGTACTAACTCCCAAAACTTTTTACATCAATGCTATCAATGTTACTTATTGCGATATTGTATTTTAATTTGTCAAGCTATGATAAATATCAAAATGTAAAATGATCTTTTTGGACTAATACGTAAAACATACACCGTTCTACAATTTGTGGTGTCAGGTATATACTGAATCCCTAACCCTACCGGTCAAAATACCACTGTTCTTATTTATTGCAGAGAGAAATGTTATTGGTAAAGAATAAGCATAGAGCCCGGTTTTTATTACACTATATTTTCCAGTGCAATACAAAGTGGATAAAAAAAATAATCATATTTTTCTCCTTGTTAGTTTTGGCTAGTGACAATTGAAGTAGAAGTGTATGGAAATTCAGATTTAATATAAACTTTAGAAGATTTGTATAACAAGCAAGTTTTGTCAAGTTTAATATTTGAAAAAGAAAGATGTATTTACAAATACCTCAAACAAAAGAAAATAATAAAAAAAATTTTTTTCTTCCTTAGTTATACAGCTTATATATTCATCTTCTTTCCCACACTGGGGTGAAACCATATGCTTGTAGTGTATGTGAAAAATCCTTTTCTCAAAAAGGCCACTTAACTGTTCATCTTCGTTCCCACACTGGGGAGAAACCATATGCTTGTAGTGTATGTGAAAAATCCTTTTCTCAAAAAGGCCACTTAACTGTTCATCTTCGTTCCCACACTGGAGAGAAACCATACATTTGTACTGTAAGAAATCATCAATGTTGAAAAATCCAAATTAGATATTTTTTGCATGCTTATTTTTCACGAAATAAGCTATTCATGAAATAATCATAAATTTATATAATGCTTATTCCTGTGAAGCATTTTTTTTATGTTTCATTAATATTTCTTCAAATTAATTAATACATAAATAAATTTTTAATTTCATTATTTTGTTGATTAAAAATGTTCATATTTTATATTAATTTCTCTTTAGTATTTTGTATTTCATATCAAAGTTCAAAAATAAAAATTATTATCACTATTTAATACATGTCATTTTATGTTATTATATTAGGGAAAAAAACTACCAGTTAAACAGTATTCAAATTTTCATCTATCTCTGTACCAGTTATGTAAATAGTAGATAAATTTATAATCCTTACCACCAACTGAAAAGTGTTGAAAACACTACCTTAGACTATGGTATAGTAGGAATACTTAGTTCATAAAAGTGATGTAAGAGCGTCTCATTTGAATTTGCAGTGAGTACCTTATTAAAATGTATCAGAAGCTACATTTTCTTTGCGTTATGAGTTTATCTCTAATCTAACAAACTTATAGAAAATTACACTGATTGTTATGTACAAAATGCAAATGAAAAGTTAATTTTTTTGGATAAAGTACATTGAAATCTACTAAGCTTTTGAGTCATGATGTTTACCACTATGTCTCATTTCTATTATCATAGCTGCCACATGTAGAGGAATTCAAAAAACGTATAAAATTTCACAATAAAGGATGTAAAAAATATATGCTTGCTTTAAGCATGTGAAGCAAATTGCATATAGCACTGTTTTCTTTATTATTTATTTCAAAATTACTTTATTTTCAAACATCAGTATATACACTGGACAATCCCTAACCTTAGATCCAGGAGGATAAATAAAAAAAAAAAAAAGTTTAGTAGAAAAATAAATTTGAGTCCTATAATTCTCAGCTTAGAGCGACATTTAAGTAAAGAGTACAATAAATATATCGACGGAGTACCGCGATCTTATTAAGTATTTGGATGTTAACAAGATCCAACACAAACTTATCTGTTAGACGAGGACAAGCCTTTTAAGGTCGTCTTTAGGGGATTGCCTGCTTGTACTAGTCCAGTTGTCATTCAGACATATCTCGAGGTGGAGAAATACAATAACGTGAAGGTTACTCCCATGGCCAAAGGGCCAAAACCCAGAAGAGTACCCATGTCCCTGTTTCATGTACAAGTTGCGAAAACAGGGAATTATTTAGATATCTACAACATCACCGATTTGTACGGAACTGAGGTGCACGTTGAAAAATTCCGTTGTAGTCAGGGCCCCACTCAGTGCTTCAACTGCCAGGGGTTTTTCACTGAGCCATCGCTTGCTGTTTGGCACTTAAATGTGTCCGTTGCGGAGGGGTCACTCCTCTGGTTTGGAAAATTGTACGAAAGACCCCTTGGCTGATTGCACTTGTGCCAACTGTGGTGGTCCCCACCCTGCTAATTTTCGAAAATGCCCCAAGTGGCCTGCTGATAAGAAATCGGTGAGATGCTCCAAGCCAATTACCAAAAAGCCTGAGGTTGCTCCTAAAACTTTTAATAAGTTTCAGAGCAAGATAGCTGAACCTTGCCTTTCTTATGCTACTGCCACTAACAATCAGGATATTACTTCCCAAGCTCCTAAAAATTCGTCGGTCCCCAGTTGTAGTGGTGAGGCTGACACCGACTTCCTGAAATATCTAGTCACGCTAGAGGCTAGTTATGACCGCAAGCTTATTTTAGCAGCGTTTAAAGCTGCTCTTCCTTCCATCAGGGCTGCCTCACACCCTATGGACAGGGTTTTTGCGCTCTACGAGAGTGTTGTTACACTCACTTCGTAGAGCTTTTGCATTTTCATGCTGTTTTAGGGACTTGTCCCCCCTGCTTTTGTACTGTTTTAATTCGTTTCCTACCAGGTGGTCATGGCCCATCTGGTAGCGTGTCGGCCTCATTTTTGCTTGCTTGCTCGAGGTTCCAAGTTCTGTCCCCGCTGCGGACAAATTTTTCAAAATCCTCATTTTATTTATTTTTTATTAATACTTAATTTTTTCGTACTTACCTTATTTTTTGTGTAACGCGTATTCAGCTATCTTGTCTCACAATTTTTATTATTTTTTTTGATTAATTGTGTTCTGTCTTGTGTTGTCTTTTAAAAAAAATCATAAAATTCAAAAAATCGTTTTTATTCTTAAAAACGGCAAAAAAATGTTAAAATATTTGTAAAACCAAATACAAAATATCTTGTTGTCTTTATCTTTTGTATTTCATGTACCTGGAGTCCTTTTTTGTTTATTTTTCTAGTGTTACCTTTATGTGTATTTTTAAATGCTGATGCGACCAATAGATACCCCCACCCTATTGTGTTTCCCATATTTGCTTTTATGTGCTCTGGCCGAGTGCATTTTTGTTAGCTTGCTATGTTTTTGATGTTTTGTCATTGTTCAAGGTACAGAATGATTATTTTTAATCATTCAACGTGTTGTTTTTCACATATGCATTATATGTGAACGATTTTGGAACAGATGCATTATAGTCGCCGGTCCCATCCGCCATGTTTTTTTTGGCGACCAACAGAAAAACGCATGATTTGAAAAGTCGCCAAGTAGAAAAACATGGCGGCAGTGCATGTTTTCTGAAAGATCACACACACATAAAAAAAAAACATGGCGGCGGTCACGTGGCATATTTGAAACACAACAACACTAAACTTTAAAAGGAAACAACAATTAACAATTTAAAGTATTATTAAAATAAAATTAACATAATAATCATCATTTTTTACGTTTTTTAAAAAATAAATAACAGATTAGTAATATTTATGATATGTGTCAACAGAGTAAACACAATATATATAATTTTAATAAGCACTAATATTAGGAAGAATCTAACATTTTAGGGGGGGTTCCCCCCCTTGTGCAAAGAACAAAATAAAAATGTTCCAAACCAATTAACTTAGAATATCCTGATACATTTTAACTATTTCAAAACCGAAATAACTGCACCCATTTAAACTAAATCCCAGAAAAGGATAAGAACAAAAACAAAATGTTCCAAACCAAAGCATCTTGTTTGGTTTAGAATATTTTGATACTTTTTAACAATTTCAAAACCAAATAATTTACCTGTCATAACTAAATTAACTAAATCCCAGAAAATGATAAGAACAAAAACAAAATGTTCTAAACCAAAACTTCTTGTTTGATTTAGAATATTTTGATATTTTTTAACAATTTCGAAACCGAAATAACTTCACTTGTCATAACTAAATTAACTAAATCCAACTAACCAAATACATAAAAAAACTCAAATTCGGAATTCCATCATCCCCACAAACGTGCCGTTTTGAATGAAATGCAAATCCAACTTCAGGTCTAAGAAATTCCTGATATTTCTTCACAATGCTACAAATAGTTTAAACAGAAATAACTTTACTTGTCATAACTAAATTAACTAAATCCAACTAACCAAATACATAAAAAAAACTCAAATTGGGAATTCTATCATCCCCACAAACGTGCCGTTTTGAATGAAATGCAAATCCAACTTCAGGTCTAAGAAATTCCTGATATTTCTTCACAATGCTACAAATAGTTTAAACAGAAATAAGAACATCCCACATAACTAAATACCAAAAATAACTTACCTACCTACGAGACAACCTACTACTCACACATCTGGAACGAAAAGAACATTTAGAACAGAAAATTTGCATAGATAGCAGGGTAATGACCTCAAAAATCACGTGCACCAATAGCTTCCATATTCTCCTATCAAAGTTAGGGCATATACAGCAACCTAGTCATCGCCCCAAAAATCGCCCAAGTTTGCCACACAAAATCGCCAAGTTTGTCGAAAAAAACCCGGCGGCTATAATGCATCTGTACCACGATTTTTACACCTTACAGCATTTTTCTTTCGATCCCTCGGAAGCCGCTGTAAGCTTATTACATTCTTGTTTTTCTAACCTGTTTTTTCTTGTCCCAAAATTATGTTTTTGATCTGTTATCAATCGGAGGTTAAAGTAGTGCTTTTTCCACTGCTAAGTACTCCGTAAAAACCAATTACCTTGACCTTGAATAAATATTTCTATTCGAACACAAAATGATTTATTTTCAATTACATATATATATATATATATATATATATATATATACAAAGTTTAATTTTTTTTCTCTCAAAATTTTCTGTTTTTAATGGAACGAGCACTACAGGAAGGGTTGGCTTCATTTGCTCAACTCAAAAAAAAACTCGGGCGGGTTTCTTAAAAAAACTCCAAATGGGTTTTTTCAAAATTTTGTTCTGAAAATCTTTATTTAAACTTCCACTTATTTAACTAATAATAAATATATTGAATTAAATCTATAATATATATTACATATTTCATCTTTGACGATGATCCTAGATTTTGTTTAATTTGAGGGGTCTATACTGCTAGAAAAAACAAAAACTTAAAAACTTTTGAGGGAAAAGTAGTTATCTGTATAACAAATACAATACAATATAAATTTAACAAAGTTAATAAGAATGTATTATGAAAAAAATAAGAATATCGAAGTATTACAGGTGATAAAATTAATTGAAAAATGGACAAGAAAAATTGGGAAAAAAAAATGTATAACAACTGCAAATTAATAAATATGGGTATTTGGGGATAATATATATAACTAATTCTGCTACTTATCATATATAACTTACAAATTAACTAAAAAAATATCATCTGAAAACTTCAAATGTAACTATTTCAAAGCCAACTTTTAGTATAAAATAATCGCATTCAAAACTAGTTTTTTGATGTTAGAAAAATTTTAGAATATGTAAAAAAATTTATTGTAAGATTTCCTTTAATTTAGACAAAACAAAATTCTGCATAATTTGAAATTGATTTTTAAAGTTATTTTAATCATACAATTATTTTTAAATCCTGTCTTATATAGCAAAAAACCTGAATAGTTTTCAAATCCCAAAAAAAGCATCTAAAACCCATTAAAGTATAGTAAAAACCATGATAAAACCCGAAAAAAGCCCAAAAACCATGAAAAAACCTAGGGTTTTGCCAACCCTGGCTACAAGCCTCTTTTAAATTTGTCGCTTGTTAAGAAATCATCCTTATATTTTTGCAGTTAATTTCTAGGATAAGTTTCATTATTTTTCTACAAGAGAAACTTCTTTCTTAAAGTGTCACCAGAAGAGAAAATTTCTTTCCTTTTAACAATACTTTGGGTTTGTGGTATTCAAAATTAGTCATGTCCCTTTAAGATTGTAAACTTTTTACTCCTTTACCCTTTAGAGTTTTTAGGGTCAGTGGGATACCATGTTAAGAAAAACCCTGGTATTTTAAAGATGGTGTTTCATACAACATTTGTAGCGGTTGGGTTTTTTTTTTTTTTTCCATTTTTTATGTTTTATTATACAAAAACCCTGGTATAATAAGATGGTGTTTCATTGACCAGTTGTAACGTTTGGTTTTTTTTTCATTTTTTATTATGTTAAATTATTAAAAATCGAATATTCAATGAACTTTTTAGTTTTTACATCAAATTCAGATTACCTTCTATATTCAGCAGTAAAGTAAGTTTAAACTAAAATATAATTTGAAGTGTAAAATTAACATGTGTTCATGCTCTGATTTAAGACAATATTTATTGTTAAAGTTTACTACTGTCAAATTTATTCTGTGCCCCCATCTTCACCAAATTAAAAAACAAAAAATTTAAAGTCAGTAAAAACTTTGATACTAGTATATGTTTTATTACTTTGCAGGTTACATTTCTTTTAAAGCATTCCTCTATAAATGGTACTTGACATCAGAATATAATATTGATGTTTTTGTGGACAAGGAGCTTTATACTTAAGTAGAAGATGTTTATACAACTCTACACTTCTAATACCTGTTTTCAAAATTGAAGATATCAGAACAGGTTGTCTTTATATGGGAGAATTTTTAAGCAAGTGCAAATAATTTTAATAATAGATATACCTAGTAGGTATAAAAATTAATATTTCGAAAACACAGATGTAAACATATATACAATTTTGAAGATGTTTAAAACAGTATTTCTACTGAAATAGGCCATTAAAAATTAAATTAAGATATATGTATTAGTCAGACTTCTATTTTTGTTGATATGGATAAAAGCACATTGGATCAATTTAGTTCCATATACAGTAAGGAAAGCCCATTTACTTGTAATGTATGTAAGAATTCGTTCTCTCATAAATCCAGCTTAGATATTCATCTTCGTTCCCACACTGGGGAGAAACCATATGCATGTAGTGTATGTCAAAAATCCTTCTCTCAAAAACAAAACTTAACTGTTCATCTTCGATCCCACAATGGGAAGAAACCATATGCTTGTAATATATGTAAGAAATCATTCTCTAGGAAATCCTACTTAGATGTTCATCATCGTTCCCACACTGGGGAGAAACCATATGCTTGTAATATATGTAAGCTATCATTATCTGCAAAATGGTACTGAAATGTTCATCTTCGTTCCCACACTGGGGAGAAACCATATGTTTGTAGTGTATGTGAAAAATCCTTCTCTCATAAAGGCAACTTAACTGTTCATCTTCTTTCCCACAATGGGGAGAAACCATATGCTTGCAGTATATGTAAGAAATCATTCTCTCGGAAAGACAACTTAGATCGTCATCTTCGATGCCACACTGGAGAGAAACCATATGTTTGTAGTATATGTGAAAAATCCTTCTCTTTAAAAGGCCTCTTAGATTTTCATCTTCGTTGCCACACTGGGGAGAAACCATATGCTTGTAGTGTATGTGAAAAAACCTTCTCTGCACAAAGCAAATTAAATATTCATTTTCGTTCTCACACTGGGGAGAAACCATATACTTGTAGTGTATGTGAAAAATCCTTCACTCAAAAAGGCCACTTAACTGTTCATTTTCGTTCCCACACTGGGGAGAAGCCCTATCCTTGTAGTGTATGTAAGAAATCCTTCTCTCAACAAAGCTACTTAACTGTTCATCTTCGTTCCCACAATGGGGAGAAATCATATACTTGTATTATATGTAAGAAACCATTCTCTATGAAATCCAGCTTAGATATTCATCTTCGTTCCCACACTGGGGAAAAACCATATGCTTGTAGTGTATGTGAAAAATCCTTTTCCAAACAGAGCAACTTAAATGTTCATCTTCGTTTCCACACCGGGGAGTAACCATATGTTTGTGAAAAATCCTTCTCTCGAAAAGGCCACTTAACTGTTCATCTTCGTTCACACAATGGGGAGAAACCGTACACTTGTAATATATGTAAGCTATCATTCTCTACAAAATGGTACTTGAATGTTCATCTTTGTTCTCACACTGGGGAGAAACCATATTCTTGTTGTGTATGTGAAAAATCCTTCTCTCAAAAAGGCCACTTAGCTACTCATCTTCATTCCCACACTGGCTAGAAGCCATATGCTTGTAGTGTATGTGATAAATCCTTCTCTAAGCAATGCAAATTAAATATTTATCTTCATTCCCACACTGGAGAGAAACCATATGCTTGTAGTATATGTAAGAAATCTTTTTCTGACAAATGCAACTTAATTGTTCATCTTCGTTCCCACAATAGGGAGAAACCATATGCTTGTATTATATGTAAAAAACCATTCTCTAAGAAATCCATCTTAGATATTCATCTTCGTTCCCACACTCGGGAGAAACCATATGTGTGTAGTGTTTGTGAAAAATCCTTCTCTCAATAATGCGACTCAACTTTTCATCTTCGTTACCACACTGGGGAAGAAACCATATGCTTCTATTGTATGTGAAAAATCCTTCTCTCGAAATGGCCACTTAAATGCTCATCTTCGTTCCCATGCTGGGGAGAAACCATATGTTTGAATTATATATAAGAACTCACTCCCTCAAAAATGCAGCTTAAATGTTCATCTTTGTTCCCACAATGCAGAGAAACCATATGGTTGTACTGTAAGAAATCATTATCTTGGAAATATAGCTTAGGTATTCATCATTGTTCCTACATTGGAGAGAAAGTAGTCCTTCTCACAAGAAAGCCACTTAAATGCTCAGCTTTTTTCGCACTAATACTAGAAACAATGTGCTTGTAGTGTATGTAAGTAATTCTCTCTAAATGCAACTTAAATGTTCACCTTCGTTCCCACAATGTGGAGAAACCATATGGTTCTACTGTATGTAAAAAATCATTCTCTCTGGAAAACACTTTAGATGTTCTTCTTCATTCCCTCACTGGGATGAAACCATATGCTAGTAGTGCATGTAAGAAATCATTCTCTCAAAAAATAATTTTAAATGTTCATCTTTTGTTCCCAGACTGAGGAAAAAGCACATGCTTATGTTGTATGTAAGAAATTATTTTTACAAAAAATAGAACTTTAATGTTTTTCTCCGCTCGCACACTCTGGAGAAATCATGTTTTTACTATAGAGAAAGAATCATGAATTACTTTTGTTGTTAAAGATTGATCGCCATACATATGTTGAGAGAAAGCCTTGCAACATAGAGAAGAAACTTTCTTTGCTCAAAATGTTGTTTCTGCAATCCTGTGCATAATTAGAATTATTGCTTTCCTGGTAGACATCAAGGACCTTTGAATCTTTTTGACTCGTATTTTTTTTTCATATGTAGTCATAAGTTCTTAATGATGGTCAGTTATTAAGCATTTATCTATATTTAAGTGTCGAACGATGGCCGATGGTTTAGGGTGCTGGTCTTCGTTTACGGAATTCTTGGTTTCGAATCCCACTGTGGCATGGATGTTCGGAATCGGCTTTAATCTGTAGGTCCAGGTCTCATTAGCCCTATTGTTGCAAAAAGTAGACCTTAGCACTCCAAATCAATATTAAAGTTTATCTATGATTTATTCATAGTTTTGTGTGTTAACTGTTTATTCATTCACAAATTGGTGTGCTGCTTTGTGTATTATACTGCTTGTATTTTGTGTTTTAAGCTATTCAAGAATTTTTGAAATAAACGTTTTAGCTATTAGTCCAGAGTTGCATTTTTTAACTCTTTTTAACAATTGAATCATAACCAGAAATAATTACAGTTTACCAATTACATAAAGACAACTGTTCAGGGAAACCAATTTTAATGCATCACATCCTCATTGTTTGTTGAAAAGTCATCATACCTGTTGTTTTCAGTTCTCTCACTACTTGCAAGTTAAAGAGCATTTTCTCAGGAGTACATTTCTAATGCTGAACGTCATATTGATAGTTGTGAAATCTGCTGCTTGTAATGTTTTATTTATGTTAAATACTTATTTTGTGAAATCTGCAATAATGTCACGTGTATTTAAACTTGGAAAATAAACTTTTATTCAGAACATTTTCTGTAATTCCTGTATGTTTAAACATTTTGAACCGAAACTTTTTTATTCTCACACAATTTCATAATTATTTTAGAAATCTTATTTTCTATGAGAATTTTACTGCTAAGTGAAACTGCCCTATTGTTACATCTGTTGCATAGAATTGTGTCTGACAGGTAGTTACCCTTTACGTTACTAAATGGATTGAAGTCGCTGCGTGAAGCAGGGGGGATTCTAAACTGAAATTTATAAAAAGTTATGTGGGTCTATATAAAAAATTGTAAAGTATAGAGTCTTTTTCGCAGATGTTTAAAAGCTGAACGATGGACGAAAGGTAGAGCGGTGCTCTTCGGAACCATAGTTCGCAGGTTCCAATTCCACTACAGGCATGGATGTTTGTAGCCTTTCAGAATCGGCTTTAAGCTGTAGGTCCCAACCTCATTAGCCCTCGTGTGTAAAACAGTAGACCGTAGTGCTCCAAACCAAAACCAGACCATAGATGTTTAAAAATAATTTTATGAAAAATCTTTTTTAAAATAAAAATTTTTTTTTACATTATCTTGCTCCTGAAATAAATTATATAGAAAAAAAATGTTGTAGGCAACAAAAAAATTTGTGACTGACCATTTTTTAAGTCAGAAATTTTTATTCTGCCAAGAAAAAGAATAAAATGTTTCTGTCAGTTGATAAGTGCTATATGTGTTTAAATCAAACAGCTGTCTGATGCAACAAAGCTAAAAAATCTAGAATTGGTGATTGTAGTAATAATAGTATAGTGAAGCCATAAAGAAGAATTTTCACGTTTTCTAATTTTATTTTTGAACAATAGAAGACAAAAAAAAAAGTATGAAGGCAGTACCTTTTTTCATTTTATTATTGGCCCTAGTTAGGGATTTCTACTGGGATTTATATCGAACTCTTTAATGTCTCTCGAAAACACTACTTCTTCTATGCCTAGTTTGCGAAGTCGCAGTTCATGAAAACACCGACAGCATATGTTGTTTACATGGGAGTATGCGACTTTTTAATTTGTTTTTGTTCATAGATTCGCATAAATAGAAATTTATTTTTTATTTGTCTGACATTAAAGTGTCATATACTGAATACTCTATTGTGCCACTCTATACAAATACAACAATTAATTGTAATAAAAAGATTATTTTCAGCGCTCTAAAGATCCCAGTATACGTAAAACATGGATTAATGCTTTCAAAGTTATGAGAAATTAAACCCCAAATTGTCATAAAAATTATCTTTTGTGATTTGTGATGACCATTTTTCTATAATTAAACCTTTGCTTTTTTTAATACCTCACCTTAAAGTGCTGTTTGTAAGTTAAAAAAATTCCTCATTTTAGAGTATTTTTAGAAAGTTACTGTATAATGAGTTTATGAAGAAGGATATAAATTGCAATAATTAGTTAATACATAACTTTAAAAAAAATATGTTTTCTCAAGCTATTTAAATATTTTCTTGGGAGATGCCTACTTTCATGAATATAGAGGTTCACACTGGGACATCTTTCAATTAAATTGGAAGCTAATTAGAAAAAATGTATAAATATATTTTTTTAAATACTCTACTGATATTACTTTAGTAATCCTTTAGGAAATATAATAAATGGAGATTTTTACAATGTGATCTTTATAATCATACATGATGGGGGTTTTATAATATAATCTAAGTGTTTTGATCCAAGAATGCTTTTTAATATAGTATTTCCAACAACATTATTGTAATACTTTTCAGATTTTTTTTATTTTACCAGATTAAAATAACATTCATACATAACTTCCAATTAAATGAAATATAGGTATTTTCTGTAATTTTTCTTTTAAACATTACTTCTATTTCTATATATAAAACGTAATACTGCAACAACAAATGTGTATGTGTGTATAAATATAAGTATGTTTGATGTGTTGTCAGAGTCTAAAAAGAGTACAGCTGTGATTAGAATTAATAGAACATATATATATTTGTAGTGAAGGAAAATAAATTGAAAAATCTGAAAAATTATTTTACATATCTTTAGGTTTTGATTTCTCGTATTTCTGCTCCCAATAAATTAGAATTATTTCCGAAAACAAAAGCATTCATATGCTGTATTTTTTTTATAATGGGGATATTTTGAACCATGTATCATTGTTGTTTTCATACATAATCTAAGTGTTTCCTTTCAAGAATGCTTTTTAATATATATTTCCAGCTAGAACATTAAAATATTATTTAAATACTTTTTATTTTACCAGATCAAAATAATGGCCACACATAACTTACAATTAAAAGAAGTATAAGTACCTCTTCTAATTTTTTATTTAAACATTACTGCAATCTCTCTATATAAAATGCGTTACTGAAACAGTAAATGTGTATATGTGTATAAATAGATAGGTTTGACGTTGTGGCAGCTGGTCACAAGAGAACGAGAGAGAGTCTGTTATTCTCAGGACCCGTGGGAAGTTTTTCCCCTGATAAAAGCAGGAGTTCCAGACCCAGAGGGGTTTTGGATGTCTATGTCTCTGCATACATCTGTGTGGAATGCCGGCTATCTTTGAGGAGTCCAGTCTGCTGACCACTCACTTGCTCTCAGCCCTTTCTCTCCTCCCCTCTTTTTGAGAGGGATCTTTCAAGAACCAGGCAGTGAGTTGTCATGGGCTTGAGGGTTTAGAAGGTTATTTCTCTCTCCCAAACGATTTTGTTTTATATCATGTATATATTGTAGATAGTCGTGATAATAAAGTCTAAGACTTTAAGCGATTCTTTTTACTAAGCCCCCCCCCCCCACAGAGGTGTATGTATGTTGCTACGTTACATAGTGTTGTCTGTCTTTACAAACTGAATAGGTGTGATAGTATTATTAAATCATTTATATATTTGTACATTTATATTTTTGCAAAGTACATTAAAATAAATTGAAAAATATGAAAAAAAAAATTATATATCTTTTTGTTTTGATTTTTTGTATTTTTGCTGCTAAAAAATCGGAATTATTTCCCAAACTGAAAACAATTGCTATGCTGTAAATTTTCACGACACTGTCAGACTGTTCTTTAGAATCCAGATAAGAGTTATCATAAACAAATGTACACATATAATATATATTATCGAGATTGATAAAATTATCTGAAAGGTCTGAGTAGTAGATGAGAAAAATTTACAATAAGAGCAAAATGCAATTTTGAGATAGAAAGTTCTTGCTAATAAAATGTGAAAAGTGAAACTTCATGAACTATGACGTCACAACCAGTAACAGGGTTTTTGGAAGTCACATAGTTTTCTTTAAAATTAATTTTAAAAGTCACAAACCCATTTACATTTTTGAAAACATTTTTGGAATTACTGTGTGTGTGGAATTATCAAAAAAATAAGTTGTTCCACTCACCCACATGTGCAAATTCCTCATTTATGAGTATATATATTTGTAAGAAAGAATCACAAAGAATGCTCAGGGTCTTAATGCCCATTTGTGTTTTTGCATAGTTTGCAAATTAACAAATTTTTAATATGGCATTAGCTGAAGCTGAACTAATCTTCATTGGAAGAGAACTAAAACTTTGAAACACTTTTTAAAAATTGAAGTTAATATAATTAATTTTACGTATGTAATAATTGTTGAAAATAACAAGTATTATTAACTCCTAAAACTTTTTACTTCAATGCTATCAATGTTACTTTATGCAATATTTTATTTTATTTTGTCAAGCTTTGATAAATATCAAAATTTAAAAGGATCTTTTTGGACTCATACATACGTAAAATATGCACTGTCCTAAAATTTGTGATGCCAGATGCATACTGAACGCCACCCCTACCAGTAAATATGCCACTGTTCTTATTTATGATATTGCAGAGAGAATGGTTACTGACAAACAATAAGGGTAGAGCCCAGTTTTTATTACACCATATTATCCAGTGCAATACAAAGGGGATAAAAAAAATGAATCACATTTCTCTCCTAGTCAGTTTTGGCTAGTGACAATTGAAATAAAATTGTATGGAAATTCTGATTTAATGTAAACTTCTGCAAAATATCTATTACAGGCAAATTTTGTCAAGTTTATTATTTAAAAAAGAGAGATGTATTTACAAATACATCAAACAAAAGAAAATAATAAAAACAAAGTGTTTTCTTACAATATGATTCATAAAAAAACTAAATTTTATATTAGAGTCACAATTCTATGAGTAGGTTAATACTCATAAAAATTACTTTAATAAAACACAATTTAATTCTTAGAAGATAAGTGGTAAAATATATTTTAAAGTTGAATCTGATGAGCATATCATCAGCAAGGATTTAAAAAATATTAAACTGAGAAATTGTTCGGATGTCTTTTTGGAGAGAGAATAATTTTGATCGTAATTCAATTATAATTTAATTTTGTAAGATACATCACACATAAAAATAAAATGTGTATATTTTTATAGTATAACAAGAACATGCATTTATTGATGCTTGAAAGTAATGAAATAAAAGACAAAATATGGTTATAAAAATTGATGGATTAAAAATAATATTTGTAAAGAGGGTTAATATTTTTAAAATTATTAAAATATCTAGGAATTCACATAAAAAATAGTTGTAATACTGTGTAAACGTAAGTAATGATATATTCCAAAGTTGAATTATATTTGTAGTATTAAATATTACACCCTATTTTATTGATAATTGTGTAAAATTTTATGTTCAAATCAATATTATGCATGTTTAGTTTTGATATATTGAATAGTGATTTAGCTGAACACTTTTGAAAATAATTATGGGATTTAAAATAATTTTTAAATTAAAAATTAAATTAAACCAAATTGCTATTTTTTTTATCTTGGTGTATTTAAAAATATTTTAAAATTTGACTATTTTTTTTTTCAAATTTATAATCATATAAACATGTATTATATAATTCTATTAGTAAACATTGATGTATATAATCCTAAATTTAGCAACTAAAAGTCACAGACACATTTCATATGGGTAATCGTAAAATTTTGTATGTCTTAGGTGAAAAGAAATATAAAATATGTTTATCTCTAACTACTGTTTCCAGAGTCATCAAAATCTGAAAATGCAGGTGTTAAAATCTCTTTTCTCTTGTTAATTCAGTGTGAGATGTCTTCATTACCCCAGTCTCCTTCTTCTATCTATATGAGTGCATGTTTGTACGTGTATATATATATCAGGCCTGTTCAAACAATTAATTTAAACGTGTATGGAAGTCGTAAACCTTCCACATTCAATCCATCTTTCTTCCTATCCGTTTTACATATACTGGGCTTACAGGAGTTATAGTATTTTGGTTCTTTTTTTTTAACTATTTTTTTTACTATTAATTTTTATTATATATATATATATATATATATATATATATATATATATATATATATTGTGTGTGTTTGGGAATAAAAATTTTCAGTTTATTTAGACATTCATCTTTTATTAGAGATCTCTTGGCAAGATTTTTTACATTTACTTATATAATGCTGCGAGAGTGAAAGACCCCTATAACATAATATTTCTATAAAAGATTTTTTATGATACTTTGACTTTATACTCTTATGACATTCTACTCAACAATTTAACTAATCAGAGTGTTAAGATTAATGACATAATGATGCAAAGATGTGAAACCTTTTAATGTAAAGAAGTAATAAAATTAAGTTAAGAGGATGTTAATTTGATGTTTTTAAAATTCTCTAATGTTACCATAATTAAAAAAAAACACATTTTGTCAAATTTTATAAATTTGTGGGTAGTTTACAGAAAATAACTTTAAAGTATTAGTATAATTAAGTATAGTAATTATTATAGTAGTACAGTATTACATATATGCATAGTATTACATACACACACGCATATATATTTACAGTTTTAATTTTTATTTAATCTTCTTTATAAAATAAAAAATATATTCATTAAATATTCAAATGCTAGGACTGTGGTAGGCATACTATAACACTTAAATTTCTTTTTTTTTCTTCCTTAGGTATATTAAATTTTTTTAAAGAAGAGTGTATTTTGCCTTTCTGTTCTTTTGACATTTTGGGAAAGAATTATTCCTCGGATGTCCAGATGTTCTTGAAGATGGAAAAGACTGATGCTGCTCCTTGATTCAGTTTTCTAGCTTTAAGAGATATTAATAAACACATGCCAATGAAATTTTAGCAGTTGGATTGCTTTGTGCAAAAATTAATTCTTCATCAGGTAATAAATTCTGGACCATTTACTCTGTTCCGAATAAATTTGTTAAAAGATGTTGAGTAATTAAAATTATTTATTAAATCTTAATTATATATTCTTTGCATGCTTATTTTTCACGAAATAAGCTATTCATGAAATAATTATAAATTTATATAATGCTTATTCCTGTGAAGCATTTTTTTTATATGTTTCATTAATATTTCTTCAAATTAATTAATACATAAATAAATTTTTAATTTTATTATTTTGTTGATTAAAAATGTTTATATTTTATATTAATTTCTTTTTAGTATTTTGTATTCATATCAAGGTTCAAAAATGAAAATTATTATAACTATTTAATGCATGTCATTTTATGTTATTATTTTTGGGAAAAAAACTACTAGTTAAACAGTATTCTAATTTTCATCTACCTCTGTACCAGTTATGTAAATAGTAGATAAATTTATAATCCTTACCACCAACTGAATAGTGTTGAAAACACTACCTTAGACTATGGTATAGTAGGAATACTTAGTTCATAAAAGTGATGTAAGAGCGTCTCATTTGAATTTGCAGTATGTACCTTATCGAAATATATCAGAAGCTACATTTTCTTTTCGTTATCAGTTTATCTCTAATCTAACAAACTTATAGAAAATTACACTGATTGTTATCAGGGTTCCCACCTTCATGAAAGTCATTGAAAAGTGCTTAAATTTTCTTTTTGTTTTTTAAGGCCTTAAAAGTTTTTGAATTTTCTGTGAAGTCATTGAATTTGAGGTCCGGTACTTGATTTTTCTTTTCAAGTCCCTGCAAAATGTTATGTAGCCTCCAAACTAGGGCCAATTGTTCACCACTTTCTAATGGGGACCTTGAACAATGGTTCACGGGTTGCATCCACATGCTGGGCCTATCAATGGGCCAAGCTCGTGGATTCGTCCATTGGGTCTGCTGCACACTTTAGTGGCGCATCTAGCTGCCTTTGATCTTTTTAGAAAAACTGCCTCCGAAGCCATTGTTCGTCAAGGTTTTATCATCTGCCGTCATCAACCACAATAAACCATACCCCCTCCAGACAGTGGGGATGGCTTGCAGTGGACCATAGTGTGAAGGGGCCCTTAATTCATGTCTGCACCGGAAATTTGAGAAGGATTGTTATTGGCAATTGTGGGCATGTCACGTGACTCATCTTCTATGCACTGCAAATTGCACTAGCGACTGTCACCGGCTTGATAAAATATAATTTAAAAAGGGATATAAAAAAATAAAATGTTTGGAATGCTTTAAAAAGAAACTGTATTTTTAAACCAGTATTCATTTGCTTATAGCCCTTCCTTACTTTTACACCATTTCAAAAGTCTGGTTTTTTTTTCTGATAAAAGAGTGAACATTATATATATAGTTCTACTGTTTTGGGGTTTTCAATTATGCTAATTTTAATTTTTTTCAATTATGAACAGCGTATCAAAGAGGTACTTGAAAAAATATCAGATTTTGGAAAAGTAATTGAAAAGTGCTTGAAATTTTCAGAAGCAAAAGAGTGGGAACCATGGTTATGTACAAAATGCAAATGATAAGTTAATTTTTTTGCATAAAATACGTTGAAATCTACCAAGCATGATGTTTACCGCTATGTCTCATTGCTATTATCATAGCTGCCACATGTAGAGGAATTCAAAAAACGTATAAAATTTCACAATAAAGGATGTAAAAGATATATGCTTGCTTTAAGCATATGAAGCAAATTGCATATAGCACTGTTTTCTTTATTATTTATTTCAAAATTACTTTATTTTCAAACATCAGTATACACACTGGACTATCCCTAACCTGAGTTTCAGCACGATAATTAAAAAAAAAAAAAAAAAAAAAAAAGTTTAGTAGAAAAATAAAATTGAGTCCTATAATTCTCAGCTTAGAGCGACATTTAAGTAAAGAGTACAATAAATATTTCTATTCGAACACAAAATGATTCATTTTCAATTACATATATATATATATATATATATATATATATATATATATATATATATACAAAGTTTAATTTTTTTCTCTCAAAATTTTCTGTTTTTAATGGAAAGACCACTACAGGAAAGGTTGGCTTCATTTGCTCAACCCAAAAAAACTCGGGCGGGTTTCTTCAAAAAACCCCAAATGGGTTTTTTCAAAATTGAGTTCTCAAAATCTTTATTTAAAATTCCACTTATTTAACTAATTAGAAATATATTGAATTAAATCTCTAATATATATTACGTATTTCATCTTTGACGATGATCCTAGATTTTGTTTAATTTGAGGGGTCTAAACTGCTAGGAAAAAAAAAAAAACTTAAAAATTTTTAGGGAAAAATAGTTATCTGTATAACAAATACAATAAAATATAAATTTAACAAAGTTAATAACAATGTATGATGAAAAAAATAAGAATATTGAAGTATTACATATAAAATTAATTGAAAAATGGACAAGAAAAATTGGGAAAAAAATATGTATCACAACTGCAAATAAGTAAACATGGGGATAATATATATAATTAATTCTGCTACTTATAATATATAACTTACAAATTAACTAAAAAAAATTCTTCTGAATGCTTTAATAACACAATACTGCTAATAAATATGGAGCAGTAATTTAATACATTTTATTGTAAAGAAAAAACTTCAAATTGCAACTATTTCAAAGCCAACTTTTAGTATTAAAATAATCGCATTGCAAACTAGTTTTTTGATGTTAGAAAAATTTTAGAATATGTAAAAAAATTTATTTTAAGATTTCAAGATTTCCTTTAATTTAGACAAAAATTTCTTCTGCAGAATTTAAAATTGATCTTTAAATTTATTTTAATCATACAATTATTTATAAATCCTGCCTTATATAACAAAAAATCTGAATAGTTTTCAAATCCCCAAAAAAGCATCTAAAACCCATTAAAGTATAGTAAAAACCCGAAAAAAGCCCAAAAATCCACTGGCCTGGGTTTTTTTTCAGAAAAAACCCGGGGTTTTGCCAACCCTGGCTACAGGCCTCTTTTAAATTTGGCACTTGTTAAGAAATCATCTTTATATTTTTGCAGTTAATTTGTAGGATTAGTTTCATTATCTTCCTACAAGAGAAACTTCTTTCCCAAAGTGTCACCAGAAGAGAAAACTACTTTCCTTTTATCAATATTTTGGGTTTGTGGTATTCAAAATTAGTCAATGTCATGTCCCTTTACGATTGTAAATTCTTTACTCTTTTACCATTTAGAGTTTTTAGGGTCAGTGGGATACCATGTTAACAAAAACCCTGGTATTTTAAGATGGTGTTTCATTGAACAGTTGTAGCGTTTGGTTTTTTTGTTTCATTTTTTATTATGTTAAATTATTGAAAATCAAATATTCAATGAACTTATTAGTTTTTACATCAAATTCATATTACCTTCTATATTCAGCAGTAAAGCAAGTTTAAACAAAATATAAATTGTAGTTCATTAAGTTTTTTTTTCAATAATTTATTAATATTTATAATTTTAAAAATTTAAAAATAAATATGAAAATAAACTTATTTAAATTGAAATTAATTAAATGTGTAAAATTAACATGTGTTCATGCTCTGATTTAAGATAATATTTATTGTTAAATTTTACTACTGTCTAATTTTTTCTGTGCCCCCATCTTCACCAAATTAAAAAACAAAAAATTTAAAGTCAGACAAAACTTGGATACTAGTATATGTTTTATTACTTTGCAGGTTACATTTCTTTTAAAGCATTCCTCTATAAATGGTACTTGACATCAGAATATAATATTGATGTTTTTGTGGACAAGGAGCTTTATACTTAAGTAGAAGATGTTCATACAACTCTACACTTCTAATACCTGTTTTCAAAATTGAAGATATCAGAACAGGTTGTCTTTATATGGGAGAATTTTTAAGCAAGTTCAAATAATTTTAAAAATAGATATACCTAGTAGGTATAAAAATTAATATTTCGAAAAAACAGATGTAAACATATATACAATTTTGAAGATGTTTAAAACAGTATTTCTACTGAAATAGGCCATTAAAAATTAAATTAAGATATATGTATTAGTCAGACTTCTATTTTTGTTGATATGGATAAAAGCACATTGGATCAGTTTAGTTCCATATACAATAAGGAAAGCCCATTTACTTGTAATGTATGTAAGAATTCGTTCTCTTTGAAATCCAGCTTAGATATTCATCTTCGTTCCCACACAGGGGAGAAACCATATGCTTGTAGAGTATGTGAAAAATCCTTCTCTCAAAAAGGCCAATTAAATATTCATCTTCGTTCCCACACTGGGGAGAAACCATATGCTTGCAGTATATGTAAGAAATCATTTTCTCGTAAAGACAGCTTAGATATTCATCTTCGTTCTCACACTGGGGAGAAACCATATGCTTGTTGTGTATGTGAAAAATCCTTCTCTCAAAAAGGCCACTTAGCTTCTCATCTTCATTCCCACACTGGGGAGAAACCATATGCTTGTAGTGTATGTGAAAAATCCTTCTCTAAACAAAGCTACTTAAATGTTCATCTTCGTTCCCACACTGGGGAGAAACCATATGCTTGTAGTGTATGTGAAAAATCCTTCTCTCAAAAAGGGCAATTAAATGCTCATCTTCGTTCCCACACTACAGAGAAGCCATATGCTTGTAGTGTATGCGAAAAATCCTTCTCTAAACAAAGCTACTTAAATGTTCATTTTCGTTCCCACACTGGGGAGAAACCATATGAGTGTAGTGTATGTGAAAAATCCTTCTCTCGAAAAGACCACTTAACTGTTCATCTTCGTTCACACACTGAAAAGAAACCATACATTTGTACTGTAAGAAATCATTCTCTAAAAAATCCAAATTAAATGTTCATCTTCGTTCTCATGCTGGGGAGAAACCATATGCTTGAATTATATAAGAACTCATTCACTCAAAAATGGAGGTAAAATGTGCATCTTTGTTCCCACAATGCAGAAAAACTATTTGGTTGTACTGTAAGAAATCATTATCTTGGAAATAAAGCTTTGGCATTCAACACTGTACCCACATTGGGGAGAAACCGTATTTTTGTAGTGCATTTAAGAAATCCTTCTCTGAAAACAGCCATTTAAATGTTCATTTTTTTTTTTTTTTTTCACAAATGGGAGAAATCATGTGCTTGTAGTGTATGTAAGTAATCATTCTATTTAAATGCAACTTAAATGTTCACCTTTATTCCCACAATGATGAGAAACCATATGGTTCTACTGTATGTAAGAAATCATTCTCTCTCAAAAGCACCTTAGATGTTCATGTTCATTCCCTCTTTGGGATGAAACCATATGCTAGTAGTGCATGTAAGAAATCATTCTCTCAATAAATAATCTTAAATGTTCATCTTTGTTCCCAGACTGAGGAGAAAGCACATGCTTATGTTAAATTTTTTTGAAATTTTTTTTATAAAAAATAGAACTTTGATGTTTATCTCCACTCGCAAACTCTGGAGAAATCATGTTTTTACTATAGAGAAAGAATCATGAATTACTTTTGTTAGAGTGATCGCCATACACATATTGAAAGAAAGCCTTGTAACATAGCTAAGAAACTTTCTTTGCTCAAAATGTCGTGTCAGCAATCCTGTGCATAATTAGAATTATTGCTTTCCTTTTTAGACATCAAGGACCTTTGAATCTTTTTGACTTGTATTTTTTTTCATCTGTAGTCATAAGTTCTTAATGATGGTCAATATTAAGCATTTATCAATATTAAAGTTTATGATTTATTCATAATTTTGTTTGTTAACTGTTTATTCATTCACAAATTGCTGTGATGCTTTGGGTATTATGCTGCCTGTATTTTGTGTTTTAAGCTGTTCAAGAATTTTTAAAATAAAATTTTTAGCTATTAGTGCAGAGGTGCATTTTTTTACTTTTTTTAACAATTGAATCATAACAAGAGATAATTACAGTTTACAATTTACATAAAGATAACTGTTCAGGGAAACCAATTTTAATGCATCACATCCTCATTGTTTGTTGAAAAAGCATCATACCTGTTGTTTTGAGTCGTTTTACTACTTGCAAGTTAAAGAGCATTTTCTCAGGAGTACATTTCTAATGCTGAATGTCGTATTGATAATTGTGAAATCTTTTGCTTGTAATGTTTTTTTTTATTTTATGTACTTATTTTGTGAAATGTGCAATAATGTCATATGCATTTAAACTTGGAAAATAAACGTTTATTCAGGAAATTTTCTCTAATTCCTATATGTTTAAGCATTTTGAACCAAAACTTTTTTATTCTCGTACAATTTCATAATTATTTTAGAAATTCTATTTTCTATGAGAGTTTTCTGCCAAGTAAAACTTCCCTTTTTATATCTCTTGCACTATTGCTACATCTCTTGCACAGAATTTTGTCTGACAAGTAGTTACCATTTACAGTACTAAATGGATTGATGTTGCTGCATGAAACAGAGGTGATTCTAAACTGAAGTTTATAAAAATTTATGTGGGTCTATATTAAAAGTAATAAAGTATTGAGTCTTTTTCACAGATGTTTTAAAGCCGAACGATGGCCATTTACGATAATTTAAACATGTATGATACGATAATTTAAACGTGTATGGAAGTCGTAAACATTCCACACCCAATCCATCTTTCTTCCTATCTGTTTTACATTTACTTTGGTTAATGGAGTTATAGTATTTTGGTTTTGTTTTTTTTAATATATTTTTTACTATTATTTTTATTATATATATATATATATATATATATATATATATATATATATATTGTGTGTTTGGGAATAAAAATTTTCTGTTTATTTAGACATTCATCTTTTATTAGAGCTCTCTTGGCAAGATTTTTTCCATTTACTTATATAATGCTGTGAGAGTGAAAGTAACCTATAACATAATATTTCTATAAAAGATTTTTTTATAATACTTTGACTTTATACTCTTATGACACTCTACTCAACAATTTAACTAATCACAGTGTAAAAATTAATGACATAATAATGCAAATATGTGAAACTTTTTAATGCAAAGAAGTAATAAGATTAAGTTAAGATAATGTTAATTTGATGTTCTTAAAATTCTCTGATGTTACTATAATTAAAAAAAAAAACACATTTTTTCAAATTTTATAAATTTGTGGGTAGTTTATAGAAAATAATTTTAAAGTATTAGTATAATTAAATATAGTAATTGTTATAGTAGTACAGTATTACATATGTCAGGCTTGCAATTCCGTCTCTTTTCTCACCTTTAGTCACTTTTTTTACAATTGATCACTTTTAGTCACTTTTTTCATGGTGTATCACAGGGTCCGACAATGTACTGAACTGTATTTCGTTCTTAGTGCAAGCACTACAATCACTCAACACAACCGAATAGAAATCGTCTGTATTATTATGCATTTGTGGCTCTCGTAGGTTGGCAGATGACCTTGAGTAAGTACATTATTGAATCACAGCCATCTAAACACAAGGCCTGCGCATTGATTGTCTGAAAACCAGTCATGTGATCTCTCGAAGGCGGTATTCTATTTATTCTGTTGGTGCTTGTTGAATGTTTGCCTATTTTGCAAGCATTTATGCCTTTTGAAAAAAAAAACAAAGAAATGTATGGCAGTAAAATAATGTTAGCTTTTATATGTAAGGTAAGTAGCAATTTTGCTATCGTTTCTCCTATTATTTTATAAGCTGTTTTCTAATTAAGTATATCATAAAAATGGTGGTAATTCTTAAGTTCGACACTTTAGAATGGTTCAAATGTTTTGTTATTAATATGTGCTTTGTATCGTATTGTATATTATAACTGTCGTTTTAAAAATAAGTTTCATTTTATTGTTAGATCTCATTAAGGAGTATAATTACATAATACAACATTTAATATCCGTAAGTTAAATGTATTCTAAGTTATGTTAAAGTTTCGTTTTTCCTGTGTATTGCAACTTGGCTATTGTTGATAACTCACAAATTACAATCTCTGTTTTATCCTAAAGAAAAACTATTTATTATTACCACAATAAAAGATTAATGTATCCTTACTTCATTGATTTATAATGTGTTTTTTAGGAGCTTTATTAATAAAAGTTGATGTACAACTTCTTTCCCATACCACAACAGCAACTGCGAAATTTTTTTATGTTGAATCAATGTTATTTGCACTTTAAATTCTTTCTGATTTATCAACTTCATATTTTTTACGTCCTGAGCTCTTTTTCCAGATTTTCATATTAACTTTCTACAATTTAAAATTTTGAATGTCAAAGCGTAAAGAAGACATATAAGTAATAAAAATTAAACTACCAAAAGAAAATTTATAAATGTAAGAAAAAAAATTAGTCTAAAGTAATCGACAGAAGCAATGTTTTTACACATTTTTATTATTAAAATATAACCTTTATTCAATGCTGTACTATTTTATAACAGGTAGGTTCTCATATAACCTGTAGAAAAGTAATTAAATAACATGCTTAAAGTTTTTGAATAGATATGTCCAACAGCCAAAAGTAGAAAAATCCCATCTAAATAAAATTTGCAAGCTGTTATAATTATTTAAATAAATTTTAATTAATAGATGCTTTAGGTAGAGGAACTTAAAAAAACTGTATTTACACTTAAAGTTACATTTATGTATTTAGATATTTACAAATGTTTTATTAAAATATAACAGTAATTTTATAGCAAATGATAATCAACTCAGTCACTTAACCATATCTTAAAAATATAATAGATTATATAAATAGGTCTTCTAAATTATGTTTGCATAATTGTTTACTTCACTTCAAAAATATAATTTTAACTATTTATAAAATATTTCTGAATAACTACTCTAAAAAAGGGACTGAAAAATATATTGAAGAAGTTAAGAAAAAATCCAATAAGAGAAAAAAAAAAAAAAATTCTTAAATATTTCTTGTAACAATATTTTTACTTTTTTTCTCTGTATACTATTGAATTATGTTTCATTGTTTATGTAGTACAAATCAGTATCAGATGTTATACGTAAATAAAACTAAAAATTTTGCTTCAGCATAATATTTTTGCACGAGTTTGTGAAATTTGTCAGTGATAAATTGTTCTATTATTTTATACTAAGGCAGTGTTTTGTAATACTGCCTTTAATATAATCCTTAAGGATTTTATTTATTTTAACTTTAATATGATCCGTAAAGGATCATATTTTATGAATAAAGATTAAGATATTTTATTTCCATGGGACCATTTAATAAAAAAGTAAAAAATGAGAGATGCCACTTGTAATTTTTTGCAAATGTAATTTCTTTGCTTAAAATTTTATCTATGTATCATATCTGTTTTCGTGTAGTGTATGAAGTTATTTTGGTAACTAAAATTTAAATATAAATTGACACACAAATAAAATATCTATAGCAAAAGAATTTTCTACAAATAAATATTCAAGTTAGGGAAATAATTGAATATCCTTAGTTTACTTTATGAAAAAAATATTTTGATGAGTAGTAAAAGGCATAACTCAATTTACTTGAGGATTATAGGAGGGAAATCGCCTTCGGCCGCCGCCATTTTTTTAAGTGCGCAGTCCTTCTATTATATAGATGGCTGAGATTGAATCGTTGGTTGCTCGAAACTTGACTGCGAATAGTACTGAAAGTAAAGAACATTTTCGTAGAAAAAAATCTTGAAACCAGTACCTTCTGTTTAAAACCGATACCGAACGGCTATGAACATCCATTACCCATTCGACCATGATTCGGAAAATAAGTGACATGAAAATTTTGGATGAGGCGACGCATGATTTTTGATCATTTTGGAGAGTTAGACAATGTGGTTGATCAGCTTCCGGACATTCCGCACTCTATTCTAAAAGAGCTATTAACGCCAGATAGCAATATTGGCCTTATTTTTATATTCACCCACGTGCAAATATATAATATACATCTTTAAATGACCACGACCGAATGATGACCGACGGGTAGGGTGCTGTTCTTCGGTATCACAACTCGTAGAGTTTTATACAATGACGAGAAAAACATGCTAACCGTTGGCGAAAAACATATTGGTGTCAATTTGGAGTTGATCAACCGAGTTGGCGAAAAACCAGATTTCACGCCAACGTTGATAATTTTTCACGGATGCGTGTCGTGTACGAGCATTTGCGGTTACGCGTAGTATCACTTATTAATTCTCTGATTATTTTGGCTTTTATCGGATTTTAATTTGTTTGTAAGTATGTCTAATTTGTTATTTAGTTCCATAACAGTCTTTGAAGTAAAAAAGTTTGGGAGGCTTCTTTTAATTTAGTAACTAATTTCACTTTTCCTATCAATCATTCAAATCAGATATACTCAAACAAAATATTGTAATCAGTAAAATAAACGTTTATGTGAAAAAAGATGTCTTAGTCTCTTTACCTTATTAAATTTGGGAGTTCAGTACTTAACAAGTACAGAATATATATTGTAAGAAACTCAATATTAAATGGAAAATAATCTTCATTTATACACACTGAATTAAAAAATACAATGTTATATTAAAAATGTTCTGTATTAAATAAAGATACAACTGTAATTCCTAATCAAATTGAAATACAGTTTTAAAAATTTGTTTGTCAAATGTTTTAAATGTTCTATACTTAACTTTGAATAACATAAATAGAATGTAACTTTTAAAATATTGATTTTGATACGTATTACAATTAATTGTCCTAATTTTTATCTGAACCTGTAAAGCGATGTGTATTTTTAAATATTCTATTAATGTTTTAACGTAACTTTAGCATTACTACTAAAATATATAAAGTTAAAAAACATCGTAAAAATTAAGTAACAAGAATTTTAATTTGTGTTTATACATAGTATATTATTTTTACTTAATAGAATATAAAGATTAACAAGGTTTAATTTATTTATCCTTTACGATGATCGGTTAGTAAACATAGGTCATACGTGCGTACTAGATTCAGATACTATGTAAACAAACACATCTCCCCGTAACATATCAACAAATGAATTTTGTAGATACATAATTTGCCCTAAACTGCCAAAATATTGATACAGAGCAAGATATAACAACCATACCCTTACTAGGGTTACCATAGCTTAAAACGGTTAGCATGTTTTTCTCGTTATTGTAGAAGACTCCAACTCGTAGGTTCAAATTCCACTACGGACTTACGTAGCCGTTAGGAAGGCCTGATGTCCGGGTCTTAATAGTCCTCGTGTAAACCGTAGCACTCCAAAACAAACTAAATCGCCACCTAAAAAACTGTAATAAATGAGTTAAAATATGAATAAAATATTCGTATTATAGTTTTTTTTAACTCTTACAACTAACTTTCTAGAAGAGCGATAATTTATTCATATTGGTGTATTTCATTTATTCTTATTTTATTTCAAATTTAGATTTCTAAGAGTTTTACTATAAATAAACATAGCTCGCATTCATTTTAACTTTGAAACATATTTATTTTTAGTAACCACAAGGTTTATCTAACCTTAAAATTTTAAATAAAATATAGATTTGAGTATGTAGCACAGAAAACTATTTCTATTTTTAGCATTTACTTTAATTTATTTAATAATAGTTATACAAGTATAAATGGAAGAGCAAAGGTTGAAAAATGAAAATATGCCGCGAGGAATAAATACCTTTACCAATGACACACAAAGAAAACTCGATTTTTAAAGAAAAGAGGGGGAGGGGATGTTGGGTAAACGCAGCTAAGAGCCTACGAAATGTATTATGAAATCAAATTATTTTGTAATTTCAAAAATGACTAAATAAAATCTGCTTACAGAGATCATTACAAATAAGATGGGAAAGTGATTATTTGAGCAAAGTAGTATTTTTTGTACGGTTTGGAGCAGTTTGGCACAATTTACCTAAAAAATGATGGTTTTTGAGCACAATGACACTCAGATATTGTATTAGCACTGTCTAATGCAATTGGCACATTTATGCCCCACTCCCCAGTCATTTGTTACAGTTCTTAATACATTAATTGCTTTTTTATCTCAAACCTCTGAACTGGAAGTTATAATTAAAAAAGGGTATTCAAAATCTTACAAGATTTTCCCCTAAACCTTTGAGCAGTCACCGTGCTCTTTTGAGCTATAGCTTTAAAAGAAAGGCAAATAAATTATCAATGGGATTATTTCATCGGTTGGATTCAAAGCCGTGAAATCCAGTACGGAAAAGCAGCACCCTACCCATTCGACGATCGCTCGGTGTCCTACCTTATTTTATTTTTAGTCTAACTATAAATTTATGATAGTTTAAAATTATGTACAAATGCTGACACACATCAATACACTGTAGATCTTATGTAATTCAGAGTATTTTTAACTAGTGTTTTCTACAAGAGTCTTTAAGTAGTTAGTACCTTGTTACTATTATTGTTAAGTAGTACCTTGTTACCTTGTTACTTACTATTGTTCCTATAAGGAACGTAGGAACAGTCTGATTCATTCTACATCTGTGTTTTTATATTTTTATACCTTTTAAAATTTCACATCGAAACAAATAAATATGTATTCAAAGAAAAGGAAAAAGTTTAAACTCTTTTTACTCTATACTATGTATATGCTTGCCTTAAATATTTTAAAATTATTTTGAATAATTATCGCTCAAAAATCTAAATATCCTAATCTAAATATCTAATCCAAAAATCTAAATATCTAAATATAAATAAGATCTATCCTTTCTTCCCCTATTCACTTTATTATTTTATATTGTTATTATTATTGAGGACAGGGTCTTAATTTTTTTAATTCTTAATTTTTGTTTAATTTTTATGTAAGCTCACATTATTATATCTTTTAACTCAAGAAGCACACTGTAAATGATATATCATATGCTCACCACTGGGTGTACGACTATCAGTCAAGGAGCCCCAAAACAACCTGATACTGCTGACATAGATTTGCGTAGCCGTTAGGAGCTAGCTGGAGGGTTGACTGGGGTCCCTTGGCCGAAGGCCTTATCCCCTGTTGTGAAGCTATTAAATTAATGATGAGTGTCCAGTCCTTAAGTTTAAGAACAATACAGTAACAAATGCAGGTCTTTAAGGTACAACAAAAATAAGAATAAAGTACTAGGCCCAATAAGTTTACAAGTAATAAAATATAAAAAATAAAAGAAGGTTTAAGGATAGCAAGAATTTTTATGGGTTTTATAAAATTTTATAATTTTTATTTTTATAATTTTTTTTTTATTTGTAAGAAAAGTACTGCAAACAGTACAATAACAAGAAAAGAAGAAAAAGAAAAAAAATGCTAAAAGCAACCTTACGAAAGGAAAAATAAAATAAAATTAAGATCAGCTTAAAATTGTATGAGAAAAGCTCGATCCAGGTTCTGTGGCGCCATCTATTGAAAGGCCGCGCGTTCGGACAGTGTAAAGGGGAGTTTAGGAAGGGATATGAAAAACCTAACAACTTAAATAATCATGGTGGTTCTAGGCGGGGCCATCGTGATCACGATGGCCCCGTTCTAGGCCGCTTACGATGCTTAGCCTTCCTATGATCGTAATCCGGTAATTCGGCTACGATCGGGTTAGGCAAGCTGTAAACACGTCCATAAAATTTGGAAGAAAGCTTAGTGCAGATAATTTTAAAAGTATCAATAATCAAATCCCTTCGAATAATAGTGTTGGTGAGATACCTTTGGGATCGAGTGATTCTTCGTAAAGTTTTGTTATGAACTTGGCTGAGGATTTCAATGTTCGTATGGGATGCGAACGACCAAATAGGAGCAGCGTTCGTAACAGTAGGTAAAACTACTGTTTTGTACAGGAGCATTTTGTTTTTAATGGAGAGATGGTGGCCGAAAAGTAGTGAGCGTAGATCAGCGATCCTAATATTCATGCAATTTTTAATATTGGTAATGTGCTTTTTAAAGGTAAGTCTTTTATCTAGAGTTACCCGGAGATATTTTACGGAGTCCCCCCAATCAATCACCTCACCGTACAAACTCAAACGAGGCGGCATTTTATAAGAGAGACTGAAATATATAGCTTGGCATTTACTAGGATTAATCTTAATTTTCCACTTAGTGAACCAGGTTTCCAGAGCAGAGATGTGAAACTGAATAAAAGCAGAGACTGAATCTACGTGTGGGGCAGAAGTAAAAATTGCCGTGTTATCAGCATAGAGTGCAAGGGAAGTTAAGTCAGTTTTAGGGATATCATTAATGAAAATATTGAATAAAGTAGGACCAAGGATGGAGCCCTGTTGGACTCCAGCAGTTATTGTTCTGTTGTGAGAGTAGGTGTTGTTAACACGGAATTTGAAGGAGCGATTGCAAAGGTAGTGTTTTAAAAGGTGTATCATTGCATCAGGCTTAATAAGCTTTAATAAGCTTGTAGTTTCTATTAGTATCTACGATGAAAAAAATAGATGCGGGCATTCTTGTTAAGAGATGACAACGGCAAATGATGACACATATATTTTAAGACAAAACGGCATTACACAACGCAAAAACAAAATTACGTTTTTCTTATACGTTATCCAGAAAAACAACCATTATTTCCGTTCTCACAACTGCTGCCATTCCCTAACCGAGAAACTTGCCTTTCATGGAGTTTGAGCGTGACGCAACATTCTCCCCACCTTGAGTTTGGGAATGCGAACTCAAAACAGTAAATATAAAATTAATGATATAAAAAATACAAATACAATACGAATATTTCTAAATACTGGTATATAAATTCAAATCAATATTTTAAAGTTCAAATTAGAAAGTTCAAAAGTTTGTTTGGAAAGTTTTATAAATCCAGTCTTTTAACTGGTTTTATTTCTCGTCCTGAGCGAGTCACCGGAACAGTTTCAGTCGAGTCAGTGTTAAGATCAGGATGTTTATTTTCCATTTCCGGAACCTTCTGAGTTTCTGATACGGCTTACTCGTCTTTTGGTTTCAATTCCAAAGGGTACAATCGTTGGATTGGTCTTAGTATGTTTCCTTTTTCAGTTCGTAATTTTACAAGTCTGATGATTCCATCTTTCCCTGGGAAGAGTTCCAATACTTTACCCAGCATCCAATGCAGCCGTTTAGTATCATCTGAGCCAATTAATACTATGTCACCTACCTTTAATTTATCTTCTCTTTTGGAAACTGAAGATCGAAGGAAAACCCAGATACTCCCTTTTAAACCTTTGTTTTAAGTTTTCACGAACTTTCTGAATACATCTCCATCTTAAAACAACATTAGTCTTTTCGATTTGATCCAAATCGGGGACATCATTTGAAGGAATATCCTGAAGAAACATAGAGGGAGTCAAGGTTTTCAGCTCTTGCTCCTCGGATATGTAAGTTAATGGTCTGCTATTCATAATAGATTCGCACTCGCAGACGAGAGTATGCAATTCCTCGTAAGACAAGCAGGAGCGTCCAAGATTTTTTCTTAAAAGATCTTTCAAAATTCCAATCAAACGTTCCCAGAAGCCTCCCCACCATGGAGAGGCGGGTGGGTTAAACTTCCAACGAATTTCTTTGGTTCTAAATTCAGTTTCAATTGTAGCCCAATCTAATTGTTTCAAAGCATTATTTAATCCTGTAAAATTAGTACCATTGTCAGAATACATCACAGAAATTCGACCTCTCCTAGCAATAAAACCTACGCATAGCTTGAATAAAGTCATTCGTACTAAGTGAAGGTATTAGTTCTAGATGGACAGCTCTAAATACCGCGCAAGTGAAAAGTACTATCCACACCTTTTGTTTAGATTTAGTTAACAGAGGTCCAGCTAAGTCTACACCTGATACTTGAAAAAACTGCTGCTAATTCTGTCCGATCTTTTGGAAGAGGCGGAAAAGGCACCTCAAGGTGTTTCACTCTTTGCCTTTTGCATGTTAAGCATTCTTTGATAACACTGCGGACAGTCCTTTTACCTTTCACTACCCAAAATCTTTCTCGCAAAATAGTTAGAAGAGTTAATGTTCCAGCATGTTTGTTAGCAAGATGTTCTTGGGCTATAAATCTTCTCACTGCCAGGTGTTTCGATGGTAGAATTATTGGAGAAATGAAATCTTTTGATTCTTCCTCGTTTATCAATCTGGACTTTAATCGTAAAATTCCTTCTTCATCTTCGAATATTAGAAGGCCTTTCAAATTTTTTCGTGTTTCTTCAGTAGAGTAACATTCTCGCTGTACTTCACGGAAAATAATCTTTTGTGCATTTAACAATTCTTCACTTTTTAGTTCCGTACATTTTCTTAAATCTTTGGCCTTTGGTTGGAAACGCAGTACCCAAGCCATAACTCTAATCATCTTTGAAAATCTAGAAAACCTTCTGGCTAACTGTAATGAAATTGACTCTATCTCTGTGTTATTAGCAGAGATGACGGACGTTCGCTTCTCTATCTCTACTTCTTTTTCGTTAATATTTACAGCTGACTTTGGCCACTGTTCCTTTGAATTCTGTAACCAGGCTGGCCCTTGCCACCACTTGCGTCTCTGAAGTTGTCTAGGTCCACAACCTCTTGATAAAATGTCTGCTGGATTCTTGTCAGTTGGAATATGGAACCAATCTTCTGTATTTGTCCATTTTCTAATCTCATTTATTCTGTTGGAAACAAATAATGACCACTGCTCTCGACGAGTTATCCAAGTAAGTACTGTGGAAGAATCTGTCCAAAAGAAAGTCTTGATGTTGTGAAGTTTCAGAGATAGCATCACAGAACTAAATAACCTAACACCGATGGTAGCAGCCATTAACTCAAGACGTGGTATAGTAATACTCTTCATTGGAGTTATTCGTGATCTGGCTTGAAGTAATTGAACAGTCATTAAGTCAGTACTGAATTCACTTCTTAAGAAAATACTTGCTGCATAAGCTGTTTTACTGGCATCGACAAAAGTATGGATACTTAAATTGGATCCCTCCATTACACCTAACCATCTTGGAATTTTTATATTTTTGAAATATTTCAGTTGTTTTCATTTTAAAAATTTGTTCTTTATTTCCTCGTTCACTTCATCATCCCAAGATTCTTTGGTTTTCCAAGCGGTTTGAAGCAAAACCTTAGGTTGAATCATAACAGGAGCAAGGAAACCTATAGGATCAAATATTCGACTAACTACTGAAAGTATTTTCCGCTTAGTTATCTTTTCTCTTTCATCAAATTTCAAAGATTCTGTATCTATTTCTAAAGTATCTAAATTTTTGTCCCAAATCAATCCTAATACTGGTGACGTTGTGGTTTCAGAAGATCCAGGAATGACAGAACTTTCCCATCCTCTGAGATCAAACATTCCTTCTTTCATTACATTAGTTGCTGATTCGACGAATGTTTCTAGTTCAGCATAATTTTGTACACTAGTTACGCAATTATCGACATAAAAACTATCTTGTAATTTTTTAAGAAATTCTTCAGAGTAACGTTCTTTTATTGATTCTCTTGATAAATGGTAATTAATAACCGCCATTAATAGGAAAGGGCTGCTGGTGACACCAAAGACAACTCGAGCATGTCGGAAAGTTCGTATATTACCCTCGTCGTCATACCAAAGAAATCGTAGGAAGTCTCGATCATTCTCACATAAGGATATTTGTAGAAAAGCCCTCCTGATGTCTGAAATTACACCAATTGGCTTCAGTCTAAATCTCGTCAAAATAGAAGGAATTGTTTCGATGAAATTATTTCCAGTCTCCAAACAGTCGTTTAATGACGGATGGTTATGGATCTTAGCAGAGGCATCAAAAACCGGTCTTATCTTCATAGAAGACGTGGTGGATGTTTCTTTGATGACGGGTCGGTGTGGAAGGTAATGGGTACCAAGTAACTCTTTCCCAGGAACTTCCTCAATAACTCCTTCTTCTAACCATTCTCTAAAGACTTCATGATACTTTTCTCTAAATCCGATTTTTTCCAACTTTCTGGTAGTAGATGCAAGTCTTTTCAAGCACAACTCGTAATTGTTTGTTAGAATCGCATGATCCACTTTCCAAGGCATATGAACCTCGTATCTTCCATCTTCATTTTGTCGAACTGTTTCTTGAAAGTGAAACATAACAGCCTTTCCCGTTTCTTCTCTTGAATTTTGCTCAATAGGTTCCCGTATACCAAGTAGTTCCAGGTCCCACAGTGAAGAAACAGGAACATCTGCTTGAGATAACATGGTTACGATATTCATAGTTGCATCGGTTTTCTGTGTATGTCGGGGTACTTTACCCATTAGAGTCCAACCTAATTTAGTTTCTAGTGCTACTAAGCCTGTCTTTAACTCTTCTCTTCGACCAGTAATTATTTTACCAGCAACGTCTGCTCCCAAAAGTATCTCAATGGGACCTGTGTTTTCTTCAGTGTCGGTTAAGAATATATTTTTATTTTTTAATTCATGTATCCAAGAGCCATTTTTTATGCTCGAAATGTCATTACAAATGACATCATGATCTAAAGCATCTAATTTACAAGTATAGTTACCATCAAGTTTACTCAAAAAATTTTATAACACTTGTGTTTATACATCTTTGTTTTCGTTCCGCCAAACAAGGAATGGCAAAATTCTTCTTCCCCCTGCAAATTAAAACCCAAATCTTCAGCCGTAGATCTCAAAATATATGATTTTTGTGATCCCGTATCGATAATAACTCTAGCTTTACGTTCTTTCTTGATGCCATGTACATTTACAACAAGAGTTTGCAATATAACTTCATTCGTTGCTCGAGAATGTAAAGAATCAACTGTTTTTTCATTAATATGTTTGTCATTTATATCTTGTTTCGGTGAATCAGACTTATTACATACAATATTTGGACACATAAATTTCAAATGTCTTTTAGAACACAATTGACATGTTATTTGAGATCGACATCTAGAAGCAAGATGACCTTTAGCCAAGCATATCCTACACAACCCATTCTTTTTAATTATTGCAATCTTTTCTTCTAATGGAATAAAATATGCCTTTTTACAAAAGCGAGATTCATGATCCTTTAAACAAAACGCACATGTTTGTTTTAATTCTTGAGTAAACAGTTCAGCAGACGATGGGAGCGGAAGTTGGCACTCTGCCAAGTTCTTGCGTTCGCGTTCATAATGAAAAATGTCAGACCTAGTTAACTTTATTTTCTCTTCCGATTGCACTTCGCTTTTCAGAAACGAAACTATTGCATCAAGTGTTGATACCTTCTGTTCAGACTCAATGTTTTTCCTTTGCCTTTCGAATGATCGCAATATATGGGTTGGTAATGAACTTTCGACTAACGGGTATAATATTACTCCGCATTGATCTGTAGTGACACCCAGGGTACTTAGAGCCCGAAGTTGAGTAGAAAGTTTATTATACAATCCACTTAAAGAATCTTGTTTTTTTTTTTAGTAGCGTTATTTAAAACAAGTTTTAACAGCTCTCGAACATAAAAATCTATTAATAATTCTTTTCGGCCATATCTTTCAGTTAAGCTTTCTATCGCTAAAGGGTAGTTCTCATTAGTAATAGGAAAGGATTCAACGAGATCTCTAGCTTCTGATTTAATTTTTGTGGATTGAATTAAGTAATGAAATTTGTCACAATCGGTTAAATTTTTATTTTCGTGTATGTTTTTAAATTGATTCCAGAAGGTTAGCCAGTCTCTTAATTCACCGCCAAATTTGTACAATTCAACTTCAGGAAGTCGGGGGGAAATCCCTTTATACTGATTCTCGTACACAGTCAAATGAGAATTATCGCCAGATTTACTACTTTCATTATTACTTAGCTTACTTTTAATATTCTCTAACACTCGTTTAGACTTTATTTCAATTCTCAAAGCCTTTTCTCTATAATCTTCCACAACATTAAATTCAGTTTTGAATTCGGTTTCATCTGTTAAAGCATCTAAATAATTATTATGTGTCAACTCTAATGAGTCCGCCTTTTGCTTAATCAAATGTAAACACATTTCAATTTCTTCTGCGTCAACTTTTTCATTACTTAACGCAGTCTCTAACTTAGTATATGCTTTCGTAAAGGAAGCGCGCTGTGCCGTTTTATTCCGTTTAATAATTTCCATCTTTACTATCTTATTTAAATCAGTTCTTACATTCAATAATAAATGTCAGTGTTCAAAATATAACTATATCAATAACTTCAAAATGGAAATTCAAATATCTTACCGTATCAAACTTCAGAACAAGAAGCGCCCACCCGAGGGCGCCAGAAATGTAGTTTCTATTAGTATCTACGATGAAAAAAATAGATGCGGGCATTCTTGTTAAGAGATGACAACGGCAAATGATGACACATATATTTTAAGACAAAACGGCATTACACAACGCAAAAACAAAATTACATTTTTCTTATACGTTATCCAGAAAAACAACCATTATTTCCGTTCTCACAACTGCTGCCATTCCCTAACCGAGAAACTTACCTTTCATGGAGTTTGAGCGTGACGCAACAAAGCTTGTAAATGAGTCCCTCGTGCGTGATGTGGTCAAAGGCCTTTGCAATGTGTAAGAATAGGACACCAGTTGGTTTCTTAGTTTGAAGTTCCTCGCTAGCGAGTTCAACAACTCTAAGCAACTGGTGTGTTGTACTGTGCTTATGGTGAAAGTCAAACTGCTCTGGAATAATAATGTCATTTACGTCTAGAAAAGTCTGTAGTCGGTTGAGAATGATACGTTCGGCGACCTTACTTAAACAACTGAGAACAACTGTTAAGAAGGCTGTAATTAACCGGCAGCGATAAGTTAGACTGAAACTTGGGGATAGGGCAGACAATAGCAGTTTTCCAGCTTTTAGGGAAATACTGGAATTTTAAAATATAATTAATAATAGCAGTGAAGTAAATTAAAATGTTTGGGGGAAGGTTTTTAATGCACCTATTGTTAACCTTATCGATGCCGGGAGCTTTACTGTTCTTTAAATTTTTAATTACATCCCTGACCTCCATGATATTAGTCTTAGGAATTATATAATTAACAGGATTGCAGAAAAAAATCATTGATAGTATAGTTAACATGCTGATCGTGATCTACGCTAACCAAGTCCGAATTAGGAGCGAATTGTTGCTCATAAACCGTAGCAAAGGCTTCAGCTTTACCGAAGGGATGGAAGTGCATCGTTTTGGCGCCATGTTCTGGTTATAATAGTTCTCGTGTAACAATATAGTAAACCGTAGCACTCCAAACCAAACAAAATCGCTACGTAAAAAAACTAATAAATGCAGTTAAAATATGAATAAAATATTTACATCATGGATTTTTTTAAAAACTCTTACAAGTAACTTCCTAGAGGAGCGATAATTTATTCATATTGAAGTATTCATATTAATTTATTGATATTGATGTATTTCATTTATTCATATTTTATTTCAAATTCAATTGAAAGGATTCTAAGAGTTTTATTATAAATTAACAAAGCTAATACGTGCTGTAGTAGTTTTCGTTGAGTAAGAAGATTAATTAATTTGAAGATCCAGTCATAAGTATACAGTTAATAATAATGGATATATTTCAGTGATCATCAATGTTGTTACCTTTACGTACCTAAATGAAGATGTTTGCACACACTACATGATGCATACCTTTTTATTACTTTTAATGGATTGCAAATTAACTTTCTTCGAATTTTAACCCTTTGAGTTTGAGCCGAACAATATCCGAATGGGTAGATTGCTAATAGAAAAATAGAGGTGATTGCTAATAGGTTTTTCTTTATATTTAATTCTTTTATGTATCAATATTATGCTACGTATACAGAAAACACTTTTATTAAGAAAGGTTCGGCTCTAAGGCAGGATCGAGGGTACCTTTAGATAAGCTTTACGTCTACTTTCCGTGTATTTAAAGATTTAAGATAACCAAACAGATTTGGGACTGCCATTCAGTATTAGAAAAGCAGTTGTTATTGTTCATCTTTTAGTAATTTGTTAAAATAGAAGATAAAGGAACATTACATTTACTCAGCTAACTGCAGTTAGCTTCTTAATATGTTGGAACTTATATTCTAAATAATTGCTTAAATATGTTATTTTATGTTGGATAATATAAAGTAATATGTTTCGTTGAAGAAATGATTTTTGCAATTGTGGGGCAAAACACCTCTTTAGATTATTTTTTATTTTCGTGATTTCATTTCAAATAATATTACGTGTCAAAAATCATAAAATAAAAATAACTACATTTAAGTATAATAAATATACCTCTTGCATATTTTGAAACCAACACATATGAAGCACAAAAAAAATATACTCGTGGGGAAGCTATTTACTTTACAATTACAAATCAGAATAATTAATCTCGAGTGCTCTACAGTTGTCTTGTCGAATGATGGCCGGATGTGCGACGCGCTCTATTTGGTAGTAGAATTGGCAGGATCGAATCCCACTACTGGCATGGAAGGTGGTAGTAGTGTGCCGCCCTGGTCGCATTAGCTTTCGTGTAGCAAAACAGCATACCGTAGCGCAAGCTAAGGCAAATTTACTTTATTTTGCGATAATAATTATTGTACTTTTATTATATTCGCTGTTTTAACAATAAGCTTGCAAAAGAAAAGTTGTAGATTTAGTATCCTTTTCTTAATTTTACAAAATGTCGAAGTTAAAGGGAATATCTGAAAATCTGGAAGTAAATGTATATTCAGAATAAGGATAAATCTCTAATTTTTTTATTGCAGTTCCTTAAAAAAAAGTTATTCTTATGGCACGAATGGGTTTTATGCAGCACCTTTACGTCACTTCTTATCCATATTTCTTTTCAACTTCGAAATAAAAAATTTTAAGCTGAATTTTTTTTTTAGCTTATAGAAAGATGTAACAGTGTGCATATTTTATATTTTGTGAGTCAAAACTACGTACTTAAAAATATTTTTTTAGTGTTCAATATTTGTCGAAAGAAGATAACATGGACGTTGATTATTTACCGAAACATCTGGACCTTAGAAAACCCGACCTCATAATGCCATACATGTTACCGCAAAATGCGGGGAAAGAAATGAATTCGAAGACCTGAACAAAATCCCATTATGCTTTGGCGCCGTTGTGCTTTGGTTGGCTGGGAATTTACTCACACTCTGGCGAGATTCACTGATGTCAAATTGGCGAATAGATCAGTCGCCATTTTTTTTTTTTTAGCTGACCTAGCGTCATTCTTCAAATTTGACTCTGAGAGCGAGCGACGGACTGATAATTTCTCTGGGTCACGTGTTTTTCTTATAATGCATCCTATTTTGTTTACTTTTAACGTATAGGAAGTATACTACAATTACTAGTACAGGGAAGATGCTATTTTTCAAAAGTTCTTACAGTAATTTTACAATATTTCAAGATTCAGTTTTAAAATTTTTAACATTTTTTAATTTAATTTTTTTTTTTTTTTTGTATTTTTTAATTAATATTTCGAAATTTAAGGCCCGAAAAATCAGGAAAGAGTGTTGACAGAAAAGTTAGGAAAATGTTATAACTATTTTCTACTGTTTAAATTTTTTTCTCTTTCCAGTAAATTCTGCATTTTAACGTATCTAAAATAGTTGAGACGGTAAGTTCAAATTTTACTTAATTTTTTTTTTCCTTTCATTTTTCAAAACTTTGAGTTTAGAGCAAAATTTTTACATGATTTTTAAGTCCAAAATTTGTGTTTCGAGATTTTTTTTAAATAAAATATGACAATCTTATAACAATTTTCCCATTTTCTCGTATTTTAAACGTCGATATATTGAAAGATGCAAAGCCGAAAGATTAAATATTTTTTCTTTCAGTTTCATGAGTTTTGAATTTTTTAACAATTAGTTTTTATTTATTTATTTGAGTACGGAGTACTTATTTAGTTCTGAAATTTTTCTAATAAATTGGTTTTAAATAGTAGCCCCTGTGAGATGTTTTAGAAAATATAAAATATTTATGGCATCTTTCCTTAAATTATGTTTGTAAATAACTTCTCGAATCAGCCTAAACTTTTATAGTAGTAGATTATGTAAATCGAAAGTATTATAATAGTTAAAATGCGAGATTGAGAGAGATTATCAATTCTACGATTTCGAAGTAGCCGAACTCGCGTAAGCCACGCCCCACGTCGATCCCTTTGGTGGAAAGCGCGTTACGCCAAATACGCTCGGTAGCCAAGGTGTGCTAGAATTGCACACCTTGGCTACCGAGGCTACACTGGCTCATTTATTTGAGTACTACACTGGCTCATTTATTTGAGATTGTGGATGTTATCTCTATGGTATAACTATATAATAACTATATAATATATAGTATAACTATATAATATGGTATAACTTTATAATAATAGTAATATAGTTATGAGATAACTATATAATAATAATCTATTAATAATGAATGCAGTTGTTTCGATGTAATTTATTCCAAGTTTCTCAGCTGTATTTCCTTAGATTTCTGTAAAGTTTTACAACTTAATGTAGGGAGTACTTAATATAATATAAATCTAAAATCTAAGACTTGAATACCATTTAGTTTTATCTCTTAAAAGTAAAATTTTAATATTATTTACAAATTTGTAAGTTCATTGTAATTATGAAAGTAAAAAGTTTAATCTCGCAAACCTGATACATTTTGTTTATATAATGTTTTCAAAATGGCTGAAATGTAGTTTAACAAATTAACAGTAACTTATTCCAAAATTGTCATTATAAATTATGAACTTTTCTAATTTATATTCTCAAGTTTATCATTAAAAAATTATAATTTAGAACTTTGAGAAATATTGTAAGTAAATATTCTAGTTTTATACACTACCTATAAGCTTCTGTGTGTATAACTTTCAAAGATTAGAAGATGGTGAAGATAATTTGTGTGAAAACAATTCTGAGAAATATATTAATTTATTAAAGAAAAATACCAGAAATCATTTTTCTCTTTTCAGTAGTATAAAAATTTTATCTGTAATATTATTTTAGCATTATTTTGAAAGGTGACCCAAGTAGTAAATGGGATAAAATGTTTTCAATATTTGCTTCAATAAAATATAAATATATATTATTTATACATATGACAATATTAAAAATATTCTATTTCATATATTTCACATGACTAAATCTTTTTGTGAAAAAAAAAACCCAGTTAAATGGAACTAATTCAATTAATATGGGAGGTATAAATTATTATAATAGGGTTTATGATTTGTAAACTGTTTAACTGTAAGGCTGTATATTGAAAAGTATTATAAAATCAACTCTGAATTTCTTTGTAGTTGGTCTTTTATTAATAAGTATTAATACTTATCAATAAAAGACCAACTATAGCCTTCACTACACTTTGTTCAGAATAATTATTCTGAACAAAGTGTAGTGAAGGCTATATTATTAAACTATCAGCAATTTATTATCGTACTTTTTTATATCTTTGCTCTTTTTCAGTTTCTCATTTTACTGAACTTTATTCTGGAAAATTAACTATTTCCTTTTTCATAAAGTATTTTTCTTCCTTGTAAAATATTTATAGTATATATTTCTAATGGTAAAGATATATGTTGGCCAAATTTATTTCTGAAATAATTCAAAATTGTATTTTGTGAAGATATTATTTTAGTTATTTTAATGCCTAAAATGTTTTGACAATGGAAAAGCTAGATGAATGCTTGATAAATACTGCTATAAAAAATATAAGCAGTATTTATTTGAGTGTCTTTTTGGCTATAAAAATTCAAAGCAGTGTTCACACCTTTTTATATTATTTTGTTATTTTTATTTTGACAAGTTCGAAATGTGAACCATATTAATTAAAATTTTACTATCAATTCAATTTCCCTTTTTTGGATTTTACAACAAAGTATCATAGACGAGAGCTAATTTAATTTCTTCACCAAAAGTTTGTATTAAAGAGATGATAAAATGAAATTGTATTAAATAAGAATTAATTTTCAAATCATGTGTCAAACCAAAATGTTTATGTGTATGAGTATAAAATATGTGTAAGATTAAAACAATGCTACCTGCGGTTGAATTATTATTATTTTTTTTTACATTAAAAATGGGATGAAAAATACAAATTTCAGTGAGAAAATATTAAAAATTATCTTATGAACAATTGTAAAAATTTAAATTATAAGATTGCCAATTGTAAAATCATTAAGTTCTTATCAAAATAAGTCTTATTTTTATTTTTGCGTAAACATGATTTGTATTGAATTATTGTTGGTCAACGTGAGAGATTAAGATAACAGTATAACAACCTTTATATAACTTTCTCAAAAGTAAAATTAATAAGAATGCGCTAACGTTAGCGATAGTGCGCCAACTATTATAAACCTGAACTTGATCTAAACAGCATAGAAAAAAGTCCGTGAGCATGCGCAGATAGCTGGGTACCGTTTCGCTATGTAGAAACTCCTAACAGGCATAGACTAAAGCATAGACTAAGGATGCATTTGTTTATGGACTAAAGAAAGCCTGATCTATGCGAAAGAAACGGTTAGTCACACACGTGTTGGTTTGTTTGTAATTCCTTGGTCGAGCTTGTGTAAATTTGTTAAAATCGTCTTGTAACAATCTCTGTTTAAATATCAATTATCATCACTTGTGAGGTAAGTTAAAAAGATTATAGAATGATCAATGTTTTCCCTTATTTATGCATTCCATTGATGTCTTTGATGTGTCTAATTAAATTCAGACTTTCAAAATCATATTTAGTTTTTCAAACCAATTATAACTTCAAACTATATTTAAAATTTTTGTATTCCAGAGGTAATCTACAAGTTTTCAAAATGCCTTTATGCTCGTTTTGTGACAAATCTTTAAAATCTAATAAGATTTTATATGAACACATTCCTCAAGTTCATAAACAACCATGTAATGCCCATTTTTGTTTTTGCATAGTTTGGAGGTAGTAAGAGAGGTTTTTGAAGTCACATAGTTTTCTCTTCACTTTAAAATTAATTTTAAATGTCACAAACCCATTTTTTTTTTTTTTTTTACATTTTTGAAAACATTTTTAGAATTACTGTGTCTGGAATTACCAAAAAAATATTAAGTTGTTTCACTCACCCACTTGTGCAAATTCTTCCTTTTTGATTATATATATTTGTAAGTAAGAATCACAAAGAATGCTCAGGGGCTTAATGCCAATTTTTGTTTTTGCATAGTTTGCTGATTACCAAATTTTCAAAATGGAATTAGCTGAAGCTGAACTATTCTTTATTAGAACAAAACTAAAACTCTGAAACATTTTTTATAACATGAAATTAATATAATTAATTTTACACATTTAATAATTATTGAAAATAAAAAGTATTATTAACTGTCACAACTTTTTATCTCTTTTTTAATTTGTTCTTTTTTAATTTGTCAAGCTATGATAAATATCAAAATATAAAAGGATCTTTTTGGACTCATACATAAAACATGTACTGTCCTAAAATTTGTGGTGCCAGGTGCATACTGAACCCCTACCCTTGCCCGTAAATATGCCACTGTTCTTATTTATTGCAGAGAAAATGGTTATTGACAAACAATAAGGATAGAGCCCGGTTTTTATTACACTATATTATCCAGTGCAATACAAAGGGGATTAAAAAAATTATTCACATTTCTCTCCTAGTCAGTTTTGACTAGTGACAATTGGAATAAAAGTGAATGGAAATTCTGATTTAAATTAAACTTCTGCAAAATATCTATTACAGGCAAATTTTGTCAAGTTTATTATTTGAAAAAGAAAGATGTATTTACAAATACCTCAAACAAAAGAAAATAATTAAAAAAAATTTTCTTCCTTAGGTATATTAAATTTTTTTTTAAAGAAGAGTGTATTTTTGCCTTTTCTGATCTTGTGACATTTTGGGAAAGCATTATTCCTCAGATGTCCAGATTTTATTGAAAATGAGAGACATGAAGAGTCATTGATTCAGATATCTGGCTTTAAGAGATATTGATAAACACATGCTGTTAAAATTTTAGCCAAAAATTAATTCTTCATCAGGTAATAAAATTCTGGACCATTTATTCTTTTCCGAATAAATTTGTAAAAAGAGTTGAGTAATTAAAATTATTCATTAAATCATAATTATATATTCTTTGCATTCTTATGCTTCCCGTCAAGCATTTTTTTTATTAGTTTCATTAATATTTCTTCAAATTAATACATATATAAATAAATTTTAATTTTATAATTTTGTTTATTAAAAATGTTCATATTTTATATTAATTTCTTTTTAGTATTTTGTATTTGATATCAAGGTTCAGAAAAGAAATATTATTATAACTATTTGATACATGTCATTTTCTGTTATTGTTTTGGAAAAAAATTACCAGTAAAACAGAATTCAAATTTTCTTTTACCTCTGTACCAGTTATTTAAATTGTAGATAAATTTATAATTTTTACGACCAATTCAAACTTGTTGAAAACACTGCCATAGACTATGGTATAGTAGGAATACTTAGTTCTTAAAATTGATGTAAGAGCGTCTCATCTGAATTTGCAGTGCGTGCCTTGCAATGCTAAACGCTATGTCTCATTGTTATTATCATAGCTGCAACATGTAGAGGAATTCAAAAATCGTATAAAATTTCACAATAAAGGATGTAAAAAATATATCCTTGCTTTAAAAACATAAGAAATAGATTGCATATAGCACTTTTTTCTTTATTATTTATTTCAAAATAACTTACAAATTAGCTAAAAAAATATATTCTGAATGCTTTAATAACAAAATACTGCTAATAAATATTTAGCAATAATTAAAGACCTTTTATTGAAAAGAAAAAACTTCAAATGCAACTGTTTCAAAGCCAACTTTTAGTAAATAGTTGCCATTCAAAACTAGTTTTTTGATGTTAGAAAAATTTTAAAATATGTAAAAAAAATTTATTTTATAATTTCAAGATTTCCTTTAATATAGACAAAAATTTCTGCATAATTTAAAATTGATTTTTAAATTTTAAAGAGTGATTAACATTTTAAATTTATTTTAATCATATAATTATTTATAAATGCTATCCTCTTATATTACAAAAAACCTGAATAGTTTTCAAATCCCCCAATAAGCATCTAAACCCCATTAAAGTATAGTAAAAACCCAGATAAAACCCGAAAAAAGCCCAAAAACCCACTGGTCTGGGGTTTTTCTGAAAAAACCCCGGGTTTTTGCCAACCCTGGCTACATGCCTCTTTTAAATTTGGCTCTTGTTAAGAAATCATCCTTATATTTTTGCAGTTAATTTGTAGGATTAGTTTCATTATCATCCTACAAGAGAAACTTCTTTCTGAAAGTGTCACCAGAAGAGAAAACTTCTTTCCTTTTATCAATATTTTGGGTCTGTGTTATTCAAAATTAGTCTCTGTTATGTCTCTTTACGATTGTAAACTTTTTACTCTTTTACCCTTTAGAGTTTTTAGGGTGAATGGGATACCATGGTAACAAAAACCCTGGTATTTTAAAATGGTGTTTCATTGAACAGTTGTAGTGTTTGGTTTTTTTTTTTCATTTTTTATTATGTTAAATTATTAAAAATCAAATATTCAATGAACTTATTAGTTTTTACATCAAATTCAAATAACCTTCTATATTCAGCATTAAAGCAAGTTCAAACAAAAAAAATTGAATTCATAGTAGTTTAAGTTTTGTTTTTGAAAAATTTATTAATATTTATAATTTTAGAAATTTAAAAACAAATTTGAAAATTAACTCATTTAAAGTGAAATTAATTAAATGTGTAAAATTAATATGTGTTTATACTCTGATTTAAGACAAAATTTATTGTTAAAGTTTACTACTGTCCAATTTATTCTTTGCCCCCATCTTCACCAAATTAAAAAAAAAAAAATATTTAAAGTCAGACAAAACTTGGATACTAGTATATGTTTTATTACTTTGCAGGTTACATTTCTTTTAAAGCATTCCTCTATAAATGGTACTTGAAACCAGAATATAATTATTGATGTTTTTGTGGACAACAAGCTTTATACTTAAGTAGAAGATATTCATACAACTCTACACTTCTAATTCCTGATTTTAAAATTGAAAATATCAGAACAGGTTGTCTTTAGATTGGAGATTTTTTAAGCAAGTGCAAATAATTTTAAAAATAAATATATCTACTAGATATAAAAATTAATATTTTGCAAAAATCAGATGTAAACTTATATACAATTTTGAAGATGTTTAAAACAGTATTTCTACTGAAATAGGCCATTTAAAATTAAATTAAGATATATGTATTAGTCAGACTTCTATTTTTGTTGATATGGATAACAGCACATTGGATCCCTTTAGTTCCGTATACAGTAAGGAAAGCCCATTTACTTGTAATGTATGTAAGAAATTGTTCTCTAAGAAATCCAGCTTAGATATTCATCTTCGTTCCCACACTGGGAAGAAACCATATACTTGTTGTGTATGTGAAAAATCCTTCTCTAAACAAAGCAACTTAAATGTTCATCTTCGTTCCCACACTGGGGAGAAACCATATGCTTGTAGTTTATGTGAAATATCCTTCTCTCAAAAAGGCCAATTAACTGTTCATCTTCGTTCCCACACTGAGGAGAAACCATATGCTTGCAGTATATGTAAGAAATCATTCTCTTTTAAATCCAGCTTAGATATTCATCTTCGTTCCCACACTGGGGAGAAACCATATGCTTGTAGTGTATGTGAAAAATCCTTCTCTCAAAAAGGCCAATTAACTGTTCATCTTCGTTCCCACACTGGGGAGAAACCATATGCTTGCAGTATATGTAAGAAATCATTCTCTTGGAAAGACAGCTTAGATATTCATCTTCGTTCCCACACTGGAGAGAAACCCTATCCTTGTACTGTATGTAAGCTATCATTCTCTGCAAAAAGGTACTTAAATATTCATCTTCGTTCCCACACTGGGGAAAAACCATATGCTTGTAGAGTATGTGAAAAATCTTTCTCTCGAAAAAGCAAATTGACTGTTCATCTTCGTTTCCACACTGGGGAGAAACCATATGTTTGTAGTGTATGTGAAAAATCCTTCTATCAGAATAGCTCTTTAACTGTTCATCTTCGTTCCCACACTGGGGAGAAACCATATGCTTGTAGTGTATGTGAAAAAACCTTCTCTCAAAAAGGCCAATTAACTGTTCATCTTCGTTCCCACACTGGGGAGAAACCATATGCTTGCAGTATATGTAAGAAATCATTCTCTTGGAAAGACAGCTTAGATATTCATCTTCGTTCCCACACTGGAGAGAAACCCTATCCTTGTACTGTATGTAAGCTATCATTCTCTTCAAAAAAGTACGTAAATATTCATCTTCGTTCCCACACTGGGGAGAAACCATATGCTTGTAGAGTATGTGAAAAATCTTTCGCTCGAAAAAGCCAATTGACTGTTCATCTTCGTTTCCACACTGGGGAGAAACCATATGTTTGTAGTGTATGTGAAAAATCCTTCTCTCAAAAAGGCCAATTAACTGTTCATCTGCGTTTCCACACTGGTGAGAAACCATATGCTTGTAGTGTATGTGAAAAATCCTTCTCTCATCAAAGCGACTTAAAAGTTCATCTTCGTTCTCACACTGGGGAGAAACCATATGCTTGTAGTATGTGTAAGAAATCATTCTCTCGGAAAAGCAGCTTAGATATTCATCTTCGTTCCCACACTGGAGTGAAACCATATGCTTGTAATGTATGTAAAAAATCCTTCTCTCGAAAAGGCCACTTAACTGTTCATCTTCGTTCCCATACTGGGGAGAAACCATAAGCTTGTAGTGTATGTGAAAAATCCTTCTCTCATAAAGATTACTTAACTGTTCATCTTTATTCCCACAATGCAGAAAAACCATTTGGTTTTACTGTAAGAAATCATTAACTTGGAAATACAGCTTAGGTATTCAACATTGTTCCCACATTGGGGAGAAACCCTATTTTTGTAGTGTATGTAAGAAATCAGTCTCTGAAAAAAGCCTCTTAAATGTTCTTCTTTTTTTGCACAAATGGGAGAAACCATGTGCTTGTAATATACGTAAGTAATCATTCTATCTAAATGCAACTTAAATGTTCACCTTCGTTCCTGCAATGTGGAGAAACGATATGGTTCTATTGTATGTAAGAAATCATTCTCTCGCAAATGCACCTAAGATGTTCATCATCATTTCCTCACTGGGATGAAACCATATGCTTGTAGGAAAGCCTTGCTACATAGATAAGAAACTTTCTTTGCTCAAAATGTGGTGTCAGCAATCCTGTGCATAAATAGAATTATTCCTTTCCTGGTAGACATGAAGGACCTTTGAATCTTCTTGACTCGTATTTTTTTTCATATGTAATCATAAGTTCTTAATGATGGTCAATATTAAGCATTTATCAATATTAAATTTTATGATTTATTTATAGTTTTGTTTGTTAACTGTTTATTCATTCACAAATTGCTGTTATGTTTTGGTATTATACTGCCTGTATTTTGTGTTTTAAGCTGTTCAAGAATTTTTAAAATAAACTTTTTAGCTATTAGTGCAGAGGTGCATTTTTTTAATTTTTTTAACAATTGAATCATAACAAGAGATAATTACAGTTTACCATTTACATAAAGACAACTGTTCAGGGAAACCAATTTTAATGCATCACATCCTCATTGTTTGTTGAAAAATCATCATACCCGTTGTTTTGAGTGGTCTCACTACTTGTAAGTTAAAGAGCGTTTTCTCAGGAGTACATTTCTAATTACGAACGTCCTATTGATAGTTGTGAAATCTTTTGCTTGTAATTTTTTTTTTATGTTAAATACTTATTTTGTTAAATTTGCAATAATGTCAAGTGTATTTAAACTTGGAAAATAAACTTTTATTCACTAAATTTGCTCTAATTCCTGTATGTTTAAGCTTTTTGAATCAACATTTTTTTATTCTCACACAATTTCATAATTTTTTTAGAAATCTTATTTCTATGAGAGTTTTACTGGCAAGTTAAACTGCCCTATTGTTACATCTCTGGCACAGAATTTTGTCTGACAGGTAGTTACCCTTTACGCTACTAAATCTATTGAAGTTGCTGCGTGAAGCAGGGGTGATTCTAAACTGAAATTTCTAAAATATATGTGGGTCTATATTAAAAATAATAAAATATAGAATCTTTTTCATAAATGTTTAAAAGCCGAACTATGGCCAAATGGTAGAGTGTTGCTCTTCGGAACTGGAGTTCGCGGGTTCGAATCCCATAATGGGCATGGATATTTGTAGCCTTTCGAAATGGGCTTTAATCTGTAGGTCCCGTTTTCATTAGCCTTTGTGTCAAAAACAGTAGACCGTAGTGCTCAAAACCAAAACCAAACCAAAGATGTTTAAAAATAATTTATAAGGAGTGATTTTAAACTGAAGGATAATTAATAATTAGGAACTGATAATTAATAAGGAGTGATTTTAAAACTGAAATTTATAAAAATTTATGTGAGTCTATATTAAAAATTGTAAAGTATAGAGTCTTTTTCACACATGTTTAAAAGTGGAACGATGGACGAAAGGTAGAACGCTTCTCTTTGGAACCGGAGTTCGCGGGTTCGAATCCCACTACGGGCATGGATGTTTTGTAGCCTTTCAGAATCGGCTTTAAGTTGTAGGTCCCGGTCTCAGTTTGCTTTGTGTGCAAAACAGTAGACTGTAGTAATCGAAACCAAACCATAGATGTTTAAAATAATTTTTTGAAAAATCTTTTTAAAAATAAAAATTTTTTTTACATTATATTACTCCTGAAATAAAGTGTATATAAAAAAATTTTTTGTAGGCTATAAAAAACATTTTGTGTTTGACCGCTGTTTTTTTTTTTTTTTTTTTTTTTCCCCCCAAGTGGGAAATTTTTATTCTGCCAAGAATAACAATAAAATGTTTTTGTCAGTTGATAAGTGCAATATGTGTTTAAGTGAAACAGCTGTGTGATGCAACAAAGGTAAGACATCTAGAATTAGTGATTCTAGTAATAATAGTATAGTGAAGCTATAAAGAGAAATTTTCACGTTTTCTAATTTTATTTTTAAACAATACAAGACAAAAATGTATGCAGAACAGTACCTTTTTTCATTTCATTATTGGCCCTACTTAGGGATTTCCACTGGGATTTATATCGAACTCTTTAATGTCTCTCGTAAACACTACTTCTCCTATGCCTAGTTTGCGACGTCGCAGTTCATGAAAACACCGACAGCGTATGTTGTTTAGATGGAGTATGTGACTTTTTAATTTGTTTTTGTTCAAAGATTCGCATAAATGGAAAGTTTTTTTTTATTTGTCTGATATTAAAGTGTCATTTACTGAATTCTGTATTGCTCCACACTGTACAAATACAACAAGGAGTTGTAATAAAAAGATAATTTTCAGCACTCGAAAGATCCCAGTATACATAAAACATGGATTAATGCTGTCAAAGTTATGAGAAATTAAACCCCAAATTGTCATAAAAATTATCTTTTATGATGACCATTTGCTAATTTAACCAATTAAATTGGATGCTAATTTGAAAAAATGTATAAATGTGTTTTTTCAAATACTCTACTGATATTACTTTAAAATTGTAAATTTAAATCCATAAACTATAGAAATTTTTTTATTTAACATTTATATTAAGCAATAAAAATGTATTAACATTTAATAAGTCAAAAGTAGTACAATCTTTAAGTATAAAAGTACAACGAAGAATCTGAACAATACATACATTTAAAAAATAAGCAATTTTTTTTTTAAATATATATATTACACACATTTTTATATTTTTAATGAAATTACAAACACACAATATCAATTTCATATTTCTGTGTAACAAATAAAATCTCAGTATCTTTCTGAAATATATATCATTATTTCCATATGCCATCAAAAACAGGTTCTATATCATACATCATGGGGGTTTTAATATATAATTTAAGTGTTTTGATCCAAGAATGCTTTTTAATATAATATTTCCAACAACGTTATCTCAATACTTTTCAGATATTTTTTAACCATACATGATGGTGGTTTAAACCCACTGAATGTACGCGTCGATGGGGGTTCGCAGCGAATTTCTGTTCGAAAATGGACTGGTCGAACCCTCCACGTTTGTTCTGTTTATTCTTATTTCGGCATGGCTGACACCCTCTCGACACAGGTGGTCTGTTTGAAATTTGTCAAACCGTTTATGTGTCGTCAAACTATTCAGGCGCGTTTCACTGCAATACTCTGGGGATTATGTGGCACCTGCTCTACTCTATTCTTGAGCTGTTGCCTTTCACCCCCCACATACTCACTCATTCTCCGAACTCCAGACATTGGCCTCGAAATGTATTGACAATTTTCTTGAGAAAAGAATATATGTTTTGCAATTAATTCATAAAATCTTTGACATTGGCAAATATTTTAAACAAGGGAAATGGGTTTTATTTTAAATACAAATATAAGTAAATGCATGGTGTTAAGGTTAAGTATTATATTTCTTTTGAAATGACTTAAGAAAAGCATCAATCACGTGGGGTGCATTAATTTTTGGGTTCTACAAAAAATTTATTCACTCCACGTGTTGTATTTTTGCTGACTGCTGAATTTTGCTAAAATAGAAAGATAGAATAGAAGTATGTATGCTTTCCACAGTACATGATGGACATATCATCACTGAAGTTCGAAAAGGAAAAACTGTTTCTAAACCAAATGTTATAATGAATTATAACAGAACAATGGGTGGTGTAGACAGGACTGACCAGAGGCTTGTTTATTATCCATCCATAAGTACAGGACAAAAGAAATACTATAAGAAAATATTTTGCCATCTTTTAGATTTAACAATATGTAATTCTTTTGTTTTGTATAAAAAAATTCTGGGATTAAAGATCACATTGATTTTAGATTGAGCTTAATTGAAAAAATTATAGCAGTATATCATACGAAATCTCAGTTAGCTTCTTATGGAAAATATACTGATTTTGGTATCTCATAAAGATTAACTGAACGCCATTTCCCAAATTATGTGTGTATATATATATATATATATATATATATACTTTTAGTTAGTTTATGTTTATTTAGTTTAAAATTAAGGAAAGTTAAATTGCAACATTGGTAGCAGTGTAATTTTTAATTCCCCCCTCCTCTTTTAAAAAAATACACACTAATTTCAGGTTTTATGTTTCATTAAAAAGAACCTTCTTTTATATATAATTTTCTATTTAATTATTCGTTGTCCTCTTATTTACTGATTGAGCTTCGTACATTTCTATAAGAAAATTCATTATAAATCGCTCACCCTTTTTTATCTTTCCCATTTTAGTTTAGAATTCAGGACATCTATATTATCTATTTGTCCCAGGTTGTGATTTATCTCAAAAACTATTTCAATTACATATGGAAAACTATGAAGAGATATTCTTTAATTTGTTCTTTTGATTTTTAATTAAAAGCAATATTTTTGAGATATTAACTAAAAGATCCCTTATCTATTTTTTGAATTTTTAAAGAATTTATAATTTTTATTTTTAAAAATCCCAAAGTCAAATTAATTTATCTCTTTTCTATATAAAAATAAAAGAGAATGACATATTTAAACAGCTCTAATCAGAGTTAAATCAAATATAACATGCATTTACGTTTTAAAATTAATATTTGAAATTTAATTATTTTAAATTTGTATTATTTTCTGTATGCATAATACTTGTAGAAACACAATTTTGAGAAAAAAATATTACAAAGCGATAATAATTAAAAGAAGTTAATTTTACGTAACGGAACTCCATTACCTTGCAGGGAAAATAACATAAAAGTAACCTGACAACTTTTAAGCCGGCAACTCTTGTATGGCACTGTAAGTTCCGTCTGGATTTTACGAAAGGGGTGACTGCTTTGAAAGGGAAAAAGGTGGGGAGGGTGGTCGGTGGATGGGTTAATACATAATCTAAGTGTTTCCTTTCAAGAATGCTTTTTAATATATTTCCAGATAGTACATTAAAATATTTTTTTAAATACTTTTCATTTTAACAGATCAAAATAATGGCCATACATGACTTATAATTAAAAGAAGTGTAAGTACCTTTTCTAATTTTTTATTTAAACAATACTGCAATCTCTCTATATAAAATGTGTAACTGCAACAGTAAAAGTGTATATGTGTATAAATAGGTATGGTGGACTTATTGTCTGTCTTTACAAACTGAATAGCTGTGATAGTATTAATGTATTAATATCATTTATATTTTTGTGAAGTGCATTAAAATAAATTGAAAAATATGAAAAAAAAATTTATATATCTTTTCGTTTTGATTTTTTGTATTTTTGCTCCCCAAAATCAGAATTATTTCCCAAAATGAAAACAATTGCTATGCTGTGAATTTTCACGACAATGTTGGACTGTTCTTTAGAATCCAGATAAGAGTTATAAACAAATGTACACATATATATATTATCGAGATTGATAAAATTATCTGAAAGGTCTTAGTAGATATAAATTTTGAAATTTAGAAAAATTTACAAAACGAGCAAAATTCAATTGGGAGATAGAATGTGCTTGCTAATAAAATGTGAAAAGTGAAACTTCATGAACTATGACGTCACAACCAGTAAGAGAGGTTTTTGAAGTCACATAGTTTTCTCTTCACTTTAAAATTAATTTTAAATGTCACAAACCCATTTTTTTTTTTTTTACATTTTTGAAAACATTATTAGAATTACTGTGTCTGGAATGAGGAATTTGCACATGTGGGGGATTCGAACAACTTAGTGTTTTTCTGGTAATTTCAGACTCGTAGATTCCAAAAATGTTCTCAAAAATGTAAAAAACTGGGTCCATCATTTAAAAAATTAATTTTAAAGTTAAGCGAAAATCACGTGACATCAAAAAGCTCCGTGATTGGTTGTGATGTCATCGTTCATGCAGACCAATATTTTTGTATTGCTTTTAAGCGCGCACTATTTTCCGATTTTGTTTTTGCAAGTTCCTGAAATTTTCTAGCTATCAAAATTTATTTTTATTTAAACCTGAAGGTTTATTTTATCGATCTAGATAGCTTAGTTATCTCAATTTGTCATAAATGTTTCTTCTACCTGGATTTACCAATCAGACAACCTCCCGAAAATTGACAGCATGTCAATGTTTTCTTTCTTGGCAAAAAACTCGGATTTTATGGGAGTAGAAATACGAGGAATTAAAACCCAAAGGTGTGTAAAATCATATATATTTTTTTTTCCAATTTTACTTAACATGTATTAATACTTTATTCATGCTAAACACAGCTCTTTTGTTTGTAAACACAAACAAGTCAAATAAATATACATATATCATATACATACACATTTGTAGTTGCATCGTTTTTTTATAAAATAGAGACGGATGTAATATTAAAATAAGAATTAGAGGAGGTATTTTTTGTGAGACCGGTCTCATTAGCCTTCGTGTTGCAAAAAGTAGACCGTAGCATTCCAAAACCAAACCAAAACAAAATCAATTCTTAGATATTTTAAATATGATGAAAAGAAATTTAAAATCTTTAAATGGCTTTACTTAATTATTTATGCATTTTTAAATAGCAATACAATTTTATTGCCTTTAATATTAATGTCAAATTAAAAAATGTATAAAATTTCTCAAATTAAATTTAATTTTTAAAGTAATATAATTATTAAGTATTTTAAAAATATTATACTTTTTTTTTCAAATTAGTCACCAATTTAATCGAAAAATATCACTGTTACATTTGATACATAAGAAAGTATGCATCTCTGAAGAAAATATTTATAATACCTTGAAAATACATAAGTTTCCCCTTCCCCGAATTATTTATTAGATAATTATATGCTTTAGATATTTATATGTTTTTCGATATTTATATGCTTTATAAAATATTTATTGTACTTGAACTCTGTGATAATACTCGAAAATTAGCAGTTTTAAAAGTTAAATAGCAGTGGTTAATCAACAATCCTTTTAAAGGTATAGATGTATTTTATATACATTAATTGTTCTAAAATAGTAATATTTAAACAAATGCAAGCATTTATTTACCGAAAAATGGTCTTCACAAACCCATAGAGATGATTTATATGATAATTTGAGGTTTAATTTCTCATCCCTTTTCATCTCAGTTGTCCAGATTTTACGTGTATGTGGGTCTTTTGGGACGCTGAAAAATATCTTCTCATTGCAATTAGTTGTTGTATTTTTACAGAGTGGCACAATACAATATTTAGAGTATGATTTTTTAATGCCAGACATAAGAAAAAAATGCTATTATATGCGATACTTTACACAAACAACAAATTTAAAAGTCGCCTTTTAACATGTAAACAGCATAGGAGCTCGGTGTTTACATGAACGATGACGTCACAAACTCGGCGGAGATAAAGTAGCGTTTTTGAGAGATGTTAAAGAGTCCGCTATAAAACCCATTAGAAATCACTCATTAGGCCCCCAAATGAAAGAAAAATAGCTACTGTCCTGCTTACTTTCTTGTCTTCTATCGTTTAAAATCAAAATTAGAAAACGTGAAAATTCCTCATTATCAAAAAAAAAAAAAAAATAATAATAAGTTGTTCCACTCACCCACTTGTGCAAATTCCTCCTTTTTGATTATATATATTTGTAAGTAAGAATCACAAAGAATGCTCAGGGGCTTAATGCCCATTTTTGTTTTTGCGTAGTTTGCAGATTACCAAATTTTTAAAATGGCATTAGCTGGAGCTGAACTATTCTTTATTGGAAGAGAAATAAAACTTTGAAACACTTTTTAAAAATTGAAATTAATATAATTAATTTTCTCATGTAATAATTGTTGAAAATAACAGGTATTATTAACTCCCAAAAGTTTTTACTTCAATGCTATCAATTTTACTTTATGCATTATTTTATTTTAATTTGTCAAGCTATCATAAATATCATAATTTAAAAGGATCTTTTTGGACTCATACATACATAAAACATTCTCTGTTCTAAAATTTGTGGTGCCAGGTGCATACTGAACCCCTACCCCTACCCGTAAATCTGTCACTGTTCTTATTTATTATATTGCAGAGAGAATGGTTATTGACAAACAATAAGGATAGAGCCTGGTTGTTATTACTCTATATTTTTCAGTGCAATACAAAGGAGATAAAAAAATTAGTCACATTTCTCTCGTAAGTTTTGGCTAGTGACAATTGAAATAAAATTGTATGGAAATTCTGATTTAATGTAAACTTCTGCAAAATATCTGTTACAGGTAAATTTTGTCAAGTTTATTATTTAAAAAAGAAAGATGTATTTACAAATACATCAAACAAAAGAAAATAATAAAAACAAAGTGTTTTCTTACAAATTGTTCATAAAAAACTAAATTTTATATTAGTCACAATTCTATGAGTAGGATAATACTCATAGAATCTACTTTAATAAAGCACAATTTAATTCTTAGATGATAAGTGGTAAAATATATTTTAAAGTTGAATCTGATAAGCATATCATCAGCAAGGATTTAAAAAATATTAAACTGAGAAATTGTTCAGATGTCTTTTTGGAGAGAGAATAATTTTGATTGTAATTCAATGATAATTTAATTTTTTAAGATACATCACACATAAAAATAAAATGTGTATATTTTTATAGTATAAAAAGAACATGCATTTATTGATGCTTGAAAGTAATTAAATAAAAGCAAAACTTGGTTATAAAAATTGATGGATTAAAAATAATATTTGTAAACAGGTTATTATTTTTAAAATTATTAAAATATCCAGGCATTCACATAAAAAAATAGTTGTAATACTGTGTAAACGTAAGTAATGATATATTCCAAATTTGAATTATATTTGTAGTATTAAATGTTATACCCTATTTTATTGATAAATGTGTAAACTTTTATGTTCAAATCAATGTTATGCATGTTTAGTTTTGATATATTGAATAGTGATTTAGCTGAAAACTTTTGAAAGTAATTATGGGATTTAAAATAATTTTTTAAATTTAAATTAAAAATTAAACTAAACGAAATTGGTATTTTTTATTTTTTGTATTTAAAAATATTTTTACAATTTGACTTTTTTTTTTTTTTTCAAATTTATAATCATATAAACATGTATTATAAAATTAGCAACTAAAAGTCACAGACGTATTTCATATTTATAATCGTAAAATTTTGTAATTCTTCAGTGAAAATTAAAATAAAATATGGTTATCTATAACTACTTTTTCCAGAGTGATCAAAATCTGGAAATGCAGGTGTTAAAATCTCTTTTCCCCTGGTAATTCAGTGTGAGATGTCTTCATTATCCCTCTCCCCTCTTTCTCTCTATATGAATGCATGTTTGTACGTGTATATATATATCAGGCGTGTTCAAACAATTAATTTAAACGTGTATGGAAGTCGTAAACCTTCCAGACCCAATCCATCTTTCTTCCTATCCGTTTTACATATAGTGAGCTTACAGGAGTTATAGTATTTTGGTTCTTTTTTTTTAATATATTTTTTACTATTAATATTTATTATATATATATATATTGTGTATTTGGGAATAAAAATTTTCTGTTTATTTAGACATTCATCTTTTATTAGAGATCTCTCTGCAAGATTTTTTACATTTACTTATATAATGCTGTTAGAGTGCAAGTAACCTATAACATAATATTTCTATAAAAGATTTTTTATATATTGACTTTATACTCGTATGACACTCAGCTCAACAATTTAACTAATCAGAGTGTTAAGATTAATGACATAATGATGCAAAGATGTGAAACCTTTTAATGTAAAGAAGTAATAAAATTAAGAGTATGTTAATTTGATGTTTTTAAAATTCTCTAATGTTACTATAATTAAAAAAAAAACACATTTTGTCAAATTTTATAAATTTGTGAGTAGTTTACAGAAAATAATTTTAAAGTATTAGTATAATTAAGTATAGTAATTATTATAGTAGTACAGTATTACATATATGCATAGTATTACATACACACACATATATATTTACAGTTTTAATTTTTACTTAATCTTCTTTATAAAATAAAAAATATCTAATATATTCATTATAAAAAATATATTCATTAATAATAATTCATAAAAAAAAGTATATTCATTAAATATTCAAATGGTAGGACTGTGGTAGGCATACTATAACACTTAAATTTCTTTTTTTTTTCTTCCTTAGGTATATTAAATTTTTTTAAAGAAGAGTGTATTTTGCCTTTCTGTTCTTTTGACATTTTGGGAAAGAATTATTCCTCGGATGTCCAGATGTTCTTGAAGACAGAAAAGACTGATGCTGCTCCTTAATTCAGTTTTCTAGCTTTAAGAGATATTAATAAACACATGCCACTGAAATTTTAGCAGTTGGATTGCTTTGTGCAAAAATTAATTCTTCATCAGGTATTATTTCAATAATTTATTAATATTTATATTTTTAGAAATTTAAAAATAAATTTGAAAATAAACTTATTTAAATTGAAATTAATTAAATGTGTAAAATTAACATGTGTTCATGCTCTGATTTAAGACTATTTATTGTTAAAGTTTGCTACTGTCCAATTTATTTTGTGCCCCCATCTTCACCAAATTAAAAAACAAAAAATTTAAAGTCAAACAAAACTTGGATACTAGTATATGTTTTATTACTTTGCAGGTTACATTTCTTTTAAAGCATTCCTCTATAAATGGTACTTGACATCAGAATATAATATTGATGTTTTTGTGGACAAGGAGCTTTACACTTAAGTAGAAAATGTTCATACAACTCTACACTTCTAATTTCTGTTTTTAAAATTGGAAATATCAGAACAGGTTGCCTTTATATGGGAGAATTTTTAAGCAAGTGCAAATAATTTTAAAAATAGATATATATACTAGATATAAAATTTACTATTTCGCAAAAATCAGATGTAAACTTATATACAAATTTGAAGATGTTTAAAACAGTATTTCTACTGAAATAGGCCATTAAAAATTAAATTAAGATATATGTATTAGTCAGACTTCTATTTTTGTTGATATGGATAAAAGCACATTGGATCCCTTTAGTTCCGTATACAGTAAGGAAAGCCCATTTACTTGTAATGTATGTAAGAAATTTTTCTCTAAGAAATTCAGCTTAGATATTCATCTTCGTTCCCACACTGGGGAGAAACCATATGCTTGTAGAGTATGTGAAAAATCCTTCTCTCAAAAAGGCCAATTAACTGTTCATCTTCGTTCCCACACTGGGGAGAAACCATATGCATGTAGTGTATGTGAAAAATCTTTCTCTCAAAAATGCCACTTAGATTTTCATTTTCGTTCCCACACTGGGGAGAAACCATATGCTTGTAGTGTATGTGAAAAATCCTTCTCTCGAAAAGGCCAATTAACTGTTCATCTTCGTTACCACACTGGGGAGAAACCATATGCTTGTAGTATGTGTAAGAAATCATACTCTAATAAATCCAGCTTAGATATTCATCTTCGTTCCCACACTGGGGAGAAACTGTATGCTTGTAGTGTATGTGAAAAATCCTTCTTTTGTAAATGCCACTTAACTGTACATCTTCGTTCCCACAATGGGGAGAAACCATATGTTTGTAATATATGTAAGCTATCATTCTCTGCAAAATGGTACTTAAATGTTCATCTTCGTTCCCACACTGGAGAGAAACCATATGCTTGTAGTGTATGTGAAAAATCCTTCACTCAAAAAGGTCACTTAACTATTCATCTTCTTTCCCACACTGGGGAGAAACCATATGCTTGCAGTATATGTAATAAATCATTCTCTCGGAAAGACAACTTAGATAGTCATCTTCGATGCCACACTGGAGAGAAACCATATGCTTGTAGTGTATGTGAAAAATCCTTCTCTCGAAAAGGCCAATTAACTGTTCATCTTCGTTACCACACTGGGGAGAAACCATATGTTTGTAGTATGTGTAAGAAATCATACTCTAATAAATCCAGCTTAGATATTCATCTTCGTTCCCACACTGGGGAGAAACCATATGCTTGTAGTGTGTGTAAGAAATCCTTCTCTCAACAAAGCTACTTAACTGTTCATCTTCATTCCCACAATGGGGAGAAATCATATACTTGTATTATATGTAAGAAACCATTCTCTATGAAATCCAGCTTAGATATTCATCTTCGTTCCCACACTGGGGAGAAACCATATGCTTGTAGTATATGTGAAAAATCCTTTTCCCAACAGAGCAACTTAAATGTTCATCTTCGTTTCCACACCGGGGAGAAACCATATGCTTGTAGTGTATGTGAAAAATCCTTCTCTCAGAAAGGGAAATTAAATGCTCATCTTCGTTCACACACTGGGGAGAAACCATATGCTTGTAGTGTATGTGAAAAATCCTTCGTTCGAAAAGACATCTTAACTGTTCATCTTCGTTCCCACACTGGAGAGAAACGATACACTTGTGCTTTATGTAAGAAATTATTCTCTGAAAAATCCAAATTAAATGTTCATCTTCGTTCCCACACTGGGGAGAAACCATATGCTTGCAGTATATGTAATAAATCATTCTCTCGGAAAGACAACTTAGATAGTCATCTTCGATGCCACACTGGAGAGAAACCATATGCTTGTAGTGTATGTGAAAAATCCTTCTCTCGAAAAGGCCAATTAACTGTTCATCTTCGTTACCACACTGGGGAGAAACCATATGTTTGTAGTATGTGTAAGAAATCATACTCTAATAAATCCAGCTTAGATATTCATCTTCGTTCCCACACTGGGGAGAAACCATATGCTTATAGTGTGTGTAAGAAATCCTTCTCTCAACAAAGCTACTTAACTGTTCATCTTCATTCCCACAATGGGGAGAAATCATATACTTGTATTATATGTAAGAAACCATTCTCTATGAAATCCAGCTTAGATATTCATCTTCGTTCCCACACTGGGGAGAAACCATATGCTTGTAGTATATGTGAAAAATCCTTTTCCCAACAGAGCAACTTAAATGTTCATCTTCGTTTCCACACCGGGGAGAAACCATATGCTTGTAGTGTATGTGAAAAATCCTTCTCTCAGAAAGGGAAATTAAATGCTCATCTTCGTTCACACACTGGGGAGAAACCATATGCTTGTAGTGTATGTGAAAAATCCTTCGTTCGAAAAGACATCTTAACTGTTCATCTTCGTTCCCACACTGGATAGAAACGATACACTTGTGCTTTATGTAAGAAATTATTCTCTGAAAAATCCAAATTAAATGTTCATCTTCGTTCCCATGCTGGGGAGAAACCATATGTTTGAATTATATATAAGAACTCATTCCCTCAAATATGCAGCTTTAATGTTCATCTGTGTTCCCGCAATGCAGAGAAACCATATGGTTTTAATTTAAGAAATCATTATCTTAGAAATACAGCTTAGGTATTCAACATTGCTCCCACATTGGGGAGAAACCCAATTTTTGTAGTCTATCCATGAAATCCTTCTCTGAAAAAAGACTCTTAAATGTTCATCTTTTTTTGCACAAATAGGAGAAACCATGTGCTTGTAGTGTATGTAAGTAACTATTCTCTCTAAATGCAACTTATATTTTCACCCTCTTTCCCACGATGTGGAGAAACAATATGGTTCTACTGTATGTAAGAAATCATTCTCTCTCAAAAGGACCTTAGATGTTCATCTTCATTCCCTCACTGGCATGAAACCATATGGTAGTAGTGCATGTAAGAAATCATTCTCTCAATAAATAAACTTAAATGTTCATTTTTGTTCCCAGACTGAGGAGAAAGCACATGCTTTTGTTGTATGTAAGAAATTATTTTTACAAAAAATAGAACTTTAATGTTTATCTCTGCTCGCAAACTCTGGAGAAATCATGTTTTTACTATAGAGAAAGAATCATGAATTACTTTTGTTGATAAAGAGTGATCACCATACGCATGTTGAAGGAAAGCCTTGCAACATAGATAAGAAACTTTCTTTGCTGAAGATGTTGTTTCAGCAATCCTGTGCATAATTAGAATTATTGCTTTCCTGGTAGACATGAAGGACCTTTGAATCTTCTTGACTCGTATTTTTTTTCATATGTAATCATAAGTTCTTAATGATGGTCAATATTAAGCATTTATCAATATTAAAGTTTATGATTTATTCATAGTTTTGTTTATTTTTTTACTCTTTTTAACAATTGAGTCATAACAAGAAATAATTACAGTTTACCATTTACATAAAGACAACTGTTCAGGGAAACCAATTTTAATGCATCACATCCTCATTGTTTGTTGAAAAATCATCATACCCGTTGTTTTGAGTGGTCTCACTACTTGTAAGTTAAAGAGCATTTTCTCAGTACATTTCTAATGCGGAACGTCCTATTGATAGTTGTGAAATCTTTTGCTTGAAATACTTATTTTGTTAAATCTGCAATAATGTCAAGTGTATTTAAACTTGGAAAATAAACTTTTATTCAAGAAATTTGTTCTAATTCCTGTATGTTTAAGCATTTTGAACCAAAACTTTTTTATTCTCACACAATTTTATAATTATTTAGATTAAGAATAATTATTTTATAATTATTTTTAATTATTTTTAGTTATAATTATTTGTCTGACAGGTAGTTACCCTTTATGCTACTAAATGAATTGAAGTTGCTGCATGCAGCAGGGGTGATTCTAAACTGAAATTTATAAAAATTTATATGGGTCTATATTAAAAATTGTAAAATATAGATTCTGTATCACAGATGTTTAAAAGCTCAACGATATCTGAAATCTAGAGTGTAGCTCTTCGGAACCAGAGTTAGCGGGTTCAAATCCCACTACTGGCATGGACTTTTGTAGCCGTTCTGAATTGGCTTTAAGCTGTAGGTCCCGGTCTCATTAGCCTTTGTGTGCAAAACAGTAGATCGTAGTGCTCCAAACCATAGATAGTTAAAAATAAATTTTTGAAAATTTTTTTTTTAAATAAATTTTTTTTTACATTATCTTGCTCCTGAAATATAGTATATATGAAAAAAAGTTTTTGGAGGCAATAAAAAACATTTTGTGTGAGATCCCCCCTTTTTTTTTCACAGTTTGAAATTTTTATTCTGCCAAAAATAAGAATAAAATGTTTCTGTCAGTTGATAAGTGCGATATGTGTTTAAATCAAACAGCTGTGTGATGCAACAAAGCTAAGACATCTAGAATTGGTGTGATTCTAGTAATAATAGTATAGTGAAGCCATAAAGTGTTTTCACGTTTTCTAATTTTATTTTTAAATAATACAAGACAAAAATGTATGCAGGACAGTACCTTTTTTCATTTCATTAGGGGCCCTAGTGAGGGATTTCTACTGGGATTTATATTGAATTCTTTAATGTTTTTCAAAAACACTACTTTTCCTCTGCCTAGTTTGTGACGTCGCAGTTCATGGAAACACTATCAGTGTATGTTGTTTACATGGGAGTATGTGACTTTTTTAATTTGTTTCTGTTCAAAGATTCGCATAAATAGAAATTTTTTTTTTGTCTGACATAAAAGTGTCATATACTGAATACTATATTGTGCCACTCTGTACAAATACAACAATGAATTATAATAAAAAGATTATTTTCAGCTCTTTAAAGATCCCAGTATAAGTAAAACATTTACTAATGCTGTCAAAGGGATGAGAAATTAAACCCCAAATTATCATAAAAATTATCTTTTGTGATTTGTGATGATCATTTTTTTATAATTAAACCTTTGCTTTTTTTAATACTACGTTTTAAAGTGCTGTTCGTAGTTTTAAAAAAATTCCTCATTTTAGAGTATTTTTAGAAAGTTTAGTTACTGTATAATGAGTTTATGAAGAAGGATATAAATTACGATAATTAGTTAATACATAACTTTAAAAAATATGTATTCTCAAGGTATTTTAATATTTTCTTGTGAGATACCTACTTTCTTGAATGTAGAGGTTCGCACTGGGACATCTTTCAATTAAATTGGATGCTAATTAGAAAATATGTATAAATGTATTTTTTTTAATACTCTACTGATTTTACTTAAAAATTGTAAATTTAAATCCATAAACTATATAAATTTTTTATTTAACATTTATATTAAGCAATAAAAATGTATAAATATTTAATATATAAATCGAAAGTAGTACAATCTTTAAGTATAAAAAGTACAATGAAGAATCTGAACAATACATACATTTCAAAAAGTAAGCGATTTTATTTTTTTTTATTTTTTAAATAAATAGTACACTCAATTTTATATTTATAAAAAAATTACAAACACACAATATCAATTTCATATTTCAGTGCAACAAATAAAATCTTGGTATTAATTTTTCTGAAATATATATATCATTATTTTCATATGCTATCAAAAACAGGTTCTGTTTCCATTAAAAATGCCAATATATATTTACTCTTTTTTGTATTACGTTTCATGTTTGTTTAAATTTTTGGGCTAAAGTTATTCGTGAAGCTTATGCTATTCTTAAAATTAACATTCAATCAAAAGTGCACAAACCGTACTGTTTATATACTTATCATTTTATGCTAATATATTTTTATAAAATTTCTTTATTCAAATAATTTTAATAAAAAAACTTTAATGCAATATAGCCATTATTGTCTTAATTAAAAATAATTCAAAGATGAATTTCTGAATGTAAGCATGAAATAATTGGTATTTTGCGTACAAAAAGGGAGTAATCCTTTAGGAAAGGTAATAAATGGGGATTTTTACAATGGTGATCTTTGTAATCATACATGATGGGGGTTTTACTGCATAATCTAAGTGTTTTGATCCAAGAATGCTTTTTAATATAATATTTCCAACAGCATTATTGTAATACTTTTTAGATATTTTTTATTTTACCAGATCAAAATAACATTTATACATAACTTCCATTTAAAAGTAATATAAGTACCTTCTCTAATTTTTCTTTTAAACATTACTTCTATGTATAAAACAATACTGCAACAAGAAATGTGTATCTGCACATAAATATAAGTATGTTTCATGTGTTGTCAGAGTCTAAAAACAGAACAGCTGTGGTTAGAATTAATAGAGCACTTATATATTTATAGTGAAGGAAGATAAACTGAAAAATATGAAAAATTATTTTACATATCTTTAGGTTTTGATTCTTCGTGTTTCCGCTCCCAATAAATCAGAATTATTTCCAAAAACGAAAGCATTCATATGCTATAAATTTTGTTAAAATGGGGATCTTTTGAACCATACATGATGGTGGTTTTAATACATAATCTAAGTGTTTCCTTTCAAGAATGCTTTTTAATATATTTCCAGCTACAGTATTAAAATATTTTTCAAATACTTTTTATTTTACCAGATGAAAATAATGACCATACATAACTTATAATTAAAAGAAGTATAAGTACCTTTTCTAATTTTTTATTTCAACATTACTGCCATCTCTGTATATAAAATGTGTTACTGCAGCAGTAAATATGTATATGTGTATAAATAAATAGTTTGACGTTGTGGCAGCTGGTCACAAGAGAACGAGAGAGAGTCGGTCATTCTCAGGACCCGTGGGAAGTTTTTCCCCTGATAAAAGCAGGAGTTCCAGACCCAGAGGGGTTTTGGATGTCTATGTCTCTACATACATCTGTGTGGAATGCCGGCTATCACTGAGGAGTTCAGTCCACTGACCACTCCTTTTGTCGCCGCCCTTTTTCTCCCCCCCCTCCCCTCTGTTTGAGACTGATCTTTCAAGAACCAGGCAGTGAGTTGTCGGGGGTTGAGGGTTTAGAAGGTTGTTTCTCTCTCCCAAACGATTTTGTTTTATATCATGTATATATTGTAGATAGTCGAGATAATAAAGTCTAGGACTTTAAGCGATTGTTTTTACTAAGCCCCCCCCCTACACACACACATAGGTGTATGTATGTTGTGACGTTACATAGTGTTGTCTGTTTCTACAAACTGAATAGGTGTGATAGTATTATTAAATCATTTATATATTTGTACATTTATATTTTTGTGAAGTACATTAAAATAAATTGAAAAATATGAAAAAAAAATTTATACATATTTTTGTTTTGATTTTTTTTTTTGTATTTTTGCTCCCAAAAAATCAGAATTATTTCCCAAAATGAAAACAATTGCTATGCTGTGAATTTTCACGACACTGTCGGACTGTTCTTTAGAATCCAGATAAGTTATCATAAAGAAATGTACACATATATATATATATTATCGAGACTGAAGCTGAACTATTCTTCATTGGATAAGAACTAAAACTTTGAAAAACTTTTTAAAAATTGAAATTAATATAATTAATTTTACACATTTAATAATTGTTGAAAATAACAAGTACTAACTCCCAAAACTTTTTACATCAATGCTATCAATGTTACTTATTGCGATATTGTATTTTAATTTGTCAAGCTATGATAAATATCAAAATGTAAAATGATCTTTTTGGACTAATACGTAAAACATACACCGTTCTACAATTTGGGGTGTCAGGTATATACTGAATCCCTAACCCTACCGGTCAAAATACCACTGTTCTTATTTATTGCAGAGAGAAATGTTATTGGTAAAGAATAAGCATAGAGCCCGGTTTTTATTACACTATATTTTCCAGTGCAATACAAAGTGGATAAAAAAAATAATCATATTTTTCTCCTTGTTAGTTTTGGCTAGTGACAATTGAAGTAGAAGTGTATGGAAATTCAGATTTAATATAAACTTTAGAAGATTTGTATAACAAGCAAGTTTTGTCAAGTTTAATATTTGAAAAAGAAAGATGTATTTACAAATACCTCAAACAAAAGAAAATAATAAAAAAATTTTTTTTCTTCCTTAGTTATATTAAATTTTTTTTAAGAAGAGTGTATTTTTGCCTTTTCTGATCTTGTGACATTTTGGGAAAGCATTATTCCTCAGATGTCCAGATTTTCTTGAAAATGAAAAAGAGACAAGAATAGTCATTGATTCAGATATCTGGCTTTAAGAGATATTGATAAACACATGTCGCTGAAATTTTAACAGTTGAATTGCTTTGTGCAAAAATAAATTCTTCATCAGGTAATAAAATTCTGGACTATTTACTCTTTTCCAAATAAATTTGTTTAAAAAAGTTGAGTAATTAAAGTTATTCATTAAATCTTAATTATATATTCTTTGCATTCTTATGCTTCCTGTCAAGCATTTTTTTTATTAGTTTCATTAATATTTCTTCAAATTATTAATACATATATAAATAAATTTTAATTTTATAATTTTGTTGATTAAAAATGTTCATATTTTATATTAATTTCTTTTTAGTATTTTGTATTTGATATCAAGGTTCAGAAAAGAAATATTATTATAACTATTTAATTCATGTCTTTTTATGTTATTGTATTGGAAAAAAAAATTACCAGTAAAACAGAATTCAATTTTTCTTTTACCTCTGTACCAGTTATTTGAATTGTAGATAAATTTATAATTTTTACGACCAATTGAAAAGTGTTGAAAACACTGCCGTAGACTATGGTATAGTAGGAATACTTAGTTTTTAAAATTGATGTAAGAGTTTCTTATCTGAATTTTCAGTGCGTACCTTATCAAAATGTATCAGAAGCTACATTTTCTTTGTGTTATTAGTTTATCTCTAATCTAACAAACTTATAGAAAATTACACTGATTGTTATGTACAAAATGCAAAAGATAAGTTCTTTTTTTCTGGATAAAGTAGGTTGAATTCTACCCAGTTTTTGAGTCACAATGCTTACCGCTATATCTCATTGCTATCATCATAGTTGCCACATGTAGAGGAATTCTAAAAACGTATAAAATTTCACAATAAAAGATGTAAAAAATATATGCTTGCTTTAAGCATATGAAGCAAATTGCATATAGCACTGTTTTCTTTATTATTTATTTCAAAATTAATTTTCAAAGATCAGTATACGTACTGGACTATCCCTAACCTGAGTTCCAGGACGATAATTTAAAAAAAAAAAGTTTAGTAGAAAAATAAAATTGAGTCCTATAACTCTCAGCTTAGAGCGACATTTAGGTAAGGAGTACAATAAATATTTCTATTTGAACACAAAATGATTTATTTTCAGTTATATATATATATATATATATATATATATATATATATTTACAAAGTTTAATTTTTTTTCTCTCAAACTTCTCTGTTTTTAATGGAAAGAGCGCTACAGGAAGGGTTGACTTCATTTGCTCAACCCAAAAAAACCTGGGCGGGTGTCTTCAAAAAACCCCAAGTGAGTTTATTCAAAATTGGGTTCTTAAATTCTTTATTTAAAATTCCATTTATTTAACTAATACTAAATATATTGAATTTAATCTATAATATATATTTACATATTTCATCTTTGACTATGATCCTAGATTTTGTTTAATTTGAGGGGATCTAAACTACTAGAAAAAACAAAAACTTAAAAACTTTTCAGGGAAAAATAGTTATCTGTATAAGAAATGCAATAAAATATAAATTAAACAAAGTTAATAAGAATGTATGATGAAAAAAATGAGAATATTGAAGTATTACATGTGATAAAATTAATTGAAAAATGGACAAAAAAAGTGGGAAAAAAATATCTATAACAACTGCAAATAAATAAACATGGGGATAATATATAATAATTATCTATAACTACTGTTCCCAGAGTCATCAAAATCTGAAAATACAGGTGTTAAAATCTCTTTTCCCCGGTTAATTCAGTGTGAGATGTTTTCATTACCCCTCTCCCCTCTGTCTATCTATATGAGTGTGTGTATGTATGTGTATATATATATATCAGGCCTGTTCAAACAATTTAAACGTGTGTGGAAGTCGTAAACCTTCCACACCCAATCCATCTTTCTTCCTATCCGTTTTACATATACTGGGCTTACAGGAGTTATAGTATTTTGGTTCTTTTTTTTATATATATTTTTTAATATTAATTTTTATTATATATATATATATATATATATATATATATATATGTATATATATATATATATTGTGTGTGTTTGGGAATAAAAATTTTCAGTTTATTTAGACATTCATCTTTTATTAGAGATCTCTTGGCAAGATATTTTACATTTACTTATATAATGCTGCGAGAGTGCAAGTAACCTATAACATAATATTTCTATAAAATATTTTTTTTATGATACTTTGACTTTATACTCTTATGACACTCTACTCAACAATTTAACTAATCAGAGTGTTAAGATTAATGACATAATGATGCAAAGATATGAAACCTTTTAATGTAAAGAAGTAATAAAATTAAGAGTATGTTAATTTGATGTTTTTAAAATTCTATAATGTTACTATAATTAAAAAAAAAAAAAAAAAAAAAAAAAAAAAAAAAAAAAAAAAAAAACAAATTTTGTCAAATTTTATAAATTTGTGGGTAGTTTACAGAAAATAATTTTAAAGTATTAGTATAATTAAGTATAGTAATTATTATAGTAGTACAGTATTACATATATTCATAGTATTACATATACACACACATATATATTTACAGTTTTAATTTTTATTTAATCTTCTTTATAAAATAAAAAATATATTCATTAAATATTTAAATGCTAGGACTGTGGTAGGCATACTATAACACTTAAATTTCTTTTTTTTTTCTTCCTTAGGTATATTAAATTTTTTAAAGTAGAGTGTATTTTGCCTTTCTGTTCTTTTGACATTTTGGGAAAGAATTATTCCTCGGATATCCATATGTTCTTGACGACAGAAAAGACTGATGCTGCTCCTTAATTCAGTTTGCTAGCTTTAAGAGATATTAATAAACACATGGCACTGAAATTTTAGCAGTTGGATTGCTTTGTGCAAAAATTAATTCTTCATCAGGTAATAAAATCCTGGACCATTTACTCTTTTCCGAATAAATTTGTTAAAAAATGTTGAGTAATTAAAATTATTTATTAAATCTTAATTATATATTCTTTGCATGCTTATTTTTCACGAAATAAGCTATTCATGAAATAATTATAAATTTATATAATGCTTATTCCTGTGAAGCATTTTTTTTATATGTTTCATTAATATTTCTTCAAATTAATTAATACATAAATAAATTTTTAATTTTATTATTTTGTTGATTAAAAATGTTCATATTTTATATTAATTTCTTTTTAGTATTTTGTATTTCATATTAAAGTTCAAAAATGAAAATTATTATAACTATTTAATACATGTCATTTTATGTTATTATTTTTGGGAAAAAAAAACTACCAGTTAAACAGTATTCAAATTTCCATTTTCCTCTGTACCAGTTATGTAAATAGTAGATAAATTTATAATCCTTACCACCAACTGAAAAGTGTCGAAAACAATACCTTAGACTATGGTATAGTAGGAATACTTAGTTCATAAAAGTGATGTAAGAGCGTCTCATTTGAATTTGCAGTGTGTACCTTATCAAAATGTATCGGAAGCTACATTTTCTTTGCGTTATCAGTTTATCTCTAATCTAACAAACTTATAGAAAATTACACTGATTGTTATGTACAAAATGATAAGTTAATTTTATTGGATAAAGTACGTTGAAATCTACCAAGCTTTTGAGTCATGATGTTTACTGCTATGTCTCATTGCTATTATCATAGCTGCCACATGTAGAGGAATTCAAAAAACGTATAAAATTTCACAATAAAGGATGTAAAAAATATATGCTTGCTTTAAGCATATGAAGCAAATTGCATATAGCACTGTTTTCTTTATTATTTATTTCAAAATTACTTTATTTTCATACATCAGTATACACACTGGACTATCCCTAATCTAAGTTCCAGCATGATAATTTAAAAAAAAAAAAAAAGTTTAGTAGAAAAATAAAATTGGGTCCTATAATTCTCAGCTTAGAGCGACTTTTAAGTAAAGGGTACAATAATTATTTCTATTCAGACACAAAATGATTTATTTTCAATTACATATATATATATACAAAGTTTAATTTTTTTTCTCTCAAAATGTTCTGTTTTTAATGGAAAGAGCGCTACAGGAAGGGTTGGCTTCATTTGCTCAACCCAAAAAAACTCGGGCAGGTTTCTTCAAAAATCTCCAAGTGGGTTTTTTCAAAATTGGGTTCTCAAAATCTTTATTTAAAATTCCACTTATTTAACTAATAATAAATACATTGAATTAAATCTATAATATATATTAAATATTTCATCTTTGACGATGATCCTAGATTTTGTTTAATTTGAGTGGTCTAAACTGCTAGTAAAAACAAAAACTTAAAAACTTTTGAGGGAAAAATAGTTATTTGTATAACAAATACAATAAAATATAAATTAAAGAAAGTTAATAAGAATGTATGATGAAAAAAATAAGAATATTGAAGTATTACATGTGATAAAATTAATTGAAAAATGGACAAGAAAAATTGGGAAAAAATAACAATTGCAAATAAATAAATATGGGGATAATATATATAATTAATTCTGCTACTTATCACATATAACTTACAAATTAATTAAAAAATATCTTCTGAATGCTTTAATAACACAGTACTGCTAATAAATATGGAGCAGTAATTTAATACATTTTATTGAAAAGAAAAAACTTCAAATGCTACTATTTCAAAGCCAACTTTTAGTATAAAATAATCGCATTCAAAACTAGTTTTTTGATGTTAGAAAAATTTTAGAATATGTAAAAAAAAAATTTATTTTAAGATTTCCTTTAATTTAGACAAAAATTTCTTCTGCATAATTTAAAATTGATTTTTAAATTTATTTTAATCATACAATTATTTATAAATCCTGTCTTATATAACAAAAAACCTGAATAGTTTTCAAATCCCCAAAAAAAGCATCTAAAACCCTTAAAGTATAGTAAAAACCCTGATAAAACCTGAAAAAAGCCCAAAATCCATGAAAAAACACACTGGGCTGGTTTTTTTCTGAAAAAAACCAGGGTTTTGCCAACCCTGGCTACAGGCCTCTTTTAAATTTGGCGCTTGTTAAGAAATCATCCTTATATTTTTGTAGTTAATTTCTAGGATAAGTTTCATTATCTTCCTACAAGAGAAGCTTCTTTCTCAAACTGTCACCAGAAGAGAAAACTTCTTTGCTTTTATCAATATTTTGAGTCTGTGGTATTCAAAATTAGTCAGTGTCATGTCCCTTTAAGATTGTAAACTTTTTACTCTTTTACCCTTTAGAGTTTTTATGGTCAGTGCGATACCATGTTAACAAAAACCCTGGTATTTTAAGATAGTGTTTCATTAAATAGTTGTAGCGTTTTTTTTTTTTTTTTTTTTTCCATTTTTTATTATGTTAAATTATTAAAAATCGAATATTCAATAAACTTATTAGTTTTTACATCAAATGCAGGTTACCTTCTATATTGAGCAGTAAAGCAAGTTTAAACAAAAATATAATTTGTAGTTGATTAAGTTTTTTTTTCAATAATTTATTAATATTTATAATTTTAGAAATTTAAAAATAAATTTGAAAATAAACTTATTTAAATTGAAATTAATTAAATGTGTAAAATTAACATGTGTTTATGTTCTGATTTAAGACAATATTTACTGTTAAAGTTTACTACTGTCCAATTTATTCTTTGCCCCCATCTTCACTAAATTAAAAAAAAAAATTAAAGTCAGACAAAACTTGGATACTAGTATATGTTTTATTACTTTGCAGGTTACATTTCTTTTAAAGCATTTCTCTATAAATGGTACTTGACATCAGAATATAACATTGATGTTTTTGTGGACAAGGAGCTTTATACTTAAGTAGAAGATGTTCATACAACTCTACACTTCTAATTCCTGTTTTCAAAATTGAAGATGTCAGAACAGGTTGTCTTTATATGGGAGAATTTTTAAGCAAGTGCAAATAATTTTAAAAATAGATATACCTAGTAGGTATAAAAATTAATATTTCGAAAAAACAGATGTAAACTTATATACAATTTTGAAGATGTTTAGAACAGTATTTCTACTGAAAAAGGCCATTAAAAATTAAATTAAGATATATGTATGTCAGACTTCTATTTTTGTTGATATGGATAAAAACACATTGGATCCCTTTAGTTCCATATACAGTAAGAAAAGCCCATTTACTTGTAATGTATGTAAGAAATCGTTCTCTAAGAAATCCAGCTTAGATATTCATCTTCGTTCCCACACTGGGGAGAAACCCTATTCTTGTAGTGTATGTAAGAAATCCTTCTCTCAACAAAGCAACTTAAATGGTCATCTTCGTTCCCACACTGGGGAGAAACCATATATTTGTAGTGTATGTAAAAAATCCTTCTCTCAAAAAGGCCACTTAACTGTTCATCTTCGTTCCCACAATGGTGAGAAACCATATGCTTGTAATATATGTAAGAAACCATTCTCTAAGAAATACGGCTTAGATATTCATCTTCGTTCCCACACTGGGGAGAAACCATATGCTTGTAGTGTATGTGAAAAATCCTTCACTCAAAAAGGCCACTTAACTTTTCATCTTCGTTCCCACACTGAAGAAAAGCCCTATCCTTGTAGTGTATGTAAGAAATCCTTCTCTCAACAAAGCGACTTAAATTTTCATCTTCGTTCCCACAATAGGGAGAAACCATATGCTTGTATTATATGTAAGAAACCATTCTCTAAGAAATCCAGCTTACATATTCATCTTCGTTCCCACACTGGGGAGAAACCATATGCGTGTAGTGTATGTGAAAAATCCTTCTCTCAAAAAGGTCACTTAACTTTTCATCTTCGTTCCCACACTGGGGAGAAACGATATGCTTGTAGTGTATGTGAAAAATCCTTTTCTGACAGAGCAACTTAAATTGTTCATCTTCGTTGCCACACTGGGGAAAAACCATATGCTTGTAGTGTATGTGAAAAATCATTCTTTTGTAAAGGCAATTTAACTGTTCATCTTCGTTCCCACACTGGAGAGAAACCATATGCTTGTAGTATATGTAAGAAAACTTTTTCTGACAAATCCAACTTAATTGTTCATCTTCGTTCTCACACTGGAGAGAAACCATATGCTTGTAGTTATGTAAGATATCATTCTGTCAAAAATCCAAATTAAATGTTCATCTTCGTTCCCACACTGGGGAGAAACCATATGCTTGTAGTGTATGTGAAAAATCCTTCTCTCAAAAAGGTCACTTAGCTCTTCATCTTCGTTCCCACACTGGGGAGAAACCATATGCTTGTAGTGTATGTAACAAACCATTCTCTAAGAAATCCAGCTTAGATATCCATCTTCGTTCCTACACTGGGGAGAAACCATATTCTTGTAGTGTATGTGAAAAATCCTTCTCTCAAAAAGGCCACTTAGCATTTCATCTTCGTTCTCACATTGTGGAGAAGCCCTATCCTTGTAGTGTATGTAAGAAATCCTTCTCTCAACAAAGCGACTTAAATGTTCATCTTCTTTCCCACACTGGAGAGAAACCATATGGTTGTAGTATATGTGAAAAATCCTTCTTTTGTAAAGGCCACTTAACTGTTCATCCTCGTTCCCACACTGGAGAGAAACCATATGCTTGTACTATATGTAAGAAATCTTTTTCTGAGAAATGCAACTTAAATATTCATCTTCGTTTCCACACCGGGGAGAAACCATATGCCTGTAGTTTATGTGAAAAATCCTTCTTTTGTAAAAGCCACTTAACTGTTCATCTTCGTTCCCACACTGGAGAGAAACCATATGCTTGTAGTATATGTAAGAAAGCTTTTTCTGAGAAATGCAACTTAATTGTTCATCTTCGTTTCCACACCGGGGAGAAACCATATGCTTGTAGTTTATGTGAAAAATCCTTCTTTCGTAAAAGCCACTTAACTGTTCATCTTCGTTCCCACACTGGAGAGAAACCATATGCTTGTACTATATGTAAGAAATCTTTTTCTGAGAAATGCAACTTAAATGTTCATCTTCGTTTCCACACCGGGGAGAAACCATATGCTTGTAGTTTATGTGAAAAATCCTTCTTTTGTAAAAGCCACTTAACTGTTCACCTTCGTTCCCACACTGGAGAGAAACCATATGCTTGTAGTATATGTAAGAAATCTTTTTCTGAGAAATGTAACTTAATTGTTCATCTTCGTTCCCATGCTGGGGAGAAACCATATGCTTGAATTATATATATGAACTCATTCTCTCAAAAATGCAGCTTAAATGTTCATCTTTGTTCCCACAATGCAGATAAGCCATATGGTTGTACTGTAAGAAATCATTATCTTTGAAATAGAGCTTAGGTATTCATCATTGTTCCCACATTGAGGAGAAACCCTATTTTTGTAGTGTATGTAAGAAATCTTTCTCTGAAGAAAGTCTCTTAAATGTTCATCTTTTTTTGCACAAATGGGAGAAACCATGTGGTTGTAGTGTATGTAAGTAATCATTCTCTCTAAATGCAATTTAAATGTTCACCTTTGTTCCCATGATGTGGAGAAACCATATGGTTCTACTGCATGTAAGAAATCATTCTCTCTCAAAAGCACCTTAGATGTTCATCTTCATTCCCTCACTGGGATGAAACCATATGGTAGTAGTGCATGTAAGAAATCATTCTCTCAAAAAATAATCTTAAATATTCATCTTTGTTCCCAGACTGAGGAAAAAGCACATGCTTGTATTGTATGTAAGAAATCTTTTTAAAAAATGGAACTTTAATGTTCATCTTTGCTCCCATACTCTGGAGAAATCATGTTTTCACTATAGAGAAAGAATCATGAATTACTTTTGTTGTTAAAGAGTGATCGCCATACACATGTTGAAAGAAAGCCTTGCAACATAGTTAAGAAACTTTCTCTGCTGAAAATTTCGTTTAAGCAATACTGTGCATAATCAGAAATATTGCATTCCTGGTAGACATCAAGAACCATTGAATCTTTTTGACTCTTGTTTTTTTTTCATCTGTAGTCATCAGTAGTTAATGATGGTCAATATGAAGTATTTATCAATATGAAAGTTTATCTATGATTTTTTTCATAGTTTTGTTTGTTAACTGTTTATTCTTTCACAAATTGCTGTACTGCTTTATATGGTTATTCTAGTGCCTGTATTTTGTGTTTTAAGCTGTTCAAGAATTTCTAAAATAAACACTTTTAGCTATTAGTCCAGTGGTGAAATTGTTTTCCTCTGTTTAACAATGAAATCATAACAATAAATAATTACAGTTTACTAATTACATAAAGATAACTGTTCAGGGAAACCAATTTTAATGCATCACGTTCTCATTGTTTGTTGAAAAATCATCATACTTGTTTTTTTTGAGTTGTCTCACTATTTACAAGTTAGAGTCGTTTCTCAAGAGCACATTTCTAAAGCTTAACTTCGTATTGATAATTGAAGTCTTTTGCTTGTAATATTTTTTTAAAATTTTAAATACTTATTTCATTTAATCTGCAATAATGTCACTTGTATTTAAACTTGGAAAATAAACTTTTATTCAGGAAATTTGCTCTAATTGCTGTATGTTTAAGCATTTTGAACCAAAAATTTTTTTTTCTCACAAAATTTCATAATTATTTTAGAAATCTTATTTTCTATGAGAGTTTACTGTAAAGTTAAACTGCCCTATTGTTACATTTCTGGCAGAGAATTTTGTCTGACAGGTAGTTACTCTTTACGCTACTAAATGGATTGAAGTTTTTGCTTGAAGCAGGGGTGATTCTAAACTGAAATTTAATAGAATTTATGAGAGTCTCTATTAAAAATTGTAAAATATAGTCTTTTCACAAATGTTTAAAATTAATTTTCTGAAAAATCTTTTTTAAAATGAAATTTTTTTTTACATTATCTTGCTCCTGAAATAAATTATATTTAATTTTTTTCCCCTTCTCGCAGTCAGAAATTTTTATTATGCCAAGAATAAGAATAAATTGTTTTTGTCAGTTGATAAGTGCAATATGTGTTTAAAGCAAATAGCTGTGTGATGCAACAAAGCTAAGACATCTAGAATTGGTGATTCTAATAATAATAGTATAGTGAAGCCATAAAGAGGAATTTTCACGTTTTCTAATTTTATTTTTTAACAATACAAGACAAAAATGTATGCAGGACAGTACCTTTTTTCATTTCATTATTGGCCCTACTTAGGGATTTCTACTGGGATTTATATCAAACTCTTTAATATCTCTCGAAAACACTACTTCTTCTATGACTAGTTTGCGACTTCGCAGTTCATGAAAACACCGACAGCGAATGTTGTTTACATGGGAGTATGTGACTTTTTAATTTGTTTTTGTTCAAAGATTCGCGTAAATAGAAAGTTTTTTTTTATTTGTCTGACATGAAAGTGTCATATACTGAATATTCTATTGTGCCAAACTGTACAAATACAACAAGGAATTGTAATAAAAAGATAATTTTCAGCACTCTAAAGATCCCAGTATACGTAAAACATGGACTAATGCTGTCAAAGGGATGAGAAATTAAACCCCAAATTATCAAAAAAATTATCTTTTTGGATTTGTGATGACCATTTTTCTATAATTAAGCCCCTTGCTTTTTTTAATACTACGTTTTAAAGTGCTGTTTTTAGCTTAAAAAAGTTCTTCATTTTAGAGTATTTTCAGAAAGTTTAGTTACTGTATAATGAGTTTATGAAGAAGGATATAAATTGCGATGATTAGTTAATACATAACTTTAAAAAAATATGTATTCTCAAGGTATTTTAATATTTTCTTGTGAGATGCCTACTTTCTTCAAATATAGAGGTTCACACTGTGACATCTTTCAATTAAATTGGATGCGAATTTGAAAAAATGTATTTTTTCAAATACTCTACTGATATTACTTTAAAATTGTAAATTTAAATCCATAAACTATATAAATTTTTTATTTAACATTTATATTAAGCAATAAAAATGTATTAATATTTAATATATAAATCAAAAGTAGTACAATCTTTAAGTATAAAAAGTACAATGAAGAATCTGAACAATACATACATTTCAAAAAGTAAGCGATTTTTTTTATTTATTTATTTATTTTTTAATAAATAGTACACTCAATTTTATATTTATAATGAAATTACAAACACACAATATCAATTTCATATTTCTGTGCAACAAATAAAATCTCAGTATTTTTCTGAAATATATACATCATTATTTCCATATGCCATCAAAAACAGGTTCTATTTGCATAAAAAATGCCAATGTATATTTACTCATTTTTCCTATTACGTTTTATGTTTGTTTAAATTTTTGGGCCCAGGTTATTCGTGAAGTTTATGCTATTCTTAAAATTTACATTCAATCAAAAGTGCACAAGCCATACTGTTTATGTACTTATCATTTTATGCTAATATATTTTTATAAAATTTCTTTATTCATTTCTAAAAATTATTTAATAAAGAAACTTTAATGCAATATAGCCATTATTGTGTTAATTAAAAATAATTCAGAGACAAATCTCTGAATGCAAACATGAAATAATTTGTATTTTGCATAAAGAAACTGAGTAATCCTTTAGGAAAGATAATAAATGGGGATTTTTACAATGGTGATCTTTATAATCATACATGATGGGGGTTTCAATATATAATTTAAGTGTTTTGATCCAAGAATGCTTTTTAATATAATATTTCCAACAACATTATCTCAATACTTTTCAGATATTTTTTAACCATACATGATGGTGGTTTAAACCCACTGAATGTACGCGTCGATGGGGGTTCGCAGCGAATTTCTGTTCGAAAATGGACTGGTCGAACCCTCCACGTTCGTTCCCGTTTATTCTTATTTCGGCATTGCCAACACCCTCTCGACACAGGTGGTTTGTTTGAAATTTGTCACACCGTTTATGTGTCGTGAACCAATTCAGGCGCGTTTCACTGCAATACTCTGGGGATTATTTGGCACCTGCTCTACTCTATTCTTGAGCTCTTGCCTTTCATCCCCCACATATTCACACATTCTCCGAACTCCAGACAGTGGCCTCGAAATGTATTGACAATTTTCTTGAGAAAAGAATATATGTTTTGCAATTAATTCATAAAATCTTTGACATTGACAAATATTTTGAACAAGGGAAATGGGTTTTATTTTAAATACAAATATAAGTAAATGCATGGTGTTAAGGCTAAGTATTATATCTCTTTTGAAATGACTAAAGAAAAGCATCAATCATGTGGGTGCATTAATTTTTGGGTTTTATAAAAAATTTATTCACCCGACGTGTTGTATTTTTGTTGACCGCTGAATTTTGCTAAAATAGAAAGATAAAATAGAAGTATGTATGCTTTCCACAGTACATGATGGACATATCATCACTGAAGTTCGAAAAGGAAAAAATGTTATAATGAATTATAACAGAACAATGGGTGGTGTAGACAGGACTGACCAGAGGCTTGTTTATTATCCATCTATAAGTAAAGGACAAAAGAAATACTATAAGAAAATATTTTGACATCTTTTAGATTTAACAATATCTAGTTCTTTTGTTTTGTATAAAAAAATTTTTGGGACTAAAGATCACATTGACTTTAGATTGAGCTTAATTGAAAAACTTATACCAGTATATCATACGAAATCTCAGTTAGCTTCTTATGGAAAATATACTAATTTTTGTATCTCATTAAGATTAACTGAGAGCCATTTCCCAAATTATGTGTGTGTGTATATATATATATATATATATATATATATACTTTTAGTTATTTTATGTTTATTTAGTTAAAAATTAAGGAAAGTTAAGTTGGGGACATTGGTAGCAGTGTAATTTTTAATTCCTCCCTCCTCTTTTAAAAACACACTAATTTCAGGCTTGTTTTATGTTTCATTAAAAAGAACCTTCTTTTATATATAATTTTCTATTTAATTATTCCTTGTCCTATTTACTGATTGAGCTTCGTACATTTCTATAAGAAAATTCATTATAAATCGCTCACCCTTTTTTATCTTTCCCATCTTAGTTTAGAATCCAGGACATCTAAATTATCTATTTGTCCCAGGTTGTGATTTATCTCAAAAACTATTTCAACTACATATGGAAAACTATGAAGAGATATTCTTTAATTTGTTCTTTTGATTTTTAATTAAAAGCAATATTTTTTAGATATTAACTAAAAGATCCATTATCTATTTTTTGAATTTTTAAAGAATTTAAAATTTTTATTTTTTAAAATCCCAAAGTCAAATTAATTTATCTCTTTTCTATATAAAAATAAAAGAGAATGACATATTTAAACAGATCTAATCAGAGTTAAATCAAGTATAACATGCATTTACGTTTTAAAATTAATTTTTGAAATTTAATTATTTTAAATTTGTATTATTTTCTGTATGCCTAATACTTGTAGAAACACAATTTTGAAAAAAAAAATATTACAAAGCGATAATAATTGAAAGAAGTTAATTTTACGTAACGGAACTCCATTACCTTGCAGGGAAAATAACATAAAAGTAACCTGACAACTTTTAAACCGGCAACTCTTGTATGGCACTGTAAGTTCCGTCTGGATTTTACGAAAGGGGTGACTGCTTTGAAAGGGAAAAAGGTGGGGAGGGTGGTCGGTGGATAGGTTAATACATAATCTAAGTGTTTCTTTTCAAGAATGCTTTTTAATATATTTCCAGGTAGTACATTAAAATATTTTTTTAAATACTTTTCATTTTACCAGATCAAAATAATGGCCGTATACATGACTTATAATTAAAAGAAGTGTAAGTACCTTTTCTAATTTTTTATTTAAACAATACTGCAATCTGTATATAAAATGTGTTACTGCAACAGTAAATGTGTATATGTGTATAAATAGATATGTTGGACTTATTGTCTGTCTTTACAAACTGAATAGCTGTGATAGTATTAATAAATCATTTATATTTTTGTGAAGTACATTAAAATAAATTGAAAAATATGAAAAAAAAATTTATATATCTTTTCGTTTTGATTTTTTGCATTTTTGCTCCCCAAAATGGAAACAATTGCTATGCTGTGAATTTATACGACACTGTTGGACTGTTCTTTAGAATCCAGATAAGAGTTATAAACAAATGTACACATATATATATTATCGAGATTGATAAAATTATCTGAAAGGTCTAAGTGGATATAAATTTTGAAATTGAGAAAAATTTACAAAACGAGCAAAATTCAATTGGGAGATAGAATAAATGTGCTTGCTAATAAAATGTGAAAAGTGAAACTTCATGAACTATGACGTCACAACCAGTAAGAGAGGTTTTTGAAGTCACATAGTTTTCTCTTCACTTTAATATTAATTTTAAATGTCACAAACCCATTTTTTTTTTACATTTTTGAAAACATTATTAGAATTACAGTGTCTGGAATTATAAAAAAAAATAATAAGTTGTTCCACTCACCCACTTGTGCAAATTCCTCCTTTTTGATTATATATATTTGTAAGTAAGAATCACAAAGAATGCTCAGGGGCATTGCCCATTTTTGTTTTTGCATAGTTTGCAGATTACCAAATTTTTAAAATGGCATTAGCTGGAGCTGAACTATTCTTTATTGGAAGAGAAATAAAACTTTGAAACACTTTTTAAAAATTGAAATTAATATAATTAATTTTACTCATATAATAATTGTTGAAAATAACAGGTATTATTAACTCCCAAAACTTTTTACTTCAATGCTATCAATATTACTTTGTGCAATATTTTATTTTAATTTGTCAAGCTATGATAAATATCAAAATTTAAAAGGATCTTTTTGGACTCGTACATACATAAAACATGCTCTGTCCTAAAATTTGTGGTGCCAGGTGCATACTGAACCCCTACCCCTACCCGTAAATCTGTCCCTGTTCTTATTTATTATATTGCAGAGAGAATGGTTATTGACAAACAATAAGGATAGAGCCCGGTTGTTATTACTCTATATTTTCCAGTGCAATACAAAGGGGATAAAAAAATTAATCACATTTCTCTCCTTGTTAGTTTTGGCTAGTGACAATTGAAATAAAATTGTATGGAAATTCT
>CM063510.1:108026702-108050618 GCA_032207245.1 Pardosa pseudoannulata | reverse complement strand
TGGAATAACACGCATTTTTATAGCACGCCGCCACGTGCATTTTTGTGGTTGACTTATTCGCTAAGTTTATATTTTATTTAATGATAAATAAGCCCATCCTATGGATGCAACATTTATGAAAAACTTTTTATTATAAAAGATCACTTAACTGCTGAATTTACATAGTAATTCACCACCACGTGCTTTTTTTGTGATTGACTTATTCGCTAAGTTTATATTTTATTTTATGAAAAATGGAATCATCATATGGATGCAATATTTGTAAAAAACCTTTTATTAAGAAAGATTCTTTAACAACACATAAAATTATGTGAACATGATTTTGAATCGGAGATCAGAAAGTCCATCGAGTGACACAAAATTTGGATTCATAAGCATTTAAGGGACCGTATAGATGATCATCATACCCAAATTGAAGTTGAAAATTTTGAATTTACCGATTTTGATAAAAATTAATATCATATTGAGGTAAAATAGACACGAATGGGATAGTTCACAAAAGTATGTTTTACAAATTATTTTCTACTAATACAACATTGTAAGTTTCAGGGTGACAAACTAAAATATTTTACCATTTTTTAAAAAAAATTAAGATGAGAGTAATTATAGAAATGTTTTAAAATAACAATTACATTTTTAATAAATATGTCCTATCACACTCTTACATGAGGCAAGAATGGGGCATGTTTTTGAAAGTTAAAATACATGCATAATTTTCAAAAATATGAAAAATGACAAAGAATGTATGTCATTCATGAAGATAAGCTTTATTGATTATTGATAACATCTATTTTATCTATTTACATCCTGTAAACAAAAATATTCAGTTCAGTTGATACCAAAGAGTTTGGGGAATATTTTAAATTTGCTTCTAATAATACTAACATGCATTTACTTTTTAAGCATTTTTATCTAGAAAGAAAAAAGTTAAAAAGATTAGATAAAACTATTCTCGCTCTAGTAATATAAGGGGAAGGTTCAAAGATTAATTAAACTTATGAAAAATGTTGATACATATAGAATAACTAAAATAAGTTAGAGCTATGTTAAAAGTCATACAGTTACTTAATATGATAACCAAAGTAAACAATTATGAGTGTGAAGTGAAATCAACTAAAAAATTAGATCATAAGCATCATTACATTGTTGAACATCCAACTTCTATCATGCAATATAAATTGAAGTACACAATTTGCAAAGGGTGCTTTCATCTGTTTCAGTATACATGTGCGAATAATTTAAAACAACATATGTAAACATATTCATGCAAGTATACAGGTATATGAGAAATACCAAAAGAAAAAAATACATATATTGAAAACAGCGGTGATGAAAAAGAAATTTCTAATATTTTGCAAATGTTTAGTTTGAATAGTATCTAAAAACCAGAAATTAACATTCTTGAAAATGTTCTGAAAGGCTGTGAAATAAACCCTAAAATTAATAAAGAACTAAAAAAAAAAGAAAATACTATACATGTGCTAAAATTAAGCAACAAAATTAAACATGTAAATTTTAAGATTCATGAACATTTTAAAAATGAACTACCTAGTAAGAAAATTAAAACTCCAAACAAACTCCACAAGAAGGAAAAAATCGAATCCCAATTTAGCATTATTAAAACCCTTAGATAATGAAAAGAAAATATTGGTGAAAGTTTCACACATTTAAATAAAGAAGTGCTGTATTTACATTCTATGACTGATTATAAACATTAATAGTATTGAGAAAATTCTGTTTTCATTATGTTTAAATTTTATATTGCAACATGAAATTTGTATTTTTGTATTAAATAAAATTTGCTGGTTACTTCCTATATTTTGCTTATATATATATATATATATATATATATATATATATATATATATATATATATATATATATATATATAAACACAAATATTCAAATATGTGTGTGTGTATAAATTTATTTATTTTGTTCTTCTGAATGATTTAGGTTTCATTTATAAGTGAGATAAAAAATACATAAACTAATAGATAATAAAAAGTTGTAATGTAAAAAAGCAATGTAAAAAAAAATTAACATTTTGAATAAAAATTCAATTAGTCAAGTTTGTTCAGATTTGTTATCTGTACAGAGATTTTAAGTTTCATCTTTTTTTAAATGTTTCAATATGAAAGAGTTAATCAAAATTTTATTTTTTTAAATAACTATGTTGGTTTGATTCTTTAAATAAGTTATATCTCTGTAAATAAATACATTTTCACACAAAATTAAGAGAAATTTTATAAATGATGTTGTAAATTCACGAAATTTATATCTATAACAATGTTTTAATTAGCACCAGCAAATATACAAACAAACATTTTCTTCATAACATATACTTATTAAAGAGATAATTATTTAATACCATTAATTTATATCAGTAAAAACCCATAAGTCATAAATTTTTGTATAACATTTTAATAATGTTTTGTTATAATTTGTTATATTATCATATAAAGATAAAATTATACTTTGATAAATAAAATGTGCATCAAACTAACTAAAAATTGGATGTTTTTTGTAACATAATTTGTCAATTACACATATCCTAGAAATGTTGTTAGGAAATTCCTGGCATAGGGGGCAGTTTATCAACATATGACAATTTAAATTGGAAGTGCATAATTTTTGAAAGGCCTACTCACACAGCTAATTAGAGTAGTAAAAATATTACATAAATGATATCATGTCTGTTTACCACATAGACTATAGAGCAGTGGATATAGATATCCATAAATTTACAAATAGCTGTTAGAGCATTTTTCACTAAAAAATTCATTAACTTTTATGAGGTTATAATTATTTATCCATTAACTTAACCTCATTAAAGTTAATGATTTTTTGTTATTTACTAAACGTTTAATAACTCTAAAAGGGTAAAATAATGAATATGGAAAAATTTATCAAAGTTTTAAAGAATAAACTTTCTTTGGGAAAAAAATATTTTAACACTATGTTTAATTCTACTGAGCAGTAAAAGTAAATTTTGCTATAAAGTAATTGTCTATTTATTCTGGTTGTATATACATAGTGTAAAACATAGTTTGAACTCTGTAATAAAATTTAAAAATTGCTGAATAAAATAGAGAAATTCGAGATTAATTTTTAAATAGTTAAGATATGAATATATAGTTATTTGTACATAATTTGACAGCTAGGGTCTCATCAAATTAATATTTTTGTATCACTTGTACACTTAAATAACTGACTGACGACAAAAGTGATGAAATCTTTTATAATGTTAAATGCATGTCAAAATATTTTTATTTGCAACATATTCTAAATTTCTAATCTTCTTAATTTGTTATTAGCACTTTGAGGATTGTAAACAACAGAATATATCCAAACAAAAATGATAACTACTGTATAACTGATATTAAAAATGTAGTTTTTTGTCTTCTATTTAAGAATAAAATATGAATATATAAGTGTTGTAAGAAGTCATACATTGGATGTCTTAATTCCGAAATTATTATAAAGAGTGAAGTATTAAAGTATACATAAAAAATATTTCAAAATTGATTTGCCAAACTTTCGATACTGCGCCAAATATTGACACCTGTACTGAGATGGAAAGATTGACCGTTTCTTTCTCTTTTGGGGGTAGATATCAAATGCGCATGCGTCGGAGTTGGAGGATGCTGGACACAGACTCTCCTCTTGGCATAGTAAATGCCATAATAGCAACCATATTGGCAATGTCAAATTAGTAGCCAAACTGTCGCCATGAATTGTGTGTTTATATAGCTGTTGATTTAATGTCGGATTTCTAAGTTTTGTCGATAAGATCAGCAGATTTATCTAAAGTTTTATTAATTACTTTATTTATAGATCAGATTGAAACGCAGAATATGGTAAAATCTTTTAACAACGGTCAATTTTTAGTCTATGTCTGTTAGGAGTTTCTACATAGCGAAACGGTACCCAGCTATCTGCACATGCTCACGGACTTGTTTCTATGCTGTTTAGATCAAGTTCAGGTTTATAATAGTTGGCGCACTATCGCTGACGTTAGCGCATTCTTATAAATTTTACTTTTGAGAAAGTTAGATAAAGGTTGTTATACTGTTATCTTATTCTCTCACGTTGACCAACAATAATTCAATACACATCATGTTTACGCAAAAATAAAAATAAGACATATTTTGATAAGAACTTAATGATTTTACAATTGGCAATCTTTTAATTTAAATTTTTACAATTGTGCATAAGATAATTTTTAATATTTTCTCACTGAAATTTGTATTTTTCATCCCATTTTTAATGCAAAAAAAAAAATAATTGAACCGCCAGTAGCATTGTTTTAATCTTACATATTTTATACTCATACACATAAACATTTTGGCTTGACACATGATTTGAAAATTAATTCTTATTTAATACAATTTCATTTTATCATCTCTTTAATACAAACTTTTGGTGAAGAAATTAAATTAGCTCTCGTCTATGATACTTTGTTGTAAAATCCAAAAAAGGGAAATTGAATTGATAGTAAAATTTTAATTAATATGGTTCACATTTCGAAGTCGTGAAAATAAAAATAACAAAATAATATAAAAAATGTGTGAACACTGCTTTGAATTTTTATAGCCAAAAAGACACTCAAATAAATACTGCTTATATTCTTTATAGCAGTATTTATCAAGCATTCATCTAGCTTTTCCACTGTCAAAACATTTTAGGCATTAAAATAACTAAAATAATATCTTCACAAAGTACAATTTTGAATTATTTCAGAAATAATTTTGGCCAACATATATCTTTACCATTAGAAATATATACTATAAATATTTTATAAGGAAGAAAAATACTTTATGAAAAAGGAAATAGTAAATTTTCCAGAATAAAGTTCAGTAAAATGAGAAACTGAAAAAGAGCAAAGATATAAAAAAGTACGATAATAAATTGCTGATAGTTTAATAATATAGCCTTCACTACACTTTGTTCAGAATAATTATTCTGAACAAAGTGTAGTGAAGGCTATAGTTGGTCTATTTTTATTGATAAGTATTAATACTTATCAATAAAAGACCAACTACAAAGAAATTCAGAGTTGAATTTTATAATACTTTTCAATATACAGCCTTACAGTTAAACAGTTTACAAATCATAAATCCTATTATAATAATTTATATTTCCCATATTAATTGAATTAGTTCCCTTTAACTGGTTTTTTTTTTTTTTTTTTTCACAATAGTAAAAAATAGTAAAAAATATATTAAAAAAAAAATAGAAACAAAATACTATAACTCCAGTAAGCCCAGTAAATGTAAAACAGATAGGAAGAAAACTGGATTGGGTGTGGAAGGTTTACGACTTCCATACACGTTTAAATTATCGTATTATACACGTTTAAATTATTGTAAATGGCCATCGTTCGGCTTTCAAACATCTGAGAAAAAGACTCTATATTTTATTATTTTTAATATAGACCCACATAAATTTTTAAATATTGTACTACTTTCGATTTATATATTAAATATTAATACATTTTTATTGCTTAATATAAATGTTAAATAAAAAATTTATATAGTTTATGGATTTAAATTTACAATTTTAAAGTAATATTAGTAGAGTATTTGAAAAAATACATTTATACATTTTTTCAAATTAGCATCCAATTTAATTGAAAGGTGTCACAGTGCAAACCTCGATATTCAAGAAAGTAGGTATCGCACAAGAAAATATTAAAATACCTTAAGAATACATATTTTTTAAAGTTATGTATTAACTAATTATCGCAATTTATATCCTTCTTCATTAACTCATTATACAGTAACTAAACTTTCTGAATATACTCTAAAATGACGAATTTTATTAAGCTAAAAACAGCACTTTAAAACGTAGTATTAAAAACAGCAAAGGTTTAATTACAGAAAAATGGTCCTCACAAATCCAAAAAGATCATTTTTATGATAATTTGGGGTTTAATTTCTCATTCCTTTGACAGCATTAGTCCATGTTTTACGTAAACTGGGATCTTTAGAGCGTTGAAAATTATCTTTTTATTACAATTCCTTGTTGTATTTGTACAGTGTGGAGCAATAGAGAATTCAGTAAATGACACTTTAATGTCAGACAAATAAAAAATAACTTTCTATTTATGCGAATCTTTGAACAAAAACAAATTAAAAAGTCGCATACTCCCATGTAAACAACATACACTGTCGGTGTTTTCATGAACTGCGACGTCGCAAACTAGGCATAGGAGAAGTAGTGTTTTCGAGAGATATTAAAGAGTTCGATATAAATCCCAGTAGAAATCCCTAAGTAGGGCCAATAATGAAATGAAAAAAGGTACTGTTCTGCATACATTTTTGTTTTGTATTGTTGAAAAATAAAATTAGAAAACGTGAAAATTCCTCTTTATGGCTTCAGTATACTATTATTACTCGAATTACCAATTCTAGATGTCTTAGGTTTGTTGCATCACACAGCTGTTTGATTTAAACACATATTGCACTTATCAACTGACAGAAACATTTTACTCTTATTCTTGGCAGAATAAAAATTTCAAACTGCGAAAAAAAAATGGGGTTCTGACACAAAATGTTTTTTATTGCCTACAAAATTTTTTTTATATATATACTTTATTTCAGGAGCAAGATAATGTAATAAAAATTTTATTTTAAAAAAGATTTTTCAAAAATTTATTTTTAAATATCTAAGGTTTGGAGCACTACGATCTACTGTTTTGCACACAAAGGCTAATGAGACCGTGACCTACAGATTAAAGCCAATTCCGAAAGGCTACAAAAATCCATGCCTGTAGTGGGATTCAAATCCACTAACTCTAGTTCTGAAGAGCTACACTCTAGATTTCGGCTTTCGTTCAGCTTTTAAAATCTGCAATACAGACTCTATATTTTACAATTTTTAATATAGACCCATATAAATTTTTATAAATTTCAGTTTAGAATCACCCCTCATGCATGCAGCAACTTGAATACATTTAGTAGCATAAAGGGTAACTACCTGTCAGACAAAGTTCTGTGCCAGAGATGTAACAATAGGGCAGTTTTACTTATCAGTAAAACTTTCACAGAAAATACGATTTCTAAAATAATTATGAAATTGTGTGAGAATAAAAAAGTTTTTGTTCAAAATGCTTAAACATACAGGAATTAGATCAAATTTCTTGAAAAAAAGTTTATTTTCCAAGTTTAAATACACGTGACATTATGGCAGATTTCACAAAATAAGTATTTAACATAAATAAAACATTACAAGCAGCAGATTTCACAACTATCAATATGACGTTCAGCATTAGAAATGTACTCCTGAGAAAATGCTCTTTAACTTGCAAGTAGTGACACCACTCAAAACAACAGGTATGATGCTTTTTCAACAAACAATGAGGATGTGATGCATTAAAATTGGTTTCCCTGAACAGTTGTCTTTACGTAAATGGTAAATTATAATTATTTCTTGTTATGATTCAATTGTTAAAAAGAGTAAAAAAAATGCAACTCTGGACCAATAGCTAAAACGATTATTTCAAAAATTCTTGAACAGCCTAAAACACAAAATACATGCAGTAAAATAACCATACAAAGCAGAACAGCAATTTGTGAATAAATAAACAGTTAACAAACAAAACTATAAATAAATCATAAACTTTAATATTGATAAATGCTTAATATTGACCATCATTAAGAACTTATGACAACAGATGAAAAAAAATACGAGTCAAAAAGATTCAAAGGTCCTAGATGTCCACCAGGAAAGCAATAATTCTAATTATGCACAGGATTGCTGACACGACATTTTGAGCAAAGAAAGTTTCTTATCTATTTGCAAGGCTTTCTTTCAACATGTGTATTGCGAACACTCTAACAAAAGTAATTCATGATTGTGGTAGCCTGGATGACATCAAACACCAGATTTGATGCGCGCTTAGAGCAAAAGAACTTTTACTTCTACAGTATGGCAACAACCCTCCTGAGTGGAACGCCGAGATTGACATTGCACACACTTGAGTTGGACAGTACCGAGTGCAGACGGCACTACTGACTGATCGCCAAGACGGGCGCTTATGCCAGACGGGCACCGATGTCAACTCTCATAGACACCATATAATTTGTACATAAGTTGTAAATAGTTTTTATTAAACAAGTTAGTGTTTGTTAAGCTTTGGAGTATCTTTTCACCGTGGGAATAAATCGTGGGAAATATATTTTTTATTTTATAAAGATTAAATAAAAATTAAAACTGTAAATATATATGCATGTGTGTGTATGTAATACTATGCATATATGTAATACTGTACTACTATAATAATTACTATACTTAATTATACTAATACTTTAAAGTTATTTTCTGTAAACTACCCACGAATTTATAAAATTTGACAAAATGTGTTTTTTTTAATTATAGTAATATTAGAGAATTTTAAAAACATCAAATTAACATCCTCTTAACTTCATTTTATTACTTATTTACATTAAAAGGTTTCACATCTTTGCATCATTATGTCATTAATCTTAACACTCTGATTAGTTAAATTGTTGAGTAGAATGTCATAAGAGTATAAAGTCAAAGTATCATAAAAAATCTTTTATAGAAATATTATGTTATAGGTTACTTTCACTCTCGCAGCATTATATAAGTAAATGTAAAAAATCTTGCCAAGAGATCTCTAATAAAAGATGAATGTCTAAATAAACTGAAAATTTTTATTCCCAAACACATACAATATATATATATATATATATATATATATATATATATATATATATATACACACATATAATAAAAATTAATAGTAAAAAATATATTAAAAAAAAAGAACCAAAATACTATAACTCCTGTAAGCCCAGTATATGTAAAACGGATAGGAAGAAAGATGGATTGAATGTGGAAGGTTTACGACTTCCATACACGTTTAAATTGTTTGAACAGGCCTGATATATACATACACGTACAAACATGCACTCATATAGAGAGAAGAAGGAGACTGGGGTAATGAAGATATCTCACACTGAATTAACAAGAGAAAAGAGATTTTAACACCTGCATTTTCAGATTTTGATGACTCTGGAAACAGTAGTTAGAGATAAACATATTTTATATTTCTTTTTACCTAAGATATACAAAATTTTACGATTACCCATATGAAATGTGTCTGTGACTTTTAGTTGCTAAATTTAGGATTATATACATCAATGTGTACTAAAAGAATTATATAATACAAGTTTATATGATTATAAATTTGAAAAAAAAAAAAAATAGTCAAATTGTAAAAATATTTTTAAATACACCAAGATAAAAAATAGCAATTTGGTTTAATTTAATTTTTAATTTAAAATTAAAAAATTATTTTAAATCCCATAATTATTTTCAAAAGTGTTCAGCTAAATCACTATTCAATATATCAAAACTAAACATGCATAATATTGATTTGAACATAAAATTTTACACATTTATCAATAAAATAGGGTGTAATATTTAATACTACAAATATAATTCAACTTTGGAATATATCATTACTTACGTTTACACAGCATTACAACTATTTTTTTATGTGAATTCCTAGATATTTTAATAATTTTGAAAATATTAACCCTCTTTACAAATATTTTTAATCCATCAATTTTTATAACCATATTTTGTCTTTTATTTCATTACTTTCAAGCATCAATAAATGCATGTTCTTGTTATACTATAAAAATATACACATTTTATTTTTATGTGTGATGTATCTTACAAAATTAAATTATAATTGAATTACAATCAAAATTATTCTCTCTCCAAAAAGACATCCGAACAATTTCTCAGTTTAATATTTTTTAAATCCTTGCTGATGATATGCTCATCAGATTCAACTTTAATATATATTTTACCACTTATCTTCTAAGAATTAAATTGTGTTTTATTAAAGTAATTTTTATGAGTATTAACCTACTCATAGAATTGTGAATCTAATATAAAATTTAGTTTTTTATGAATCAATTTGTAAGAAAACACTTTGTTTTTATTATTTTCTTTTGTTTGATGTACTTGTAAATACATCTTTCTTTTTTAAATAATAAACTTGACAAAATTTACCGGTAATAGATATTTTGCAGAAGTTTACATTAAATCAGAATTTCCATACAATTTTATTTCAATTGTCACTAGCCAAAACTGACTAGGAGAGAAATGTGATTCATTTTTTTATCCCCTTTGTATTGCACTGGATAATATGGTGTAACAAAAACCGGACTCTACCCTTATTGTTTGTCAATAACCATTCTCTCTGCAATATCATAAATAAGAACAGTGGCATATTTACCGGTAGGGGTAGGCGTACAGTATGCATCTGGGATCACAAATTTTAGGAGAGTGCATATTTCACGTATGTATGAGTCCAAAAAGATCCTTTTAAATTTTGATATTTATCAAAGCTTGACAAATTAAAATAAAATATTGCATAAAGTAACATTGATAGCATTGAAGTAAAAAGTTTTAGGAGTTAATAATACTTGTTATTTTCAACAATTATTACATGCGTAAAATTAATTATATTAACTTCAATTTTTAAAAAGTGTTTCAAAGATTTAGTTTTCTTAAAATGAAGATTAGTTCAGCTTCAGCTAATGCCATATTGAAAATTTGTTAATTTGCAAACTATGCAAGAACACAAATGGGCATTAAGACCCTGAGCATTCTTTGTGATTCTTTCTTACAGATATATATACTCATAAATGAGGAATTTGCACATGTGGGTGAGTGGAACAACTTATTTTTTTTATAATTCCACACACACAGTAATTCCAAAAATGTTTTCAAAAATGTAAATGGGTTTGTGACTTTTAAAATTAATTTTAAAGAAAACTATGTGACTTCCAAAAACTCTGTTACTGGTTGTGACGTCATAGTTCATGAAGTTTCACTTTTCACATTTTATTAGCAAGCACTTTCTATCTCAAAATTGCATTTTGCTCTTATTGTAAATTTTTCTCATCTACTACTCAGACCTTTCAGATAATTTTCTCAATCTCGATAATATATATTATATGTGTACATTTGTTTATGATAACTCTTATCTGGATTCTAAAGAACAGTCCGACAGTGTCGTGAAAATTTACAGCATAGCAATTGTTTTCATTTTGGGAAATAATTCAGATTTTTTAGCAGCAAAAATACAAAAAATCAAAACAAAAAGATATATAATTTTTTTTCATATTTTTCAATTTATTTTAATGTACTTCGCAAAAATATAAATGTACAAATATATAAATGATTTAATAATACTATCACACCTATTCAGTTTGTAAAGACAGACAACACTATGTAACGTAGCAACATACATACACCTCTGTGTGTGGGGGGGCTTAGTAAAAACAATCGCTTAAAGTCTTAGACTTTATTATCACGACTATCTACAATATATACATGATATAAAACAAAATCGTTTAGGAGAGAGAAACAACCTTCTAAACCCTCAAGCCCACGACAACTCACTGTCTGGTTCTTGAAAGATCCCTCTCGAAAAGAGGGGGGGGAGAGAAAGGGCTGAGAGCAAGTGAGTGGTCAGCAGACTGGACTCCTCAATGATAGCCGGCATTCCACACAGATGTATGCAGAGACATAGACATCCAAAACCCCTCTGGGTCTGGAACTCCTGCTTTTTTCAGGGGAAAAACTTCCCACGGGTCCTGAGAATAACAGACTCTCTCTCGTTCTCTTGTGACCAGCTGCCACAACGTCAAACCTATCTATTTATACACATATACACATTTACTGTTTCAGTAACACATTTTATATAGAGAGATTGCAGTAATGTTTAAATAAAAAATTAGAAGAGGTACTTATACTTCTTTTAATTGTAAGTTATGTGTGGCCATTATTTTGATCTGGTAAAATAAAAAGTATTTAAATAATATTTTGTTGTTCTAGTTGGAAATATATTAAAAAGCATTCTTGAAAAGAAACACTTAGATTATGTATGAAAACCATAATGATACATGGTTCAAAATATCCCCATTATAAAAAAATATATAGCATATGAATGCTTTCGTTTTCGGAAATAATTCTGATTTATTGGGAGCAGAAATACGAGAAATCAAAACCTAAAGATATGTAAAATAATTTTTCAGACTTTTCAATTTATCTTTTTTCACTACAAATATATATATGTTCTATTAATTCTAACCACAGCTGTACTCTTTTTAGACTCTGACAACACATCAAACATACTTATATTTATGCACACATACACATTTGTTGTTGCAGTATTACGTTTTATATATAGAAATAGAAGTAATGTTTAAAAGAAAAATTACAGAAAATACCTATATTTCATTTAATTGGAAGTTATGTATGAATGTTATTTTAATCTGGTAAAATAAAAAAAATCTGAAAAGTATTACAATAATGTTGTTGGAAATACTATATTAAAAAGCATTCTTGGATCAAAACACTTAGATTATATTATAAAACCCCCATCATGTATGATTATAAAGATCACATTGTAAAAATCTCCATTTATTATATTTCCTAAAGGATTACTAAAGTAATATCAGTAGAGTATTTAAAAAAATATATTTATACATTTTTTCTAATTAGCTTCCAATTTAATTGAAAGATGTCCCAGTGTGAACCTCTATATTCATGAAAGTAGGTATCTCTCAAGAAAATATTTAAATAGCTTGAGAAAACATTTTTTTTTAAATTTATGTATTAACTAATTATTGCAATTTATATCCTTCTTCATAAACTCATTATACAGTAACTTTCTGAAAATACTCTAAAATGAGGAATTTTTTTAAGTTACAAACAGCACTTTAAAAAGTAGTATTAAAAAAAGCAAAGGTTTAATTATAGAAAAATGGTCATCACAAATCACAAAAGATAAATTTTTATGATAATTTGGGGCTTAATTTCTCATCCCTTTGACAGCATTAGTCCATGTTTTACGTATACTGGGATCTTTGGAGCGCTGAAAATTATCTTTTTATTACAATTAATTGTTGTATTTATACAGAGTGGCACAATAGAGTATTCAGTATATGACACTTTAATGTCAGACAAATAAAAAATAACTTTCTATTTATGCGAATCTTTGAACAAAAACAAATTAAAAAGTCGCATACTCCCATGTAAACAACATATGCAGTCGGTGTTTTCATGAACTGCGACGTCGCAAACTAGGCATAGAAGAAGTAGTGTTTTTGAGAGACATTAAAGAGTTCGATATAAATCCCAGTAGAAATCCCTAAGTAGGGACAATAATGAAATGAAAAAAGGTACTGCCTTCATACTTTTTTTTGTCTTCTATTGTTTAAAAATAAAATTAGAAAACGTGAAAATTCTTCTTTATGGCTTCACTATACTATTATTACTAGAATCACCAATTCTAGATGTCTTAGCTGTGTTGCATCACACAGCTGTTTGATTTAAACGCATACTGCACTTATCAACTGACATAAACATTTTATTTTTATTCTTGGCAGAATAAAAATTTCTGACTATAACAAAAAAAAAAAATATGGTCAGTCACAAATTTTTTTGTTGCCTACAACATTTTTTTTCTATATAATTTATTTCAGGAGCAAGATAATGTAAAAAAAAATTTTTATTTTAAAAAAGATTTTTCATAAAATTATTTTTAAACATCTATGGTCTGGTTTTGGTTTGGAGCACTACGATCTACTGTTTTACACACGAGGGCTAATGAGGTTGGGACCTACAGCTTAAAGCCGATTCTGAAAGGCTACAAACATCCATGCCTGTAGTGGAATTGGAACCTGCGAACTATGGTTCCGAAGAGCACCGCTCTACCTTTCGTCCATCGTTCAGCTTTTAAACATCTGCGAAAAAGACTCTATACTTTACAATTTTTTATATAGACCCACATAAATTTTTATAAATTTCAGTTTAGAATCCCCCCTGCTTCACGCAGCGACTTCAATCCATTTAGTAACGTAAAGGGTAACTACCTGTCAGACACAATTCTGTGCCAGATGTAACAATAGGGCAGTTTCACTTAGCAGTAAAATTCTCATAGAAAATAAGATTTCTAAAATAATTATAAAATTGTGTGAGAATAAAAAAATTTTGGTTCAAAATGCTTAAACATACAGGAATTACAGAAAATGTTCTGAATAAAAGTTTATTTTCCAAGTTTAAATACACGTGACATTATGGCAGATTTCACAAAATAAGTATTTAACATAAATAAAACATTACAAGCAGCAGATTTCACAACTATCAATATGACGTTCAGCATTAGAAATGTACTCCTGAGAAAATGCTCTTTAACTTGCAAGTAGTGAGAGAACTGAAAACAACAGATATGATGATTTTTCAACAAACAATGAGGATGTGATGCATTGAAATTGGTTTCCCTGAACAGTTGTCTTTATGTAATTGGTAAACTGTAATTATTTCTGTTATGATTCAATTGTTAAAAAGAGTAAAAAAATGCAACTCTGGACCTAATAGCTAAAACGTTTATTTCAAAAATTCTTGAACAGCCTAAAACACAAAATACAAGCAGTAAAATAACCACAAAGCAGAACAGCAATTTGTGAATAAATAAACAGTTAACACACAAAACTATAAATAAATCATAGATAAACTTTAATATTGATTTGGAGTGCTAAGGTCTACATTTTGTAACACTAGGGCTAATGAGACATGGACCTACAGATTAAAGCCGATTCCGAACATCCATGCCACAGTGGGATTCGAAACCAAGAATTCCGTAAACGAAGACCAGCACCCTAAACAATCGGCCATCGTTCGACACTTAAATATAGATAAATGCTTAATATTGACCATCTTTAAGAACTTATGACTACAGATGAAAAAAAAAAGGATGATTCAAAAAGATTCAAAGGTCCTTGATGTCTACCAGGAAAGCAATAATTCTAATTATGCACAGGATTGCAGAAACAACATTTTGAGCAAAGAAAGTTTCTTATCTATGTTGCAAGACTTTCTTTAAACATATGTATGGCGATCAATCTTTAACAACAAAAGTAATTCATGATTCTTTATCTATCGTACAAACATGATTTCTCCAGAGTTTGCGAGTGGAGATAAACATTAAAGTTCTATTTTTTGTAAAAAATAATTTCTTACATATAACATAAGCATGTGCTTTCTCCTCAGTCTGGGAACAAAGATGAACATTTAAGATTATTTATTGAGAGAATGATTTCTTACATGCACTACTGTAGCATATGGTTTCATCCCAAAGAGGGAATGAACATGAACATCTAAGGTGCTTTTGAGAGAGAATGATTTCTTACATACAGTAGAACCATATGGTTTCTCATCATTGTGGAAACAAAGGTGAACATTTAAGTTGCATTTAAATAGAATGATTACTTACATACACTACAAGCACATGATTTCTCCCATTTTTGAAAAAAAAAAATGAACATTTAAATGGCTGTTTTCAGAGAAGGATTTCTTAAATGCACTACAAAAATAGGGTTTCTCCCCAATGTGGGGACAATGATGAATGCCTAAGCTTTATTTCCAAGATAATGATTTCTTACAGTACAACCAAATGGTTTTTCTGCATTGTGGGAACAAAGATGAACATTTTAGCTGCATTTTTGAGAGAATGAGTTCTTATATAATTCAAGCAAATGGTTTCTCCCCAGCATGAGAACGAAGATGAACATTTAATTTGGATTTTTTAGAGAATGATTTCTTACAGTACAAATGTATGGTTTCTTTTCAGTGTGGGAACGAAGATGAACAGTTAAGTGGTCTTTTCGAGAGAAGGATTTTTCACATACACTACACGCATATGGTTTCTCCCCAGTGTGGGAACGAAAATGAACATTTAAGTAGCTTTGTTTAGAGAAGGATTTTTCACATACACTACAAGCATATGGCTTCTCTGCAGTGTGGGAACGAAGATGAGCATTTAATTGCCCTTTCTGAGAGAAGGATTTTTCACATACACTACAAGCATATGGTTTCTCCCCAGTGTGGGAACGAAGATGAACATTTAAGTAGCTTTGTTTAGAGAAGGATTTTTCACATACACTACAAGCATATGGTTTCTCCCCAGTGTGGGAATGAAGATGAGAAGCTAAGTGGCCTTTTTGAGAGAAGGATTTTTCACATACACAACAAGCATATGGTTTCTCCCCAGTGTGAGAACGAAGATGAATATCTAAGCTGTCTTTCCGAGAGAATGATTTCTTACATATACTGCAAGCATATGGTTTCTCCCCAGTGTGGGAACGAAGATGAATATTTAATTGGCCTTTTTGAGAGAAGGATTTTTCACATACTCTACAAGCATATGGTTTCTCCCCTGTGTGGGAACGAAGATGAATATCTAAGCTGGATTTCAAAGCGAACGAATTCTTACATACATTACAAGTAAATGGGCTTTCCTTACTGTATATGGAACTAAATTGATCCAATGTGCTTTTATCCATATCAACAAAAATAGAAGTCTGACTAATACATATATCTCAATTTAATTTTTAATGGCCTATTTCAGTAGAAATACTGTTTTAAACATCTTAAAAATTGTATATATGTTTACATCTGTTTTTTTCGAAATATTAATTTTTATACCTAGTAGGTATATCTATTTTTAAAATTATTTGCACTTGCTTAAAAATTCTCCCATATAAAAACAACCTGTTCTGATATCTTCAATTTTGAAAACAGGTATTAGAAGTGTAGAGTTGTATGAACATCTTCCTACTTAAGTATAAAGCTCCTTGTCCACAAAAACATCAATATTATATTCTGATGTCAAGTACCATTTATAGAGGAATGCTTTAAAAGAAATGTAACCTGCAAAGTAATAAAACATATACTAGTATCCAAGTTTTGTCTGATTTTAAATGTTTTGTTTTTTAATTTGGTGAAGATGGGGGCACAGAAAAAATTAGACAGTAGTAAAATTTAACAATAAATATTGTCTTAAATCAGAGCATGAACACATGTTAATTTTACACATTTAATTAATTTCAATTTACATAAGTTTATTTTCATATTTATTTTTAAATTTTTAAAATTATAAATATTAATAAATTATTGAAAAAAAAACTTAATGAACTACAATTTATATTTTTGTTTAAACTTGCTTTACTGCTGAATATAGAAGGTAATATGAATTTGATTTAAAAACTAATAAGTTCATTGAATATTTGATTTTTAATAATTTAACATAATAAAAAATGAAACAAAGAAACCAAACGCTACAACTGTTCAATGAAACACCATCTTAAAATACCAGGGTTTTTGTTAACATGGTATCCTACTGACCCTAAAAACTCTAAAGGGTAAAAGAGTAAAAAGTTTACAATCTTAAAACGACATGACATTGACTAATTTTGAATACGACAGACCCAAAATATTGATAAAAAGAAAGTAGTTTTCTCTTCTGGTGACACTTTGGGAAAGAAGTTTCTCTTGTAGGAAGATAATGAAACTAATCCTAGAAATTAACTGCAAAAATATAAAGATGATTTCTTAACAAGTGCCAAATTTAAAAGAGGCCTGTAGCCAGGTTTGGCAAAACCCCGGGTTTTTCCTGAAAAAAAACCCAGGCCAGTTGGTTTTTGGGCTTTTTTCGGGTTTTTACTATACTTTAATGGGTTTTAGATGCTTTTTTGAGGATTTGAAAACTATTCAGATTTTTTGTTATATAAGACAGGATTTATAAATAATTGTATGATTAAAATAAAATTAAAAATCAATTTTAAATTCTGCAGAAGAAATTTTTGTCTAAATTAAAGGAAATCTTGAAATCTTAAAATAAATTTTTTTACATATTCTAAAATTTTTCTAACATCAAAAAACTAGTTTGCAATGCGATTATTTTAATACTAAAAGTTGGCTTTGAAATAGTTGCAATTTGAAGTTTTTTCTTTACAATAAAATGTATTAAATTACTGCTCCATATTTATTAGCAGTATTGTGTTATTAAAGCATTCAGAAGAATTTTTTTTAGTTAATTTGTAAATTATATATTATAAGTAGCAGAATTAATTATATATATTATCCCCATGTTTACTTATTTGCAGTTGTTATACATATTTTTTCCCAATTTTTCTTGTCCATTTTTCAATTAATTTTATCACATGTAATACTTCAATATTCTTATTTTTTTTATCATACATTGTTATTAACTTTGTTAAATTTATATTTTATTGTATTTGTTATACAGATAACTATTTTTCCCTAAAAATTTTTAAGTTTTTGTTTTTTCTAGCAGTTTAGATCCCTCAAATTAAACAAAATCTAGGATCATCGTCAAAGATGAAATACATAATATATATTATAGATTTAATTCAATATATTTATAAATAGTTAAATAAGTGGAATTTTAAATAAAGATTTTGAGAACCCAATTTTGAAAAAACTCATTTGGGGTTTTTTGAAGAAATCCGCCCGAGTTTTTTGGGGTTGAGCAAATGAAGCCAACCCTTCCTGTAGCGATCTTTCCATTAAAGACAGAAAATTTTGAGAGAAAAAAATTAAACTTTGTATATATATATATATGTAATTGAAAATAAATCATTTTGTGTTCGAATAGAAGTATTTATTGTACTCTTATGTCGCTCTAAGCTGAGAATTATAGGACTCAATTTTATTTTTCTACTAAACTTTTTTTTTTTTTTTTTTTTAATTATCGTGCTGGAACTCAGGTTAGGGATAGTCCAGTGTGTATACTGATGTTTAAAAATAAAGTAATTTTGAAATAAATAATAAAGAAAACAGTGCTATATGCAATTTGCTTCATATGCTTAAAGCAAGCATATATTTTTTACATCCTTTATTGTGAAATTTTATACGTTTTTTGAATTCCTCTACATGTGGCAGCTATGATAATAGCAATGAGACATAGCAGTAAACATCATGACTCAAAAGCTTGGTAGATTTCAACGTATTTTATCCAAAAAAATTAACTTATCATTTGCATTTTGTACATAACCATGGTTCCCACTCTTTTGCTTCTGAAAATTTCAAGCACTTTTCAATGACTTTTCCAAAACCTGATATTTTTTCAAGTACCTCTTTGATACGCTGTTCATAATTGAAAAAAATTAAAATTAGCATAATTGAAAACCCCAAAACAGTAGAACTATATATATAATGTTCACTCTTTTATCAGAAAAAAAAACCAGACTTTTGAAATGGTGTAAAAGTAAGGAAGGGCTATAAGCAAATGAATACTGGTTTAAAAATACAGTTTCTTTTGAAAGCATTCCAAACATTTTATTTTTTTATATCCCTTTTTAAATTATATTTTATCAAGTCGGTGGCAGTCGCTAGTGCAATTTGCAGTGCATGGAAGATGAGTCACGTGACATGCCCACAATTGCCAATAACGATCCTTCTCAAATTTCCGGTGCAGACATGAATTAAGGGCCACTTCACACTATGGTCCACTGCAAGCCATCCCCACTGTCTGGATGGGGTATGGTTTATTGTGGTTGATGACGGCAGATGATAAAACCTTGACGAACAATGGCTTCGGAGGCAGTTTTTCTAAAAAGATCAAAGGCAGCTAGATGCGCCACTAAAGTGTGCAGCAGACCCAATGGACGAATCCACGAGCTTGGCCCATTGATAGGCCCAGCATGTGGATGCAACCCGTGAACCATTGTTCAAGGTCCCCATTAGAAAGTGGTGAACAATTGGCCCTAGTGTGGAGGCTACATAACATTTTGCAGGGACTTGAAAACAAAAATCAAGTACCAGACCTCAAATTCAATGACCTCACAGAAAATTCAAAAACTTTTAAGGCCTTAAAAAACAAAAAGAAAATTTAAGCACTTTTCAATGACTTTCATGAAAGTGGGAACCCTGATAACAATCAGTGTAATTTTCTATAAGTTTGTTAGATTAGAGATAAACTGATAACGAAAAGAAAATGTAGCTTCTGATATATTTTGATAAGGTACACACTGCAAATTCAAATGAGACGCTCTTACATCACTTTTATGAACTAAGTATTCCTACTATACCATAGTCTACGGCAGTGTTTTCAACACTTTTCAGTTGGTGGTAAGATTATAAATTTATCTACTATTTACATAACTGGTACAGAGGTAGATGAAAATTTGAATACTGTTTAACTGGTAGTTTTTTCCCAAAAATAATAACATAAAAAGACATGTATTAAATAGTTATAATAATTTTCATTTTTTAACCTTGATATGAATACAAAATACTAAAAAGAAATTAATATAAAATGTTAACATTTTTAATCAACAAAATAATAAAATTAAAAATTTATTTATGTATTAATTAATTTGAAGAAATATTAATGAAACATATAAAAAAACAAATGCTTCACAGGAATAAACATTATATAAATTTATAATTATTTCATGAATAGCTTATTTCGTGAAAAATAAGCATGCAAAGAATATATTATTAAGATTTAATAAATAATTTTAATTACTCAACATTTTTTAACAAATTTATTCGGAAAAGAGTAAATGGTCCAGAATTTATTACCTGATGAAGAATTAATTTTTGCACAAAGCAATCCAACTGCTAAAATTTCATTGGCATGTGTTTATTAATATCTCTTAAAGCTAGAAAACTGAATCAAGGAGCAGCATCAGTCTTTTCCATCTTCAAGAACATCTGGACATACGAGGAATAATTCTTTCCCAAAATGTCAAAAGACCAGAAAAGGCAAAATACACTCTTCTTTAAAAAAAATTTAATATACCTAAGGAAGAAAAAAAAAAGAAATTTAAGTGTTATAGTATGCCTACCACAGTCCTAGCATTTGAATATTTAATGAATATATTTTTTATTTTATAAAGAAGATTAAATAAAAATTAAAACTGTAAATATATATGCGTGTGTGCGTATGTAATACTATGCATATATGTAATACTGTACTACTATAATAATTACTATACTTAATTATACTAATACTTTAAAGTTATTTTCTGTAAACTACCCACAAATTTATAAAATTTGACAAAATGTGTTTTTTTTTTTTTTAATTATAGTAACATTAGAGAATTTTAAAAACATCAAATTAACATACTCTTAATTTTATTACTTCTTTACATTAAAAGGTTTCACATCTTTGCATCATTATGTCATTAATCTTAACACTCTGATTAGTTAAATTGTTGAGTAGAATGTCATAAGAGTATAAAGTAAAAGTATCATAAAAAATCTTTTATAGAAATATTATGTTATAGGTTACTTTCACTCTCGCAGCATAAGTAAATGTAAAAAATCTTGCCAAGAGGTCTCTAATAAAAGATGAATGTCTAAATAAACTGAAAATTTTTATTCCCAAACACACACAATATATATATATATATATATACACACATATAATAAAAATTAATAGTAAAAAATATATTTAAAAAAAAAAGAACCAAAATATTATAACTCCTGTAAGCCCAGTATATGTAAAACGGATAGGAAGAAAGATGGATTGAATGTGGAAGGTTTACGACTTCCATACACGTTTAAATTAATTGTTTGAACAGGCCTGATATATATATACACGTACAAACATGCACTCATATAGAGAGAAGAAGGAGACGGGTAATGAAGATATCTCACACTGAATTAACAAGAGAAAAGAGATTTTAACACCTGCATTTTCAGATTTTGATGACTCTGGAAACAGTAGTTAGAGATAAACATATTTTATATTTCTTTTCACCTAAGATATACAAAATTTTACGATTACCCATATGAAATGTGTCTGTGACTTTTAGTTGCTAAATTTAGGATTATATACATCAATGTGTACTAAAAGAATTATATAATACAAGTTTATATGATTATAAATTTGAAAAAAAAAATAGTCAAATTGTAAAAATATTTTTAAATACACCAAGATAAAAAATAGCAATTTGGTTTAATTTAATTTTTAATTTAAAATTAAAAAATTATTTTAAATCCCATAATTATTTTCAAAAGTGTTCAGCTAAATCACTATTCAATATATCAAAACTAAACATGCATAATATTGATTTGAACATAAAATTTTACACATTTATCAATAAAATAGGGTATAATATTTAATACTACAAATATAATTCAACTTTGGAATATATCATTACTTACGTTTACACAGTATTACAACTATTTTTTTATGTGAATTCCTAGATATTTTAATAATTTTGAAAATATTAACCCTCTTTACAAATATTATTTTTAATCCATCAATTTTTATAACCATATTTTGTCTTTTATTTCATTACTTTCAAGCATCAATAAATGCATGTTCTTGTTATACTATAAAAATATACACATTTTATTTTTATGTGTGATGTATCTTACAAAATTAAATTATAATTGAATTACAATCAAAATTATTCTCTCTCCAAAAAGACATCCGAACAATTTCTCAGTTTAATATTTTTTAAATCCTTGCTGATGATATGCTCATCAGATTCAACTTTAATATATATTTTACCACTTATCTTCTAAGAATTAAATTGTGTTTTATTAAAGTAATTTTTATGAGTATTAACCTACTCATAGAATTGTGACTCTAATATAAAATTTAGTTTTTTTATGAATCATATTGTAAGAAAACACTTTGTTTTTATTATTTTCTTTTGTTTGATGTATTTGTAAATACATCTTTCTTTTTTAAATAATAAACTTGACAAAATTTGACTGTAATAGATATTTTGCAGAAGTTTACATTAAATCAGAATTTCCATACAATTTTATTTCAATTGTCACTAGCCAAAACTGACTAAGAGAGAAATGTGATTCATTTTTTTATCCCCTTTGTATTGCACTGGATAATATGGTGTAATAAAAACCGGGCTCTACCCTTATTGTTTGTCAGTAACCATTCTCTCTGCAATATCATAAATAAGAACAGTGGCATATTTACCGGTAGGGGTAGGCATTCAGTATGCATCTGGCATCACAAATTTTAGGACAGTGCATATTTTACATATGTATGTGTCCAAAAAGATCCTTTTAAATTTTGATATTTATCAAAGCTTGACAAATTAAAATAAAATATTGCATAAAGTAACATTGATAGCATTCAAGTAAAAAGTTTTGGGAGTTAATAATACTTGTTATTTTCAACAATTATTACATGCGTAAAATTAATTATATTAACTTCACTTTTTAAAAAATGTTTCAAAGTTTTAGTTCTCTTCCAATGAAGATTAGTTCAGCTTCAGCTAATGCCATATTGAAAATTTGTTAATTTGCAAACTATGCAAAAACACAAATGGGCATTAAGACCCTGACCATTCTTTGTGATTCTTTCTTACAAATATATATACTCATAAATGAGGAATTTGCACATGTGGGTGAGTGGAACAAATTATTTTTTTGATAATTCCACACACACAGTAATTCCAAAAATGTTTTCAAAAATGTAAATGGGTTTGTGACGTTTTAAAATTAATTTTAAAGAAAACTATGTGACTTCCAAAAACTCTGTTACTGGTTGTGACGTCATAGTTCATGAAGTTTCACTTTTCACATTTTATTAGCAAGCACTTTCTATCTCAAAATTGCATTTTGCTCTTATTGTAAATTTCTCTCATCTACTACTCAGACCTTTCAGATAATTTTCTCAATCTCGATAATATATATTATATGTGTACATTTGTTTATGATAACTCTTATCTGGATTCTAAAGAACAGTCTGACAGTGTCGTGAAAATTTACAGCATAGCAATTGTTTTCAGTTTGGGAAATAATTCCGATTTTTTAGCAGCAAAAATACAAAAAATCAAAACAAAAAGATATATAATTTTTTTTTTCATATTTTTCAATTTATTTTAATGTACTTTGCAAAAATATAAATGTACAAATATATAAATGATTTAATAATACTATTACAGCTATTCTGTTTCTAAAGACAGACAACACTAAGTAACGTAGCAACATACATACACCTCTGTGTGTGTGGGGGCTTAGTAAAAACAATCGCTTAAAGTCTTAGACTTTATTATCACGGCTATCTACAAT
>CM063510.1:107998430-108026602 GCA_032207245.1 Pardosa pseudoannulata | reverse complement strand
ACCCCAGAATATAATATTGAAGTGTTTGCAGACAAGGAGCTTTATACTTGATTAGAAGATGTTCATACAACTCTACACTTCTAATTCCTGTTTTGAAAATTGAAAATATCAGAACAAGTTGTCTTTATATGGGTAAATTTTTAAGGAAGTACGAATAATTTTAAAAATAGATATATCTACTAGATATAAAAATTAATATTTCGCAAAAATCAGATGTAAACTTATATACAATTTTGAAGATGGTTAAAACAGTATTTCTACTGAAAAAGGCCATTAAAAATTAAATTAAGGTATATGTATTAGTCAGACTTCTATTTTTGTTGATATGGATAAAAGCACATTGAATCCCTTTAGTTCCATATACAGTAAGGAAAGACCATTTACTTGTAATGTATGTAAGAAATCATTCTCTAAGAAATCCATCATCGATATTCATCTTCGTTCCCACACTGGAGAGAAACCGTATGCTTGTAGTGTATGTCAAAAATCATTCTCTAGGAAAGACTGCTTCGATATTCATCTTCGTTCCCACACTGTGGAGAAATCATATGCTTGTAGTGTATGTCAAAAATTATTCTCTTGGAAAGGCAGCTTATATATTCATCTTCGTACCCACACTGGTGAGAAACCATATGCTTGTAGTATATGTGAAAAATGCTTCTCTCAAAAAGGCCACTTAGATTTTCATCTTCGTTCCCACACTGGGGAGAAACCATATGCTTGTTATGTATGTGAAAAATCCTTCTCTCATAAACACCATTTAGCTTTTCATCTTCAATCCCACACTGGAGAGAAACCATATGCTTGTAGTGTATGTGAAAAATCCTTTTCCCGACAGAGCAACTTAAATGTTCATCTTCGTTCCCATACTGGGGAGAAACCATATGCTTGTATTATATGTAAGAAAGCATTCTCTAAGAAATTCAGCTTAGATATTCATCTTCGTTCCCACACTGGAGAGAAACCATATGCTTGTAGTTTATGTCAAAAATCATTCTCTCAGAAAAACTGCTTAGATATTCATCTTCGTTCCCACACTGGGGAGAAACCATATGCTTGTTGTGTATGTAAAAAATCCTTCTCTCAAAAAAGACACTTAACTGTTCATCTTCGTTTTCATACTGGGGAGAAACCATATGCTTGTAGTGTATGTGAAAAATCCTTCTCTCAACAAAGCGACTTAAAAGTTCATTTTCGTTCTCACACTGGGGAGAAACCATATGTTTGTAGTGTATGTGAAAAATCCTTCTCTCGAAAATGCCACCTATCTCTTCATCTTCGTTCCCACACTGGGGAGAAACCATATGCTTGTTGTGTATGTAAAAAATCCTTCTCTCAAAAAGGCGAATTAGCTTCTCATCTTCGTACCCACACTGGGGAGAAGCCCTATCCTTGTAGTGTATGTAAGAAATCCTTCTCTGAACGAAGGGACTTAAATGTTCATCTTCGTTCCCACACTGGGGAGAAACCATATGCTTGTAGTGTATGTGAAAAATCCTTCTCTCGAAAAGGTCACTTAACTGTTCATCTACGTTCCCACACTGGAGAGAAACCATATGCTTGTAGTATATGTAAGAAATCCTTTTCTGACAAATGCAACTTAAATGTTCATCGTCGTTCCCATACTGGAGAGAAACCATACACTTGTATTGTATGTAAGAAATCATTCTGGCGAAAATACAAATTAAATGTTCATCTTCATTCCCATGCTGGGGAGAAACAATATGCTTGAATTATATATAAGAGATCATTCTCTCAAAAATGCAGTTTAAATGTTCATCTTTGTTCCCACAGTGCAGAGAAACCATATAGTTGTACTGTAAGAAATCATTATCTTTGAAATACAGCTTAGGTATTCATCATTGTTCCCACATTTGGGAAAAACCCTATTTTTGTAATGTATGTAAGAAATCCTTCTCTGAAGAAAGCCTCTTAAATATTCATCTTTTTTTGCACAATTGGGAGAAACCATGTGCTTGTAGTGTATGTAAGTAATCATTCTCTCTAAAGGCAACTTAAATGTTCACCTTCTTTCCCACAATATGGAGAAACCATATGGTGCCATATGAAACCATATATAAGAAATCATTCTCTCTCAAAAGCACCTGATGTTCATCTTCATTCCCTCACTGGGATGAAACCTTATGCTTGTATTGGATGTAAGAAATCATTTAAATAAAAATAGAACTTAAATGTTCATCTTTGCTCCCATACTCTGGAGAAATCATGTTTTAACTACACAGAAAGAATCTTGAATTACTTCCATTGTTAAAGATTAATCTTCATACACATGTTGAAAGAAAGCCTTGCAACATAGATAAGAAACTTTCTTTGCTCAAAATGTTATTTCAGCAATCTTGTGTATAATCAGAATTATTGCATTCCTGGTAGACGGACCTTTGAATCTTTTGACTCGTATTTTTATTTTTTCATTTGTAGTCATATGTTCTTAATAATGGTCAATATTTAGCATTTATCAATATTAAAGTTATCTATGATGTATTCATAGTTTTGTTTGTTAACTGTTTATTCAATCACAAATTGTTGTGCTGATTTGTATGGGTATTATACTGCCTGTATTTTGTGTTTTAAGCTGTTCAAGAATTTTTAAAATAAACGTTTTAGGTATTAGTCCAGAGGCTTTTCATCTTTGTACCCATACTGGGGAGAAGCCCTACACTTGTAGTATATGTAAGAAATCCTTCTCTCAACAAAGCAACTTAAATGTTCATCTTCGTTCTCACACTGGGGAGAAACCATATGTTTGTAGTGTATGTGAAAAATCCTTCTCTCATCAAAGCAACTTAAATGTTCATCTTCGTTCTCACACTGGGGAGAAACCATATGTTTGTAATGTATGTGAAAAATCCTTCTCTGAAAAAGGCCACTTAACTGTTCATCTTCGTTCCCACACTGGGGAGAAACCATATGCTTGTAGTGTATGTGAAAAATTCTTCTCTCGAAAAGGTTACTTAGCTTCTCATCTTCGTACCCACACTGGGGAGAAGCCCTATCCTTGTAGTGTATGTCAAAAATCATTCTCAAGGAAAGACCGCTTAGATATTCATCTTCGTTCTCATACTGGGGAGAAACCATATGCTTGTAGTGTATGTAAGAAATCCTTCTCTCGACAGTGCCACTTAAAAGTTCATCTTCGTTCTCACACTGGGGAGAAACCATATGTTTGTAGTGTATGTGAAAAATCCTTTTCTCGAAAAGGCCTCTTAACAGTTCATCTTCGTTCCCACAGTGGGGAAAAACCATATGCTTGTATTATATGTAAGAAACCATTCTCTAAGAAATCCAGCTTAGATATTCATCTTTGTACCCACACTGGGGAGAAGCTCTATCCTTGTAGTGTATGTCAAAAATCATTCTCTAGGAAAGACCACTTAGATATTCATCTTCGTTCCCACACTGGGGAGAAACCATATGCTTGTAGTGTATGTAAGAAATCCTTCTTTCAAAAAGGCCACTTAGCTTCTCATCTTCGTACCCATACTGGGGAGAAGCCCTATCCTTGTAGTGTATGTCAGAAATCCTTCTCTCAACAAAGAGACTTAAATGTTCATCTTCGTTCCCACACTGGGGCAAAACCGTATGCTTGTAGTGTATGTGAAAAATCCTTCTCTCAAAAAGGTCACTTAACTGTTCATCTTCGTTCCCACAGTGGGGAAAAACCATATGCTTGTATTATATGTAAGAAACTATTCTCTAAGAAATCCAGCATGGATATTCATCTTCGTTCCCACACTGGGGAGAAACCATATGCTTGTAGTATATGTGAAAAATCCTTTTCCGAACAGAGCAAGTTAAATATTCATCTTCGTTTCCACACTGGGGAGAACCCATATGCTTGTAGTGTATGTGAAAAATCCTTCTCTCAAAAAGGCCACTTAACTGTTCATCTACGTTCCCACACTGGAGAGAAACCGTATGCTTGTAGTATATGTAAGAAATCATTCTGTCAAAAATACAATTTAAATGTTCATCTTCGTTTCCACACTGGGGAGAAACCATATGCTTGTAGTGTATGTGAAAAATCCTTCTCTCAAAAAGGCCACTTAACTGTTCATCTACGTTCCCACACTGGAGAGAAATCATATGCTTGTAGTATATGTAAGAAATCCTTTTCTGACAAATGCAACTTAATTGTTCATCTTCGTTCCCACACTGGAGAGAAACCATACACTTGTACTGTATGTAAGAAATCTTTCTGTCGAAAATACAATTTAAATGTTCATCTTCATTCCCATGCTGGGAAGAAACAATATGCTTGAATTATATATAAGAGATCATTCTCTCAAAAATGCAGCTTAAATGTTCATCTTTGTTCCCACAGTGCAGAGAAACCATATAGTTGTACTGTAAGAAATCATTATCTTTGAAATACAGCTTAGGTATTTATCATTGTTCCCACATTTGAGAGGAACCCTATTTTTGTAATGTATGTAAGAAATCCTTCTCTGAAGAAAGCCTCTTAAATGTTCATCTCTTTTTGCACAAATGGGAGAAACCATGTGCTTGTAGTGTATGTAAGGAATCATTCTCTCTAAAGGCAACTTAAATGTTCACCTTCTTTCCCACAATGTGGAGAAACCATATGGTGCCATATGAAACCATATATAAGAAATCATTCTCTCTCAAAAGCACCTGAGATGTTCATCTTCATTCCCTCACTGGATGAAACCATATGCTTGTATTGGATGTAAGAAATCATTTAAATAAAAATAGAACTTAAATGCTCATCTTTGCTCCCATACTCTGGAGAAATCATGTTTTTACTACACAGAAAGAATCTTGAATTACTTCCATTGTTAAAGATTAATCTTCATACACATGTTGAAAGAAAGCCTTGCAACATAGATAAGAAACTTTCTTTGCTCAAAATGTTGTTTCAGCAATCTTGTGTATAATCAGAATTGTTGCATTCCTCTGGTAGACGGACCTTTGAATCTTTTGACTCGTATTTTTTTTTCATTTGTAGTCATAAGTTCTTAATGATGGTCAATATTTAGCATTTATCAATATTAAAGTTTATCTATGATGTATTCATAGTTTTGTTTGTTAACTGTTTATTCAATCACAAATTGTTGTGCTGATTTGTATGGGTATTATACTGCCTGTATTTTGTGTTTTAAGCTGTTCAAGAATTTTTAAAATAAACGTTTTAGGTATTAGTCCAGAGGTGCATTTTTTGACTCTTTTTAACAATTGAATCATAAGAAGAAATAATTACAGTTTATCAATTACATAAAGACAACTGTTCAGGGAAACCAATTTTAATGCATCGCATTCTCATTGTTTCTTAAAAAATCTTCATACCTGTTGTTTTGAGTCGTCTCACTACTTGCAAGTTAAAGAGCATTTTCTCAGGAGTACATTTCTAATGCTGAATGTCGTATTGATAATTGTGAAATCTTTTGCTTGTAATGTTTTTTGTTTTTATTTTACATACTTATTTTGTTAAATCTAATAATGTCATGTGTATTTAAACTTGGAAAATAAACTTTTATTCAAGAAATTTTCTCTAATTTCTGTATGTTTAAGCATTTTGAACCAAAATTTTTTTATTCTCACACAATTTTATAATTATTTTAGAAATCTTAATTTCTGTGAGAGTTTTTCTGTCAAGTAAAACTGCCCTATTGTTACATCCCTGGCACAGAATTTTGTCTGACAGGTAGTTACCCTTTACCCTACGAAACAGATTGAAGTTGCTGCATGAATCAGGGGTGATTCTAAACTGAAATTTATAAAAATTTATGTGGGTCTATATTAAAAATTGTAAAATATAGTCTTTTTCACAGATGTTTAATAATAATTTTCTGAAAAATCTGTTTTAAAATAAATTTTTTTTCTACATTATCTTGCTCTTGAAATAAAGTATATATAAAAGAATTTTGTAGGCAATAAAAAACATTTTGTGTCTGGCAGTTTTTTTTTTTTTTTTTCACAGTCAGAAATTTTTATTTTGGCAAGAGTAAGAATAAAATGTTTATGTCAGTTGATTTCTTTATTCATTTTTATAGAATATTTAATAAAGAAACTGTAATGTGATGTAGCCATTATTGTGTTAATTAAAAGTAATTCAGAGATGAATCTCTGAATGTAAACATGAAATAATTGTTATTTTGCATAAAAAAAGGGGGTAAACCTTTAGGAAAGATAATAATTGGGGATTTTTACAATGGTGATCTTTGTAATCAAACAATATGGGGATTTTACTACATAATCTAAGTGTTTCGATCCAAGAATGCTTTTTAATATAGTATTTTAAACAACATTATTGTAATACTTTTCAGATATTTTTTATTTTACCAGATCAAAATAACATTCATACATAACTTCCAATTAAAAGAAATATAAGTACCTTCTCTAATTTTTCTTTTAAACATTAGTTCTATTTCTATATATAAAATGTAATACTGCAACAACAAATGTGTATGTGTGCATAAATATAAGTATGTTTAATGTGTTGTCAGAGTCTAAAAACAGAACAGCTGTGGTCAGAATTAATAGAGCAGTTATATATTTGTAGTGAAGGAAGATAAACTGAAAAATATGAAAATTTATTTTATATATGTTTAGGATTTTATTTCTCGTATTTCCATTCCCAATAAATCAGTATTATTTCCAAAAACAAAAGCATTTATATCCTGTAGTTTTTTTTTTAAATGGGGATATTTTGAATCATACATAATGGTGGTTTTAATACATAATCTAGCATATAACGATATAATACTTATATCATTTCCTTTCAAGAAAGCTTTTTAATATATTTCCAGCTACAATATTAAAATATTTTTCAAATACTTTTAATTTTATGAGATCAAAATAATGGCCATACATAACTTACAATTAAAAGAAGTATAAATACCTTTTCTAATTTTTTATTTAAACATTACTGCCATCTCTTTATATAAAATGTGTTACTGCAACAGTAAATGTGTATATGTGTATAAATAGATATGTTTGACGTGCTGTCTGTCTTACTGAATAGCTGAGATAGTATTAATAAATCATTTATATATTTGTACATTTATATTTTTGTGAAGTACATTAAAATAAATTGAAAAATATGAAAAAAAAATTTATATATCTTTTTGTTTTGATTTTTGTATTTCTGCTCCCCAAAAAATCGGAATTATGTCCCAAAATGAAAACATTGATATGAGGTGTATTTTCATGAAACTGTCGGACTGTTCTTTAGAATCCAGATAAGAGTTATCATAAACAAATGTACACATATATATATTATGGAGATTGATAAAATTATCTGAAAGGTCTAAGTAGATATAAATTTTGAAATCAAGAAAAATTTACAATACAAGGAAAATGCAATTGTGAGATAGAAACTGCTTGCTAATAAAATGTGAAAAGTGAAACTTCATGAACTAAGACGTCACAACTAGTAACAGAGCTTTTTGAAGTTACATAGTTTTCTCTTAACTTTAAAATTAATTTTAAAAGTGACAAACCCACTTTTTTTTTTTTTTCGTTTTTGGAATTACTGTGTGTCTGGAATTATCAAAAAAAAAAAAAAGTTGTTCCATTCACCCACATGTGCCAATTCCTCATTTTGAGTGTATATATTTGTAAGTAAGAATCACAAAGAATGCTCAGGGTCTTAATGCCCATTTTTGTTTTTGCATAGTTTGCAAATTACCAAATTTTCAAAATGGCATTAGCTGAAGCTGAACTATTCTTTATTGGAAGAGAACTAAAACTTTGAAACACTTTTTAAAAATTGAAGTTAATATAATTAATTTTAGACATGTAAAAAATTTTTGAAAATAACAAGTATTATTAACTCTCACAACATGCTATCAGTGTTGCTTATTTCAATATTTTATTTTAATTTATCAACTTATGATAACTATCAAAATTTAAAATGATCTTTTTGGACTCACACATACATAAAACATGCACTGTCATAAAACATGTCAGGTGTATACTAAACCCCTTCCTCCCATACCCCTAGATATGCCACTGTTCTTATTTATTGCAGAGAGAATGGTTATTGATAAACAATAAGGATAGAGCCTAGTTTTTATTACACTATATTATCCACTGCAATACAAAGGAGGTAAAAAAATTAATCATATTTCTCTCCTTGTCAGTTTTGGCTAGTGCCAATTGAAATAAAAGTGTATAAAAATTCTTATTTAATGTAAACTTCTACAAAATATCTATTGCAGGGAAATTTAATCAAGTTTATTATTTGAAAAAAAAAAAACGATGTATTTATAAATACATCAAACAAAAGAAAATTATAAAAACAAAGCGTTTTCTTACAAATTGATTGATAAAAAAATAAATTTTATATTAAAATCACAATTCTATAAATAGGTTAATACACATTGAATCTGCTTTAATAAAACACAATTTAATTCTTAGAAGATAAGTGGTGAAATATATTTTAAAATTGAATCTGATAAGCATATCATCCGTAAGGATTTAAAAAATATTAAACGGAGAAATTATTCGGTTGTCTTTTTGGATTGAGAATAATTTTGATTCTAATTCAATGATAATTTAATTTTGTAAGATGCATCACACATAAAAATAAAATGTGTATATTTTAATAGCATAACAAGAACATGCATTTATTGATACTTGAAAGTAATGAAATAAAAGACAAAACATGGGTATTAAAAATTGATGGATTAAAAATATTTGTAAAGAGGGTTAATATTTTTAAAATTTATAAAATATCTAGGAATTCACATAAAAAAATAGTTGTAATACCGTGTAAACATAAGTAATGATATATTCCAAAGTTGAATTATATTTGTATTATTAAATATTATACCCTATTTTATGTTCAGATCAATGTTATGCATGTTTAGTTTTGATATATTGAATAGTGATTTAGCTGAATACTTTTCAAAGTATATGGGATTAAAATTAGAAAATTATTTTAAATAATTTTCTAATTTTAAATTAAAAATTAAATATAAACCAAATTGCTATTTTTTATCTTGGTGTATTTAAAAATATTTTTACAATTTGACTTTTTTTTTTTTTTTTTTCTTTCAATTTTATAATTTTATAAACATGTATTATATAATTCTATTACTAAACATTGATGTTTATAATCCTAATTTTAGCAACTAAATGTCACAGAAGCATTTCATATGAATAATCGTAAAATATTGTAAGTCTTAGGTGAAAAGAAAAATAAATTATGGTTATCTATAACTACTGTTTCCAGAGTCATCAAAATCTGAAAATGCAGATGTTAAAATCACTTTTCCCCGGTTAATTCAGTGTGAGATGTGTTCATTACCCCTCTCCCCTTTGTTTCTCTATATGAGTGTGTGCATGTATGTGTATATATATATCAGGCCTGTTCAAACAATTGTTTTAACTGTGTATGGAAGTCGTAAACCTTCCACACCCAATCCATCTTTCTTCCTATCCATTTAACATTTACGGGGCTTACTGGAGTTATAGTATTTTGGTTCAGGTTTTGGTTTTGTTTATTTAGTATATTTATTATTATTATTTTTTATTTTATATATATATATATTAGGTGTTTGGGAATAAAAATTTTCAGTTTATTTAGACATTCATCTTTTAGAGCTCTCTTCGCAAGATTTTTTACATTTACTTATATAATGCTGTAAGAGCGCAAGTAACCTATAACATAATATTTCTATAAAAGATTTTTTATGATACTTTGACTTTATACTCATATGACACTCTACTGAACAATTTAACTTAACCAGAGTGTTAAGATTAATGACATAATGATGAAACCTTTTAATGCAAAGAAGTAATAAGATTAAGTTAAGAGGATGTTAATTTGATGTTCTTAAAATTCTCTAATGTTACTATAATTAAAAAAAAAACACATGTTGTCAAATTTTATAAACATGTGGATAGTTTTCAGAAATTAATTTTAGAGTATTAGTATAATTAAGTATAGTAATAATTATAGTAGTACAGTATTACATATATGCATAGTATTACATACACACACACACACACACACACATATATATATATATATATTTACAGTTTTAATTTTTATTTAATCTTCTCTCTTAATAAAATTAAAAATATATTCATTAAATATTCATGTACTAGGACTGTGGTAGGCATATTATAACACTTAAATTTCTTTTTTTTTTCTTCCTTAGGTATATTAAATTTTTTAAAGAAGAGTGTATTTTTGTCTTTCTTAACTTTTGACATTTTGGGAAAGCATTATTCCTCAGATGTCCAGATGTTCTTGAAGATGAAAAAGGGTGATGCTGCTCCTTGATTCAGTTTTCTAGCTTTAAGAGATAATGATAAAGACATGCCGCTGAAATTTTAGCAGTTAGATTGCTTTGTGCAAAAATTATTTCTTCATCAGGTAATAATATTCTGGACCATTTACACTTTTCCGAATAAATTTGTTAAAAAATGTTGAGTAATTAAAATTATTTAATAAATCTTAATTATATATTCTTTGCATGCTTATGCTTCCTGTCAAGCATATTTTTAAGTGTTTCACTAATATTTCTTCAAATTAATTAGTACATAAATAAATAAACTTTAATTTTATAATTTTGCTGATTTAAAATGTTAACATTTTATATTAATTTCTTTTCAGCATTTTGTATTTGATATCAAGGTTCAGAAAAGAAATATTATTATAACTATTTAATACATATCATTTTATGTTATTCTTTTGGGAAAGAGTTACCAGTAAAACAGAATTCAAATTTTTTTTACCTCTGTACCAGTTATTTAAATTGTAGATAAATTTATAATTTTTATGACCAACTGAAAAGTGTTGAAAACACTGCCGTAGACTATGTTATAGTAGGAATACTTAGTTCTTAAAATTGATGTAAGAGCGTCTCATTTAAATTTGCAGTGCCTACTTTATCAAAATGTATCAGAAGCTACATATTCTTTGTGTTATCAATATATCTCTAATCTAAAAAACTTATAGAAAATTATACTGATTGTTAAAAACAAAATGCAAAAGATAAGTTCTTTTTTTCTGGAAGTAGGTTGAATTCTACCCAGTTTTTGAGTCACCGCTATGTCTGATTGCTATTATCATAGCTACCACATGTAGAGGAATTCAAAAAACGTATAAAATTTCACAATAAATGATGTAAAAAATATATGCTTGCTTTAAGCATATGAAGTAAATTGCATATAGCACTTATTTATTTATTATTTATTTCAAAATTACTTTATTTTCAAACATCAGTATACACACTAAACTATTCCTAACTTGAGTTCCAGGAGGATAATTAAAAAAAAAAAAGTTTAGTTCAAAAATAAAATTGAGTCCTATAATTTTCAGATTAGAACGACATTTAAGTAAAGAGCACAATAAATATTTCTATTCGAAAACAAAATATGATTTATTTTCAATTACATATATATATATATATATATATATATATATTTACATAGTTTAACTTTTTTCTCTCAAAATTTTCTGTTTTTAATGGAAAGATCGCTACAGGCCTCTTTTAAATTTGGCATTTGTTAAGAAATCATCCTTAAATTTTTGCAGTTGATTTCTATGATTAGTTTCATTATCTTCCTACAAGAGAAACTTCTTTCCGAAAGTGTCACCAGAAGAGAAAATTACTTTCCTTTTATCAATATTTTGCGTCTGTGGTATTCGAAATTAGTCAATGTTATGTCTCTTTACAATTGTAAATTTTTTCTCTTTCACCCTTTAAGTTTTTAGGGTCAGTGAGATACCATGTTAACACAAACCATGGTATTTTAAGATGGTGTTTCATTGAACAGTTATAGTGTTTGGATTTTTTAAATTTTTTCTTATGTAAAATCATTAAAAATCAAATATTCAATGACCTTATGAGTTTTTACATCAAATTCAGATTACCTTCTATATTCAGTAGTAAAACAAGTTTAAACAAATAAAAATATAATACGTAGTAGTTTAACTTTATTTTCTGAAAAATTTATTAATGTTTATAATTTTAGAAATTTAAAAATAAATTTGAAAATAAACTTATTTAAACTGAAATTATTTAAATGTGTAAAATTAACATGTGTTTATGCTCTGATTTACTGTTAAAGTTTACTAATGTCCAATTTATTCTTTGCCCCCATCTTCACCAAATTAAAAAAAAAAAATTAAAGTCAGATAAAACTTGGATACTAGTATATGTTTTATTGCTTTGCAGGTTATATTTCTTTTAAAGCATTCCTCTATTTTGGTACTTGACATCAGAATATAATATTGAAGTATTTGCGGACAAGGAGATTCAACTTAAGTGGAAGATGTTCATACAACTCTACACTTCTAATTCCTGTATTTAAAATTGAAAATATCAGAACAGGTGGTCTGTATATGGGAAAATTTTTAAGCAAGTGCAAATAATTTTAAAAATATATACATCTACTAGAAATAAAATTTAATATTTCGCAAAAGTTAGATGTAAGCTTATATACAAGTTTGAAGAATGTTTAAAACAGTATTTCTACTGAAATAGGCCATTAAAAATTAAATTAAGATATATATATTAGTCAGACTTCTATTTTTATTGATATGGATAAAAGCACATTGAATCCCTTTAGTTCCATATACAGTAAGGAAAGCCCATTTACTTGTAATGTATGTAAGAAATCATTCTCTAAGAAATCCATCTTCGATATTCATTTTCGTTCCCACACTGGGGAGAAACCATATGCTTGTTGTGTATGTCAAAAATCATTCTCTAGGAAAGACTACTTAGATATTCATTTTCGTTTCCACACTGGGGAGAAACCATATGTTTGTAGCATATGTGAAAAATCCTTCTCTCAAAAAGGCCACTTATCTGTTCATCTTCGTTCCCACAGTGGAGAAAAACCATATGCTTGTATTATATGTAAGAAACCATACTCTAAGAAATCCAGCTTAGATATTCATCTTAGTATCCACACTGGGGAAAAGCTCTATCCTTGTGGTGTATGTCAAAAATCATTCTCTAGGAAAGACCACTTAGATATTCATCTTCGTTCCCACACTGGGGAGAAACCATATGCTTGTTGTGTATGTAAAAAATCCTTCTCTCAAACAGGCCACTTAGCTGTTCATCTTCGTACCCACACTGGGGAGAAGCCCTATACTTGTAGTGTATGTAAGAAATCCTTCTCTCAACAAAGCGACTTAAATGTTCATCTTCGTTCTCACACTGGGGAGAAACCATATGTTTGTAGTGTATGTGAAAAATCCTTCTCTCAAAAAGGCCACTTAACTGTTCATCTTCGTTCCCACGCTGGGGAGAAACCATATGCTTGTAGTATATGTGAAAAATCCTTTTCCCAACGGAGCAACTTAGCTTTTCATCTTCGTTCCCACACTGGGGAGAAACCATATGCTTGTAGTGTATGTGAAAAATCCTTTTCCCACCAGAACAACTTAAATATTCATCTTCGTTTTCACACTGGGGAGAAACCATATGCTTGTAGTGTATGTGAAAAATCCTTCTCTCAAAAAGGCCACTTAACTGTTCATCTTCGTTCCCACTCTGGAGAGAAACCATAAGCTTGTAGTATATGTAAGAAATCCTTTTCTGACAAATGGAACTTAATTGTTCATCTTCTTTCCCACACTGGTGAGAAACCATACACTTGTATGTAAGAAATCATTTTGTCGAAACTACAAATTAAATGTTCATCTTCATTCCCATGCTGGGGAGAAACCATATGCTTGAATTATATATAAGAGCTCATTCTCTCAAAAATTCAGCTTAAATATTCATCTTTGTTCCCACAATGCAGAGAAACCATATGGTTGTACTGTAAGTAATCATTATAATACAGCTTAGGTATTCATCATTGTTCCCACATTTGGGAGAAACCCTAGTTTTGTAGTGTATGTAAGAAATCCTTCTCTGAAGAAAGCCTCTTAAATGTTCATCTTTTTTTTGCACAAATGGAAGAAACCATGTGCTTGTAGTGTATGTAAGTAATCATTCTCTCTAAAGGCAACTTAAATGTTCACCTTCGTTCCCACAATGTGGAGAAACCATATGGTTCTACTGTATGTAAGAAATTATTCTCTCTCAGAAGCACCTGAGATATTCATCTTCATTCCCTCACTGGGATGAAACCATATGCTAGTAGTGCATGTAAGAAATCATTCTCTCAAAAAATAATCTTAAATATTCATCTTCATTCCCAGACTAAGGAGAAAGCATATGCTTGTATTGTATGTAAGAAATCATTTAAATAAAAATAGAACTTAAAATGTTCATCTTTGCACCCATACTCTGGAGAAATCATGTTTTTACTACACAGAAAGAATCTTGAATTACTTCCATTGTTAAAGATTAATCTTCATACACATGTTGAAAGAAAGCCTTGCAACATAGATAAGAAACTTTCTTTGCTCAAAATGTCGTTTCAGCAATCCTGTGTATAATCAGAATTATTGCATTCCTGGTAGACATCAAGGACCTTTGAATGTTTTTGACTATTTTTTTTTCATCTGTACTCATCAGAACCTAATGCAGACTCAATGATGGTCAATATTAAGCAATTTTTAATGTTAAAGTTTATCTATAATTTATCCATGTTTGTTAATGTTTATTCATTCACAAATATATGTTACCTGTTTATTCATTTACAAATTGCTGTGCTGCTTTGAATGGCTGTTATACTGCCTTTATTTTGTGTTTTAAGCTGTTGTTGAAGAAGTTGGTCTAGATTTGCATTTTTTTTTTGTTTAACAATTAATTCATAACAATAAATAATTATACTTTACCAATTATATTCATGGTTTCCGTGCACCTGGAAAGTCATGGAAAATCATGGATTTAGACAATAGATTAATTTTGTCATGGAAAGTCTTGATTTTTCAAGTAAAATGAGTAAAAGTCATGGAAAGTCATGGATTCACTAAACTACCGATTAAAAAAATGCATTGAATTGTTTAATTCTATTTTTACTTGTCATATTGCTGAAGTTACTGAGTTTGTATTTATGTATTGTCCTATTGACCCTATTGCCAAGTAAAATTGGTTCACTGAGGAAACTCAAAGCAAGAAAGCTTAATGGGTGGGTAAATGTATATTATTCTGATTTTTCTTAAATTGTAGATTAAAATTTTATTAATATAGTAATAATTATTTTTTAATAAAAATTAGTTAAGATTTTTGCACAAAATATAAGTTTATCTCTAGGGATATTGTATATAAACATTATAGGGTTATATTTGGCTATTATTCATGGTTATCTGGATAATACCAAAGTACCCTGAATTCAAATTGGAAACATTTTGATTGAAAAATTGCTATATGATTAAACTTAGGTATGTAGATACAACAATTTATTTTTTTGTATGTGAGTTTATTAACACTTATAAAGTAAGTTTATAGTTTTTTTTATGATAAAATTCCTGTAATTTCTCTAAAAGCATTTATTTTATTTGTATGTACATCAGAAGTTTTATTCATATATACTTTAACGAAAGCTTTTTAAAGTCATGGAAAATGATCTGCTAAATCAGGGAAAGTCATGAAAAGTCATGTATTAGAAAAATTTTATTTTGGCAGATACCCTGTATATAAAGACAACTGTTCAGGGAAACCAATTTTAATGCATCACATTCTGATTGGTTTTTGAAAAATCCTACCTTTTATTTTGAGGCTTCACTACTTGCAAGTTAAAGAGCATTTTCTAAGGAGTACATTTCAGATGCTGAATTTTGTATTGATAAATGTGAAATCTTTTGCTTGTAATGTGTTTTTTATTTTAAATACTTATTTTCTTAAATCTGTAATAACGTCACTTGTATTTAAACTTGGAAAATAAACTTTTATTTAGGACATTTACTCCAATTTCTGTATGTTTAAGCATTTTGAACCAAAACTTTTTTTTTCTCACTCAATTTCATAATTTTTTTTAGAAATTCTATTTTCTATGAGAGTTTACTGCCAAGTAAAACTGCCCTATTGTTTCATCTCTGGCAGAGAAATTTTTCTGCCAGGTAGTTACCCTGTATCCTATGAAATGGATTGAAATCATGAAACAGGGATGATTCTAAACTGAAATTTCCAAAATATATGTGGGTCTGTTTTAAAAACTGTAAAATATAGTCTTTTTCACAGATTTAAAAATAATTTTCTGAAAAATCTGTTTTTTAATAATAAAAGAAAATATTTTTTACATTGTCTTGCTCCTGAAATAAAATATATCGGCCATTCCATGTCAGCAGTTACTCAATGACGAAATTTGAAAACTAGTTCCAGTCACATGTGTCATATATTAAATCAATGCTAAAAGTTTACTGGTTACAAATATGCAGTTATTTTTTATTTCCTATTGACATGGTTTCTGTGCACCTGGAAAGTCATGGAAAATCATGGATTTAGACAATGGATTAATTTTGTCATGGAAAGTCTTGATTTTTCAAGTAAAATGAGTAAAAGTCACGGAAAGTCATGGACCGATTAAAAAAAATGCATTGAATAGTTTAATTCTGTTTTTACTTGTCATTTGGCTGAAGTTACTGAGTTTAGTATTTATGTATTATCCTATTGACCAAGTAAAATTTGTTCACCAAGGAAACTCAAAGCAAGAAAGCTTAATGGCTGGGTAAATGTATATTATTCTGTTTTTTTTTTTCTTAAATAGTAGATTAAAATTTTATCAATATAATAATAATTATTTTGTAATAAAAATTAGTTAAGATTTTTTGCACAAAATATAAGTTTATCTTTAGGGATATTGTATATAAATGTTATAGGGTTATATTTGTCTATTATTCATGGTCACCTGGATAATACCAAATTGGAAACATTTTGATTGAAAAAATTGCTATATGATTAAACTTAGGTATGTAGATACAACAATTTATTTTTATGTGTTTATAACACTTATAAAGTAAGTTTATAATTTTTTTATGATAAAATTCCTGTAATTTATCTAAAAGCATATATTTTATTTTTATGTACGTCAGAAGTTTTATTCATATATACTTTAACGTAAGCTTTTTAAAGTCATTGAAAATGATCTACTAAATCAGGGAAAGTCATGAAAAGTTGTGGATTTTAAAAATTTTATTTGGGCATATACCCTGTATTGAGTAAAATAAATAAAAATTTACACTAAATCGATTGAATTTTTATTGAATAATCCACACTTCGAAATGAATATTTTACAATATTAATTGCAGCCCCATTTGTCGGTGCATACGTTTGTTGATTGTCATTTCAGATTCATACAAATCTTGTTTTTTGAGGCGTTGAAGAAAATACACACTAAGGTAATATTATTATTTTCTGTTAAATGGTTTTAATTCATCAATTTGATGTCACAGCCGTAACATGAAAGATATATAAGTTTATTTTAAGGAAAAGCTATTGGGCCTATCAACTTGATCTTTTGGGCTCACTTTATAAAACATGTTCTCAAGCATATCTAGTAGATATATTTGTTTTGGATTTCCTAGTTAAAAACTTGTTCTCGGTTGTATGGTTCGATGGTTAAATTTAATAATTAAATATTCTAAATTATGTTAATTCATGTAAAAATTGTGACACTGCGTACATAAACCTATTTTATAGTTCTCAGAATATTTAACAATTAATTTTATTTTCAAGTACTATTGAAAATATGGTTTTGTTATGCAAGTTTAAATTTGTGAAAGATTTAAATTATTTATTTTGATTTCTTTTATATAAAGTCTTACTAAATCCATTAATTTTCTTCTTCAGGTCATCGAAGTACCTAAGACTAGATTAGCGAAACATATGAAAAGCCAAAAAAGTGGTTCTATCGAAGTGAATGAATATCTTTAAAAATAAAGATGTGATGGAAAAAGAAGATAAAAAATAGAGAATGCATAAACTAGTAATAAAAGGAAGTTATTGAGTGAAGGAAGGGCGTGTTATGTTGAAAGAAAGAAAAAATCGGATGAGAAGAAAACAGAAAATTAAGAACTAGTTAATACTGCAATTATAATATAGGTGTCAAACCCTTGTGGCAAGACGAAATTTCTTTGCTTTTGCCAACCTTCATCTTCTTTATGGATAATATGTATCGCATGAAGTACTTTAAACACTTTTTGTATACTTTCGTTCATTTATAATTGTTAAATCAGCAAAATGCTGCTTCTTTCTCATTTTATACAACATTATAATCAAGGCTATCAGTGGAGTTAAGAACTTGGGAGTTGTATACCAAAATGCAACAGTCTACTGTTTTAGTCATCATCATTTAGGAATCATTTTTTTGTAACAGTCAGAGCAAGAAAAGATAAAACTATGAAAAATGTGTTAGACACATCGCTCTGTTTTGCAAATTCTGTTTGTAAAATTGTGTAAATAAAAAATTGTACATACATTTGAAATTTTAGTACTATAGATACTAATATTGTACAATGAAAACTAATAAACACAGTAAAAGAAATTATTAAAACACCTCCTTCCTCTATTCACTTACAGAGTATATTTCCAATTAAATTATTACATCTTCAGTTAGTTATTTTAAAAACAAAATATAATACTATTTGCAAAATCTGAAACATAATAGTTTTTAACAATGAAAAAAAAATGAAATTCTTTATTGAAAAATTAATTTTTAAGGTGATCCTTAAATGAAAAAGTATGCCAATATAAAAGATAAAATACTAGTTTAAAAGGAAAATCAAGTGTCTAGGGAGGAGTGCTAGATATTAATTCTTTACATAATTTTATATCCTAAGGTACATTTTAAACTGTATAATATTTTAGAGATGAATATAAATTTTGTATTGTCATCATCTTATGACAAATATGTATAGAGGAAAATGTGTGGAGATCTAACAGATAAGAATATTGTTCAGACTTTCAAACATGGAGTTTTATTCATTATCATACACGTGTTTTATTATATATGGCACATCATTATTACACCAGTGGATCCGGACAGCCAATTTCGGTGCTATGTTATAAGGGAAATTGCTTGGTACACTGGCACCATCTATTCACTAATATATTAACTAAAACTATCCAAGTAATTTTGTAGGATCTTGGGCAACTTTTAAATTATTTTGTTTACGTTTTTGACAATATTTTAAGTTCTTTTTCTATTTTCACATTTTCATTTTTTGTTAGTTGAGCTTTAAATTTTTTATTTTCATTTTTGTTATTTTTTGATGTTTTAAGTTTATAAAATTAATTTTTGCTAAGAAATGAGCTTGAGAAGCACTTGCATCATTTCTAATATTTTATTATATTTTAATAAAATTATTATTTTTTATTAGCATATTTTAATATTTACTAATATTCTATTTTATTTCCAATATTTATTTCTAATATTTTATTTACATTTTTGACAATTTTTAAAATTAATTTTTATTTATAATTGTCAATTTTTTACTATATCTTTTATCTCTTTTTTAATTTTAAGTTTTTAAATCAATTTTTGCAATTATAAACTTTATACCTCAAGCTGCCTATAATGGGTAGTACACAGCCTGATTTTTAAAGATAAAAATATTGTTCTGAAAAAATGTTATTCAATATAAGAAGAATTTAGAACCTTACATTTTTCTATCAAAGAATATTCTTAAATTTAAATTTTATTATTCATCTCAAAATCATACAGCAAGTGAAATAATTATTGAATTTAGTAAGTGAAATAATTATTGAATAATTATTTCACTTACTAAAGTGTAAAAAATAATTCTTGATTATTCTTTGATAGAAAATAATAAACTTCTAAATTACTCTACTGAATGATATTTCAATGAGTAACTTTTTCATGCTTAAATCAGGCTATTTACTGTCCATTAAAATAAACTGAGAACAAATATTGTTGTCTGAATAATCCAATGTGATTGCCTATTTTTACCTGTTATTGTTAATGATTAGTATAGATGCATTATAGATGCCGTGTTTTTTTCTCGCCAAACTTGGCAATGACTGGGTTGCTGTATATGACCTAACTTTGGTTGAGGGATATGGAAGCTCCGATATGTTCTTGCATCCTATTGGTGCACGTGATTTTTGACGTCATTACTCAGCACTATATGAAAATTTGCTGTTCTAAATGTTCTTAGCTCCCTTTTCGGATTTTTAATGCAATTTATTTATTTTATTTATTTTTATTTTTTTTCAAAATTTTCAATTTTTTTTCGATTTTGATCATTTTTAATTAATATTTTTTGCTTATTTCGTATGGATGTCACTGGTCGTAAAAATATTTTATGTTTTTCTATCCCTAAACTCTCCACTCTCTAGTTTTGTGTTATGAACTCACGAATCCACCCTTCTATCTCTTTGCTCTTTTATGTGTTTATTTTTTGCTCATTGTCATTTTTGTGCTTACTGACAGAAGCCTCTGGATTGACTGGCTTGGCCCATATGGTCCAGTTGCCACATCACCATTAAAGCTTTTAAAGCCTTTAAATGTTCTTAGCTGTTCTCTTCGTTCCAGACACGGAGTGGTAAGGTGTCACCTATGTTAGGTAAGTAATTTAGTTATGCGGGGGTTTCCAAAAATTTGCAACTTAGCTGCTCTTTTGGTTTACATTCGCCTAGATCAGATTGATTTTTTATTTTTGTTCTTATCATTTTCTGGGATTTAGTATTTTAGTTATGGTAGGTGTAATTATTTCGGTTCTTACTATTTTTATTCTAAACCAAACAAGATGCTTTGGTTTGGAACATTTTGTTTTTGTTCTTATCATTTTCTGGGATTTAGTCAATTTAGTCATGACAAGTGAAGTTATTTCAGTTTTGAAATTGTTAAAAAAATATTCTAAACCAAACAAGATGCTTTGGTTTGGAACATTTTGTTTTTGTTCTTATCATTTTCTGGGATTTAGTCAATTTAGTCATGACAAGTGAAGTTATTTCGGTTTTGAAATTGTTAAAAAATATCAAAATATTCTAAACCAAACAAGATGCTTTGGTTTGGAACATTTTGTTTTTGTTCTTATCATTTTCTGGGATTTAGTCAATTTAGTCATGACAAGTGAAGTTATTTCGGTTTTGAAATTGTTAAAAAATATCAAAATATTCTAAACCAAACAAGATGTTTTGGTTTGGAACATTTTGTTTCTGTTCTTATCATTTTCTGGGATTTAGTTAATTTAGTTATGACGGGTGAAGTTATATCGGTTTTGAAATTGTTAAAAAGTATAAATTATTTCGGTTTTGAAATTGTTAAAAAGTATCAAAATATTCTAAACCAAACAAGATGCTTTGGTTTGGAACATTTTGTTTCTGTTCTTATCATTTTCTGGGATTTAGTTAATTTAGTTATGACAAGTGAAGTTATTTCGGTTTTGAAATTGTTAAAAAATATCAAAATATTCTAAACCAAACAAGATGTTTTGGTTTGGAACATTTTGTTTTTGTTCTTATCATTTTCTGGGATTTAGTTAATTTAGTTATGACAAGTGAAGTTATTTCGGTTTTGAAATTGTTAAAAAATATCAAAATATTCTAAACCAAACAAGATGTTTTGGTTTGGAACATTTTGTTTCTGTTCTTATCATTTTCTGGGATTTAGTTAATTTAGTTATGACGGGTGAAGTTATATCGGTTTTGAAATTGTTAAAAAGTATAAATTATTTCGGTTTTGAAATTGTTAATCAAAATATTCTAAACCAAACAAGATGCTTTGGTTTGGAACATTTTGTTTCTGTTCTTATCATTTTCTGGGATTTAGTTAATTTAGTTATGACGGGTGAAGTTATATCGGTTTTGAAATTGTTAAAAAGTATCAAAATATTCTAAACCAAACAAGATGCTTTGGTTTGGAACATTTTGTTTCTGTTCTTATCATTTTCTGGGATTTAGTTAATTTAGTTATGACGGGTGAAGTTATATCGGTTTTGAAATTGTTGAAATCGGTTTTGAAATTGTTAAAAAGTATCAAAATATTCTAAACCAAACAAGATGCTTTGGTTTGGAACATTTTGTTTCTGTTCTTATCATTTTCTGGGATTTAGTTAATTTAGTTATGACGGGTGAAGTTATATCGGTTTTGAAATTGTTAAAAAGTATCAAAATATTCTAAACCAAACAAGATGCTTTGGTTTGGAACATTTTGTTTTTGTTCTTATCATTTTCTGGGATTTAGTCAATTTAGTCATGACAAGTGAAGTTATTTCGGTTTTGAAATTGTTAAAAAATATCAAAATATTCTAAACCAAACAAGATGTTTTGGTTTGGAACATTTTGTTTTGTCTTATCATTTTCTGGATTTAGTAATTTAGTCATGACGGGTGAAGTTATTTCGGTTTTGAAATTGTTAAAAAATATCAAATATTCTAAACCAAACAAGATGTTTTGGTTTGGAACATTTTGTTTCTGTTCTTATCATTTTCTGGGATTTAGTTAATTTAGTTATGACGGTTGAAGTTATATCGGTTTTTGAAATTAAAAATATAAATTATTTCTTTTATTTTAAAAAGTATCAAAATATTCCAAATCAAACAAGATGTTTTGGTTTGGAACATTTTGCTTTTATTCTTATCATTTTCTGGGATTTAGTAATTTAGTATGACAATTAAGTTATTTCGGTTTTGAAATTGTTAAAAAATATCAAAATATTCTAAACCAAACAAGATGTTTTGGTTTGGAACATTTTGTTTCTGTTCTTATCATTTTCTGGGATTTAGTTAATTTAGTTATGACGGGTGAAGTTATATCGGTTTTGAAATTGTTAAAAAAATCATATCTAAACCAAACAAGATGCTTTTGGTTGGAACATTTTGTTTCTGTTCTTATCATTTTCTGGATTAGTTAATTTAGTTATGACGGGGAAGTTATATCGGTTTTGAAATTGTTAAAAAGTATCAAAATATTCTAAAAAACAAGATGCTTTGGTTTGGAACATTTTGTTTCTGTTCTTATCACTGGGATTTAGTTAATTTAGTCATGACAAGTAAAGTTATTTCGTTTTAAATTTGTTAAAAAAATATCAAATATTCTAAACCAAACAAGATGTTTGGTTTGGAACATTTTGTTTTGTTCTTATCATTTTCTGGATTTAGTCAATTTAGTCATGACAAGTGAAGTTATTTCGGTTTTGAAATTGTTAAAAAATATCAAAATATTCTAAACCAAACAAGATGTTGGTTTGGAACATTTTGTTTCTGTTCTTATCATTTTCTGGGATTTAGTTAATTTAGTTATGACAAGTTATATTTTTGTTTTAAAAGTATAATATTTCGGTTTTGAAATTGTTAAAAAGTATCAAATATTCTAAACCAAACAAGATGCTTTGGTTTGGAACATTTTGTTTCTGTTCTTCAGCATTTTCTGGGATTTAGTTAATTTAGTTATGACGGGTGAAGTTATATCGGTTTTGAAATGTTAAAAATATCAAAATATTCTATAAACCAAACAAGATTTTTGGTTTAACATTTTGTTTCTGTTCTTATCATTTTCTGGTATTTAGTCAATTTAGTCATGACAAGTAAAGTTATTTCAGTTTTAATTGTTAAAAAAATCAAAATATTCTAACCAAACAAGATGTTTTGGTTTGGAACATTTGTGTTTTGTTCTTATCATTTTCTGGGATTTAGTCAATAGTCATGACAAGTAAAGTTATTTCGGTTTTGAAATTGTTAAAAAATATCAAAATATTCTAAACCAAATAAGATGTTTTTGGTTTGGAACATTTTTTGTTCTTAAATTTTCTATTTAGTTAATTTAGTTATGACGGGAAGTTATTTTCGTTTTGAAATTGTTAAAATATCAAAATATTCTAAACCAAATAAGATGTTTTTTTGGAACATTTTGTTTTTTGTTCATCATTTTCTGGGATTTAGTTAATTTAGTTTATGAGGTGAAGTTATTTCGGTTTTGAAATTGTTAAAAGTATCAAAAATATTCTAAACCAAACAAGATGCTTTGGTTTAACATTTTGTTTCTGTTCTATCATTTTCTATTTAGTTTTAATTTTAGTTATGACTAATTATTTCGGTTTTTAAATAGTTAAAAAATAATATTCTAAGTTAATTGATTTGGAACATTTTGTTTTGTTCTTATTTTATTTAGCAATTTAATTATCAGGTGTATTATTTCGGCTTACTATTTTTGAAATTGTTAAAAAATATCAAATAAATCTGAGTTTTTTTTTTAAAGTTTATTAAATTTTTTTTAAGGAATAATGTTGAAAAATGTTTCTGGCGCTACCCTTTCCAAGTTTCATTTGTTATTAAGTTTATTTTGCATTTATTTTATTACAGGGGGGAACCCCCTCACATGTTAGATTCTTCATAATATTAGTGCTTATTAAAATGCTACATATTGTGTTTATTCTGTTGACACATATCATAAATATTACTAATCTGTTATTTATTTTTTAAATAACGCAAAAAATGATGATTATTATGCTAATTTTATTTTAATAATGCTTTAAATTGTTAATCTGTTTTTTCCTTTTGAAGTTTAGTTTTGTTAATGTTGTGTTTCAAATATGGCACGTGATCGCCGTCATGTTTTTTGGTTATCTCTCAGAAAACACGCATCGTCGCCATGTTTTTCTACTTGGCGATTTTTCAAATCACGCGTTTTTCTGTTGGTCGCTAAAAAAAATATGGCGGACGGGACCGGCGTGTATAATGCATCTGTTCCAAAAATTTAAAATAAATCTCTACGAAATAGAAAAAAAAAAAAGCCCAAGGTTTCAAATTTTGTCACTGGGGAGCTATACTACATCTGTACACAAATTTCAAAATCTAATGCTAAATATTCACAATTATTTTTATTTCTTTTTTATCTATAAATAAATAATCAACAACGGTGGAATTAGCAATGTCAAGCTTTTAGTTTTTATTAATGAAGACAGATGGCAGCACCAAAAAAAGACCAGCAATTAAGGTGTATGGGACGGAAGCATCGAAAATAATAAACAGGCAATCAAACTTTTACAATATATATTTAAATATAGCAAAACAAAATTTCATTAGAATTTCGAACAGGAATTACGTCAAGTAAGAGGTTGAACAGATTTTTCACACAGAAAACTCTCACATTTATTCGGCTTCGATTTGTGTTCTCCGTAATAATTTCTCTGCTTAAAAGCATGCATTTGATGCAAATACTTTCCTCAGTGTTCGGGATGCAGGATGCAGGAACGTAACTAGGGCGTGGCAAAGGTGGCATTTGCCAAGGGCGCATCAGTCATAGTGGCGCCGCCCCGTGAGGAAAATAGTGTTAATATTTTTTAAAATATTTTTTATTTATTAATATTTTTTAAAAATAAATTATTAAAATATTTTACATTTTAATAAAAAATATTTTTTTTTATTATAGAATCAGATTTTATTCTTAAAATCCAATGTGTTTAAAAATTACTGTTTTATGAATTTTCTTCTTATTTATTTTTTTTTTAAATGCTCCTAGTGACTAAAATTGTTTTAGATTCTTACAAAATGCTTGCCAAACACTTTTAATATGTCTTTATATAAATTCGGGTATTCGTTTTAAATTTTTAATTTATTAAAGTTATTAAAAATAAATGTAAATTTAGAAAATCATCTTTTTTTTTTTAATGAAAATTCACCGTACAAATAAAAAAATATTTTCTTCAATTAAACTGTTCATTTTATCATCAAAATAATACTTCTAAGTGTTCGAAAATACTTTTAAGTATTAATAAAATAAATATAGAAGAAAAATTAATAATTAATGTACTAGGAACATTTTAAGAATTAACAAAATATTTTGAGTTCATTATCAATATATGATATAGAAAAAACATTTATATATTTTCTTTTTCACTATATTGGGTGGTAGGTGTGATATTCATTTGTAACTGTAACTTTTTATGTTAACTGTAATATTTATGTAACTGTTTGGAACGAGATCTTTTCAGTATGTGTTGTTCTGTGAATAAAAGTTGAATGGAATACGAAAGCGGCATGTGGTTTTTCGTCTTTTAAATTATATTTAAGTTTCTAAATTATATTATTATAACATTTTTTTCCGAACGATGTTGTTATTTTTAAAGATCAGGCTGTTTACTACCCATTATAGACAGCTTGAGGTATAAAGTTCATAATAGCATAAATTGATTTTAAAATAATAAAAAAAAGATTTAAAAAATTGACAGTTAAATATAAAAATCAATTTTAAAAATTGTCAAAAATGTAAAAAAAAATATTAGAAATAAAATAAAATATTAAATTATAAAAATATTAAAATTAATAGATTTGTTACAATAAAATATTAGAAATACGAGCACTTCTCAAGCTCATTTCTTAGCAGAAAATAATTTAATAAACTTAAAATGACAAAAAATAACAAAAATAAAAGTAAAAAATTAAATATATACAAATAAAAAGGAAAAAATTGTAAAAAATGTAAATAAAATAACTGTTGAATTAATTGAGAGATTTAGTTAATATATTAGTGAATAGATGGCGCCAGTGAACAAAACAATTTTTTACCGGCAGTATAAGCACTCAAAATTGGCTGTCCCGATCCACTCATGTTGTTTTTGCTATTGCCTGGTGATGCCTGTTACTCCCCCCCCCCCAATCAGGTAAATTGCATTATGCCACACTTGCTAGAATGTTGATTTTGAAGCGTTAGTTTAGAACTATTTTGAATGTTTTGTTGAACTGTTTTATTTACGTTCTTTTTTCTTTTTTTTTCTTTTTGAGAAAGAAAAAATAAACTTTGATGTTTTTGAACTTGCTGACCGTTTCCTTTCAAACATTATCTTTAGGCCCCACAGCACTATGCCCAACTGCTAGCCATTACCACTGCGTGGAGGGGGTATGGCTTATCGTGGTCGACGGTGGCAAACGATAAAATGACCTTGGCCGAGGATGGCTGTGGAAGTCGGTTTTCTTCAAACATCTTATGAGACGTCCAACTAAGCCCAATTTTTAACCACTCCAGTTCTATTCATGATAGGGACATTGGACTATGGTTCACGGGTTGCATCCACACATTGGGCCATTAAATGAGAGGAGCGTGTAGAATAGTCCTGTATCCACTGCGCACTTTAGAAGCGCATGATGTCTATCTTTAGGGCCCACCGCACTATGGTCCACTGCTAGCCATTACTACTGTCTGGAAGGGGTATGGCTTATCGATGTCGACCGTGGAAGACGATTAAATGGCTTTAGCAGAGGATGGCTGTGGAAGCGGTTTTTCTTCAAACATCTTATCTGGCTTCCACACTATGGCTAATTGTTTACCACTCCAGTACTGGTCCTGATGGTGAACTTGGAAGATGGTTCACAGGTTGTATCCACACACTGGGCCACTAAGTAAGTGGAGCGCTTAGAATAGTTTTCTATCTACTGCGCGCTTTAGAAGGGCATGATGGCTATCTTTAGGCCCACCGCACTATGGTCCACTACTAGCCATTACTACTGTCTGAAAGGGGTATGGCTTATCGATGTCGACCGTGGAAGACGATTAAATGGCTTTAGCAGAGGATGGCTGTGGAAGCGGTTTTTCTTCAAACATCTTATCTGGCTTCCACATAAGGCTAATTGTTTACCACTCCAGTACTGGTCCTGATGGTGAACTTGGAAGATGGTTCACAGGTTGTATCCACACACTGGGCCAATAAGTAAGTGGAACGCTTAGAATAGTTTTCTATCTACTGCGCGCTTTAGAAGGGCATGATGGCTATCTTTAGGCCCACCGCACTATGGTCCACTACTAGCCATTACTACTGTCTGGAAGGGGTATGGCTTACCGATGTCGACCGTGGAAGACGATTAAATGACCTTGGTAGAGGATGGCTTCGGAATTTGCTTTTCTTCAAACATCTTATGTGGCCTCCACCTATGGCCAATTGTTTACCACTCCAGTACTGGTCCTGATGGTGAACTTGGATGATGGTTCACGGGTTGCATCCACACACTGGGCCACTAAATGAGCACAGTGCGTGGATGAGCCCATAGAGTTTATTGCGCACTTTGATAGCGCATGCTGGTTGTCTTTCATCTTTCGAGAAAAACAGCTTCCGAAGCCATCCTCTGCCAATGCCATTTCATCGTCTACCTTCTTTGACCTTGATAAGCCATACCCCATCCAGACAGTGGTAATGGATTGCAGTGGACCATAATGTGGAGGAGCTGTTACCAAATATGTGGATCCCCTTCCTTGTAATTCTCTAAACTTTTAATCATAATTTAATCTTTTTGACACTAAGCCAGTGTGTTTAAGTTAAGTGGGTTAAGTTGGTTTCTATTAAGTTTCAATCTGATAAAGGTTAACATAAATCAT
>CM063510.1:107978430-107993430 GCA_032207245.1 Pardosa pseudoannulata | reverse complement strand
ACTTGAAATGTCTTGTTGAATCCAATCCAGTTGCTACAGTTTTGGAATTGTTTTTGCAAATTCAACAAGCAACTGACGATGCCCGTGGTATTTCTAAAAGAATTTGTGCCGATCCAGAACTTCGACAATATTTAAAAAAAAAAATTTCACATAAAAGGCGCGTAACAGAATTAGATGATTTCGACAAAAGTGTCACCTTTTCTGCCTTTAAAATGCCGTTTAACTAAAAAAAACAGGAAATATTTTTTATTTAATTTTTAAAGCTTTTTTAAATAAATTTAATTACAGTTTTTTTTAACAAATTACTAATTATAAGCAAAGTTAAAATTTTCAGTTATGCATAAAAACTATTTACGTAAAGAAAAGTTTAACAATATGTATAAAAAGTTTATAATAAATCACAGATGTTCTTGTAAAAATACAAAAATTTATCTTAATTTAGAATTCTTACTAAAACATTAGGAATCTGTACCTTCTAAAGAAAATTTCACTTTCTAAAAATGTGTCAAGAGACCATAAATCTTTAAATAGATAATAAAATTATACAAAATATTGTTATCGCATTAAGACCTTTGTCAATTCTTGTAAAATCATAAAATAATTAATACAGTGCAGTTTTGGAATAGAAAGCTTACCTCCCCACACGATGCATGACACCCCTTAACACAGTGGGAAAAAAGAGTAAAGTCTTTCCCCCACTGTCGTTACCATAGTTACAGTTGGTCATCGGGGAAAAAACAGTGACCTTGAAGTGCCTATTGAGTTTACACCGAGTATAGTTGCCAACTTTAGTTTATCTTGTCATATGACTTGATAGGATGGACAGCAGAGCTTTTAATATTGACAGCGATTATTTGGCGGTATATATGAATGCTGTCCAAAATTGAGCGAATCGATTGCAAACCGTGTGGTTATGTATAAAAGACAAACACACAAACGAACAAACTTCTTAATTTTCAAACATATATAACTTAAGCGCTAGATATTTATTAGTCCTTGAAATAGACTCCTAGACTTTTGTGAAAAGAATTTGTTGTTCATATGGGTGAAAAAATTTCGATTGCAAATTATCGATTATCGATGATTAAATTTAAAATTATCCCATATGTGTACCTAATCTATTATTTAAGCCAAATATAAAAGAAAATTATTTACTTAATATCCAAGTTCCGTAATAAAATGTATTTAAATAATTAAAAGTAAGAAATGATTAAACGAGATGGTTAACCCTCTGAGTGGAACACACCGAGGAAAAAAAGTCTCCAAAAAATACGCTAAAGTTTTATTGTGTCAGTGACCAAAATGTTCTATGATTTTTTACTTCACCCTTTGTCGACTAGATTGGAATACGGGAAAATCACCCTCGTTACTGTCCCTTTACTTCCGGTTATAAATAGATATATAAATAGACATTATAGATTGTTAATTTTTAATACACATAAAGCTCGTCAAGTCTCGAAGATCATCCCATAAGAAATAATGGATTATAAAAGTACGAATAAAAATATTTTTTAAGAGAATTATTTATATTTTTTCACGAAAGTCATCCAAGATATTTAAGTGGTGCACTCTGTTACCGCAAACGAAATACTTGGAAATAGAGATTGACAAAGCTATGAGAAGCTATCAGCATCTTTGTGACTCAGGGAGTAGGGTGCATCCCTCAATAAATGTCTGTCAAAGAGGGTGCAGTTCATAAAAATCGACCTGACCCTCCTACTTCAAAACTGCATGGGGAAAGCGCTGGCAGAAATGTACAATACATCCATTTTCGGAACGTTTTTGGAGGTCGAAAATTGTACGTGACAAGCGGAATTTTACGTGCAAACCGCTTAGAGGGTTAAAGTTGAGACAATTAAAAAAAATCTTCAAAGCTTGTCACGTACAATTTCGACAAAAACGTTAAAATGGATATGATTACATTCTGCCAGTGTTGAGTAGGAGGGTCAGTCGATGTTTAGAAACTGTATACCTCTTTGACTGACATTTGTTAAGCACTACTAAAACAAAGACGCTATATTTTCATGGCTTTGTAAATCTCTATTCGAAGTATTTCGTTGCTATAACAGATGTTTATAATTGCATCACTTAAATATCTTGGATAATTCATAAAAATATAAATAGTTCTATAAAGAATATTTTTATTTGTACTTTTAGAATCCATTATTTCTTATGCGATGATCTTCAAACTGATGATCTTTATTTATTAAAAATTAAATCTATAATATCTATTTATATATCTATTTAAACCGGAAGTAAGACAATAACGATGGTTTCCCATCATTCTAGTCGACAAATGAAGTAAAAAAATCATAGAACGCTTTGGCCATCGACACATAAATTAGCGTATTTTTTGAAGACTGTTTTAATCTTGTGTTCCACTCGGAGGGAAATCAGTCCCAAAGTTCTTGCATTTTTTACAAAATATGCGTTTACTTTTTCATTTGAATTCTCAATGTTTCTTGTCACAATAAAAACGATACGAAATGACTGAATATCGAACATGATATGCGCGTTGCTTTGGTCGAAAACCATCCCTCAATTCAATCTGTTTAATCAAGGAAAAGCAGCAACAGCCTTCACATTAAAAATTTTAATTTCTTCAAATTTTTTATACTATTGAAATAAAAATATTAAAATCCCCTATATAATAATAGCCTAAGTTATCTGTCCGTCTGTTCTCGTATTTTTGAAGCGGTTGGGCCCGGAATGGATAGACGCCATATTGGATTGTTCATGAGTTAGGATTAGCAAAATTCAAAGCGAGTTCAAAAACATCTGAAATCCACTCCTTCCCCCCTTTTTCGATCGTTTAATGACACTATTTCAAGCCCTATTTTCCCCGGTTAAAAGCAGGCAAAGATTAAATTCATCCATATACCACATTATAAGTAGATGAAAAAAACATTTTTTTCTAGCATTATGCCGTCATTCCTTTAACGTCACTTTATTTTCAAGTGAGGTAAAATTCAAAGGCTACTTTGTGTTTCTAAAAGTTTCAAATTTTATATGGTTCGCGAATGTTCTTTACCTAGTATTGTAGAGGTTTCTATTGGGAAATGGTAGACAGGCAGCTTGCAGAGGTTGCCCGTAACAAAAAAAGTTTTTTTTTTTATTTAAATATTGATGCAAACATTTTAAAAATTAGGAGCAGTCGGCGGACCCCAAAATATGACCCATGGACCTCCAAGGGGTCCATGAACCACAGGTTAAGAAACCCTGGCCTAGTGTGTGGATTCAACCCATGAACCACCTTCAAGGTCATCTTTAAGGACAGTACTGCAATGCCAATGTGTAGAGTAGGCATTAGAACTTCACTAAAGTAACAACTGAATACATTTCCGATTCGTATGACTAAGATTTTTTTTTCTTGATTAAGGCAGAAAAAAATGGATTACAATTTTCAGTCACAGAATATTCTTTATCCATCTATACTTTGTAAAAGAACTATTTTTGCCGCACGCCATCTAGTGGCGACCAAAAGAAACTATCTTCAGTCGGCCTCCAACATGTTAGCAATCTATATATGTTTTAATCGTAATCCACCAATTCTTCTCTTTCATTTTATTATATATAGGTGGCGCTGCGTAGAGCTTTTCAGTTTAGTTTTCTTTCTTGCCGATGTTGCGTGTGTAATCGTCGATGTCTTTTTGTGTTGCTGTCGTAATGTTAATAATAAAATTATCTTAAAGTAAAAGGCAGAGTTTTGGAGTACTGAATGTCTGAATGTTTAATCATCTTATACGTTTCATTCAATATGGATACGTTTGTGGAATTTACTTCAAGTTCCTGCTTTTTCTACTGTGTTCCCGATGCAGATGTGTTGTGCAGGTGAGTGAACGCTTTTCTACTACCTCATCTCTTGTTTTCACATAGCAAATTTACCATACAACAGCGGTGTACATTGAAAAAAGGAAATGAAATGGTGGCATTTACCAACGAAATCTATTGTTGGCCAACTGACGCATTCAAGTAGTGGCATTTAGCTAACAAAATGTCTTGTTGTCCAATTGAAGTATTCAAATGGTGACATTTAGCTAGAGAAATGTAGTGTTGGTCAACTGAAGCATTCAAATGGTGGCATTTAGTTAACAAAATATTTTGTTGTCCAATTGAGTATTCAAATGGTGACATTTAGCTAGAGAAATGTAGTGTTGGTCAACTGAAGCATTCAAATAGTGGCATTTAGCTAACAAAATGTCTTGTTGTCCAATTGAAGTATTCAAATGGTGGCATTTAGTTAGAGAAATGACTTGTTGGCCAACTGAAATATTCAAATGGTGGCATTTAGTTAACGAAATATTTTGTTGTCCAATTGAGTATTCAAATGGTGACATTTAGCTAGAGAAATGTAGTGTTGGTCAACTGAAGCATTCAAATAGTGGCATTTAGCTAACAAAATGTCTTGTTATCCAATTGAAGTATTCAAATGGTGGCATTTATTTAGAGAAATGACTTGTTGGTGAACTAAAGTATTCAAAGGGTGGCATTTGGTTAACGAAATATTTTGTTGGCCAATTGAGTATTCAAATGGTGACATTTAGCTAGAGAAATGTAGTGTTGGTCAACTGAAGTATTCAAATAGTGGCATTTAGTTAGTGAAATATTTTGTTGGCCAACTGAAGTATTCAAATGGTGGCATTTAGCTAGCGAAATGTGTTTTCGTCCACTTGAAGTATTCAAATGGTGGCATTTAGTTCACGAAATATTTTGTTGTCGAATTTAGTACTCAAATGGTGGCATTTAGTTAGAGAAATGTCTTGTTGGCTAAATGAAGTATTCAAATGGTGGCATTTAGTTAGCGAAATATTTTGTTGTCCAATTGAGTATTCAAATGGTGACATTTAGCTAGAGAAATGTAGTGTTGGTCAACTGAAGTATTCAAATAGTGGCATTTAGTTAGTGAAATATTTTGTTGGCCAACTGAAGTATTCAAATGGTGGCATTTAGCTAGCGAAATGTGTTTTCGTCCACTTGAAGTATTCAAATGGTGGCATTTAGTTCACGAAATATTTTGTTGTCCAATTTAGTATTCAAATGGTGGCATTTAGTTAGAGAAATGTCTTGTTGGCTAAATGAAGTATTCAAATGGTGGCATTTATTTAGCGAAATATTTTGTTGTCCAATTGAGTATTCAAATGGTGACATTTAGCTAGAGAAATGTAGTATTGGTCAACTGAAGTATTCAAACAGTGGCATTTAGTTAGTGAAATATTTTGTTGGCCAACTGAAGTATTCAAATGGTGGCATTTAGTTAGCGAAATATTTTGTTGTCGAATTTAGTATTCAAATGGTGGCATTTAACTAGCGAAAAATCTTGTTGGTTGTCAAATGTTATGTTTGGGTTCTGAAGTAAATTTAATTGTTGTTTCTAGGTTTAAACGCTGAAGTTTTGTTTTCTAAATGTTTTATTTTCTTTTAGATTATGGTAATGAGTCGAGAGTTATCCGGTGTTAGTGTTTACTGAAGAGCAGTTACAATTTCATTAACAAGAATGTAAAAATTCTCTTAAAGATTCCTATTATATTAATAAAGGACGCTTATTGGATCAGGAGAGAGAATAAAATACAGAACTGACAAGAAAAAAACAGAAAACTCCATTTTTTTTACAATACTTTTATTATCTACCACTTCAATGCACAAATTGCAGTTTCCGTTTGTTTATGTACACAGTTCGATAGCATTCCTGAAAGAGTAAAATGGCTGCACGATGCAAGTCCTAAACAAGAGAAACTGGTAACTAAAAAACGAAAAACAAAATTTCATTTTTTTCTCTCTTTTTTTTTGACATGTTCTTTTTTTCGAATAAATATATTCCATTGTGTCTCCCGTTAACGCTAATTAAGAAAATACCTCAATCTGAGGTTCTGATATGAGATGTGTTGACACCAGTCAAAGTAAGAAGGAATTCAGGGGGATATGATTTTTGCCATCTCTCTTTCACTCTAGAAGGTCTTTTACAAAGTTTGCAGCATTTCCTCGGGGTTGATCAGCCCATCACCTGAAATAAGGAGGGAAAATTTTGTATTAAAGGGTTCCAAACTTTATTTGGATTCACACGTACACAAGCTTTCAAGAAACAAGTATTTTATAACGTTCATCATTAGAATAGTATTCTACAATCTATAGTTCAATCTATAGTCTCCAATCTATAGTGGTCACGAAATTCCATGGCGAATGAGCCCAGCTAGCACAGAAACGTTGCATATCCGTTGGCCACAAGTCGGTACTTGTATCTTTCATTGGGTGTACATTGAAAAAAGGAAATGAAATGGTGTCATTTAGTTAGCGAAATGTCTTGTTGGCCAACTGAAGTATTCAAAGGGTGGTATTTAGTTAACGAAATGTCTTGTTGGCCAACTGAATTATTCAAATGGTCTCATTTAGTTAACGAAATATTTTGTTGTCCAATTGAGTATTCAAATGGTGACATTTAGCTAGAAAAATGTAGTGTTGGTCAACTGAAGTATTCAAACAGTGGCATTTAGTTAGTGAAATATTTTGTTGGCCAACTGAAGTATTCAAATGCTGGCATTTAGCTAGCGAAATGTGTTTTCGTCCACTTGAAGTATTCAAATGGAGGCATTTAGTTAGCGAAATGTCTTGTTGGCTAGCTGAAGTATTCAAATGGTGGCATCTAACTAGCGAAATGTGTTGTTGGTCAACTGAAATATCCAAATAGTGGCATTTAGTTAGTGAAATGTCTTGTTGGCGAACTGAAGTATTCAAATAGTGGCATTTAGTTAGTAAAATACCTTGTCGTCCACTTGAAGTATACAAATGGTGGCATTTAGTTAGCGAAATGTCTTGTTGGAAAACTGAAGTATTCAAAGAGTGGCATTTAGTTAGTGAAATGTATTGTTGGCCAATTGTATTATTCAAAGGGTGGTATTTAGTTAGCGAAAGGTCTAGTTGGCCAACTGATGTATTCAAATGGTGTCATTTAACTAGCGAAATGTGTTGTTGGTGAACTGAAATATCCAAATAGTGAAATGTCTTGTTGGCCAACTGAAGTATTCAAAAGGTGGCATTTAGTTAGCGAAATGTCTTGTTGGCCAACTGAAGTATTCAAATGGTGTTATTTAACTAACGAAATGTGTTGTTGGTCAACTGAAATATCCAAATAGTGGCATTTATTTAGTGAAATATCTTGTTGGCGAACTGAAGTATTCAAAGGGTGGTATTTAGTTAGCGAAATGTCTTGTTGGCTAGCTGAAGTATTCAAATGGTGGCATTTAACTTTGAATATTGTTGGGCAATTGAATATCCAAATAGTGGCATATAGTTAGTGAAATGCCTTGTTGGTCAATTGTAGTATTCAAATGGTGGCTTATAGTTAACGAAGCATCTTGCTGACCAACTGAAGTATTCAAAGAGAGGCATTTAGTTAGCGAAATGTCTTGTTGGCTAACTGAAGTATTCAAATGGTGGCATTTAACTAGCGAAATGTCTTGTTGGCCAACTGAAATATTCAAATAGTGGTATTTAGTTAGTGAAATGTATTGTTGGCCAATTGTATTATTCAAAGAGAGACATTTATTTAGTGAAATATCTTGTAGTCCACTTGAAGTATTCAAAGGGTGGTATTTAGTTAGTGAAATGTATTGTTGGCCAATTGTATTATTAAAATGGTGGAATTTAGCTAGCGAAATGTCTTGTTGGTCAACTGAAATATCCAAATAGTAACATTTAATTAGAGAAATGTCTTGTTGGTTAATTGCAGTACTCGAATGGTGGCATTTAGTTAGCGAAATGTCTTGTTGGAAAACTGAAGTATCCAAATAGTGGCATTTATTTAGCAAAATGTCTTGTTGGCAACTGAAGTATTCAAATGTCTTTCTTTTGGCTCTATTCCTGTTGACGCTTCTTGCATAAATATTGCTCTTAGGGTGAAAGAACGTCTAAGCTCAAGTGCGTTCAAGCAGAGACTAAGAAGAAGGCTCCCAGACTTGGCCTACCACCATAGAGGAATAGTTTAAGAACCCTATAAACCTCGTTGAGATCGTTGCCTAATGAGCAGTTCTAAATCATTAATTAATCAATACTAACATTAATAACATTTAAAGAGTAGAGTTACGCAACAAAAATACAACTCATATAAATATAAGAATTCAACAAACATGGAATAATCGAGTTAGTATGTAGCGAACGCTACGGATACTGGAACTGCAATCTGAATGTGCCGATACAGCACACTGTTACTTCAACTGCTTGAAGACACAAAACAGAATCTGGGAGGCCGGTGATTACAAGTGGATGAATATGAGTACCTCATACATATTGCACATAAGTATCTTAGTACATTCATCTATCTTTCATTTGTATCATTTACTTGTGAATTCTGGTATTCTAATGTGAAAGCGGCATAGCTCTCATTTCAAGGTTGGTAGAGCTAGAGACAGTTTAGCGTGCTTACCATTTTGATCCAAAACTTTATCCACTAAAAGTTTTGCCAGAACGGGACTCCTCTGTACCTGGTCGACGAGCCAGTTGGAAGCGATTGGCCTGAAAGAGATAAATAGTCTAAGTAAGATAAGAAAATATGTATACTATATTATCAGTATTAATAAAATAAACATTTTTATTCAATTCGCGTAAATTTTATTTATTCAAATTCCCTATATAATAATAGCCTACGTTATCTGCCCGTTTGTCCTCGAATTTATGAAGTGGTTGGACCTGGAATGGATAGAGACATTCATAGTGGATTCTTGATGAGTTGGGTTTAGCAAATTTTATCTTCTTCTATCTCATACCTAGCGCAAGTGTTTCAGGGTTAATATGTCTCCTTTGATGATTTGAGCGTCATTTTGATGACGGGATTAAAGAAAGTACAAGTGATGGGTTATGTCATACCTAGCGCAAGTATTCCATGGTTAGTGTTAATATGTCTCATTTGATGTTTTGAGCGTCATTTTGACGGTGTTAAGGAAAGTATAAACGATGGGTTATGTCATAATCAATGCAAGTATTCCAGGGTTAAAGTCAATATGTCTCCTTTGATATTTTGAGCGCCATTTTGATGACGGGGTTAAGGAAAGTACAAGCGATGAGTTATGTAATACTCAGTGCAAGTATTCGAGGGTTAATGTTAATAAGTCTCCTTTGATGTCAGGAGCCTCATTTTAACGGGTTGAAAGAAAGTACAAGCGATGGGTTATGTCATGCCCAGCGCAAGTATTCCAGAGTTAATATTAATGTCTCCTTTGATGTTTTGAGCGTCATTTTGACGGGTTGAAAGAAAGTACAAGCGATGGGTTATGTCATACTCAGTGCAAGTATTCCAGGGTTAATGTTAATATGTCTCATTTGATGTTTTGATCATCATTTTGACGTGGTTAAAGAAAGTACAAGCGATAGGTTATATCATATCCAGCTCAAGTATTCCAACTATTGTTAAAATGTCTCATTTCATGTTTTGAGCGTCATTTTGACGGAGTTAAAGAAAGTACAAGCGGTGGGTTATGTGATACTCAGAGCAAGTATTCGAGGGTCAATGTTAATAAGTCTCCTTTGATGTCTTGAGCGTCATTTTAACGGTTTGAAAGAAAGTACAGGCAAGGGGTTATGTCATACCCAGCGCAAGTATTCCATTGTTAGTGCTAATATATCTCATTTGATGTTTTGAGCGTCATTTTGACGGGGTTAAAGAAAGTACAAGCGATGGGCTATGCCATTCCCAGCGCAAGTATTCCAGGGATAATATCAATATGTCTCCTTCAATCAATCACTTACCTGGTAAAGTCGGTGTGTGCGCCCAGCTCATCCATGACGTCTGAGGGCTGCATCCTTTTCCCGAAGCCCCTGGCCGTGGAAAGGGCGGAGTTGCGGAATCCACGTTTCTGCCTAGGTGCGCCCTGGCACAGACAGACGGCAGCAACCAGGAACAAACAGATGACTACGAAGCGGCTCATGATGTTGTCTGACTGGGAGATATCTGGAAAAAGATGAAACCCGTTAGTCGATACGGTAAATTCGGACAGTGAAATATTGATAGATTAGCTCGACAAACGTGTATAGTATAATCTTCATAATATGCATGATCAAAATATATATTCTGAAACTAATCTGAGGGTGCAAGATAAATATTGATAGCTTAGCTCAACAAACGTGTATAGTATATATAATCTTCATAATATGCATGATCAAAATCAGGGTTGGCATGATTTAAATCAGTTGATTTAAAAAAAAATCATTGATTTAAATCATTTTTTTTCACTTCTTTTAAAACCTATATTCCAAAGACAGGAGAACTGAGCATCAGTCAGCACAGTAATACCAATAAGTAAATAAGTGTCAATAGATAGCATGTACTTTCCAATAATTTAGGGGTTGTTATCAGAAAATATGTAGCAGGGGTAGTACAATGATTGATTATGACTGGTTGAATTCATTTTATGTACTGGGAGGTAAAGAGAACTGAAATCCAGTTTGTCTACCAAATAACAATAGCCGTGGCTTCGTCTGCTGGAATGGAAAGACAGTTTCCTTCTTTTGGTATCGTTCATTCTAGCCTTCGTAACCAATGAGGAGTGGATAAAATATCAAAGCTACTGTTTTTATTGAAACAATTAAATCCATAATTCGGTACTTAAAAAAATATTAAAATAATTGTGATTTGTTTTTTAAATAAATAGTTTGCATTAAAAGAATATTTAATTTGTTCTTTTAATTGACATCTTATTGAGTTTGCACTATCCAATGACAAAATAATAGAATGTATTTAGTTTAAAATTTATATATTTAAGTTTAGGTAATCAGTGTGCAGAATATACTAGATAGATAAGATGTGACTTCTTATAACAAACTATTCTATGTATATTGTAAAAAACATAAAAACAACAATTAAAATTAGTATTCAGAAAAAAATAAAAAAAATCCGATTTAAATAAAAAAAATCTGATTTAAATCAAATAAATCTGATTTTTTTGATTTAAAAAAAAATCATGATTTTTTTCCAACCCTGGTCAAAATATATATGCTCATATATAATCTGAGGGTGCAAGATAAATATTGATAGCTTAGCTCAACAAACGTGTATAGTATAATCTTCATAATAAGCATGATCAAAATATATATGCTCAAAATAATCCGAGGGTGCAAGATAAATATTGATAGCTTAGCTCAACAAACGTGTATAGTATAATCTTCATAATATGCATGATCAAAATATATATGCTCAAAATAATCTGAGGGTGCAAGATAAATATTGATAGCTTAGCTCAACAAAAGTGTATAGTATATATAATCTTCATAATATGCATGATCAAAATATATATGCTCAAAATAATCCGAGGGTGCAAGATAAATATTGATAGCTTAGCTCAAGAAACGTGTATAGTATAATCTTCATAATATGCATGATCAAAATATATATGCTCAAAATAATCCGAGGGTGCAAGATAAATATTGATAGCTTAGCTCAACAAACGTGTATAGTATATATAATCTTCATGATATGCATGATCAAAATATATATGCTCATAAATAATCCGAGGGTGCAAGATAAATATTGATAGCTTAGCTCAAGAAACGTGTATAGTATAATCTTCATAATATGCATGATCAAAATATATATGCTCAAAATAATCTGAGGGTGCAAGATAAATATTGACTGCTTAGCTCAAAAAACGTGTATAGTATAACCTTCATAATATGCATGATCAAAATATATATGCTCAAAATAATCTGAGGGTGCAAGATAAATATTGATAGCTTAGCTCAACACATGTGTATAGTATAATCTTCATAATATGCATGATCAAAATATATATGCTCAAAATAATCCGAGGGTGCAAGATAAATATTGATAGCTTAGCTCAAGAAACGTGTATAGTATAATCTTCATAATATGCATGATCAAAATATATATGCTCAAAATAATCTGAGGGTGCAAGATAAATATTGATAGCTTAGCTCAACACATGTGTATAGTATAATCTTCATAATATGCATGATCAAAATATATATGCTCAATATAATCTGAGTGTGCAAGATAAATATTGATAGCTTAGCTCAACAAACGTGTATAGTATAATCTTCGTAATATGCATAATCATAAATATATGCTCATAAATAATCTAAGTGTGCAGGATAAATATATATTAACAAAATAATAATTCATACAATTAATAAATCATAAAATTAATTGATCAGAGAATCAAATAATAGTTAACAAGATTAAAAAATCATCATAAAATAATAAATCATAAAAAATAATAATTCATAAAATTAATAAATCGTAAAATAGTAATTCATAAAAAAGATAAATCTTAAAATAAAAAAATATCCGTAAATATATATCAGCATGTTCCTATATGCTCATAATATATACTCATACATATTATAAGCAATCATAATATACATACAACGATACATGCATAATATATACATACGTATATACTATGAGCAGGCTTATAATATTTACATATGTATATATTTTGAACATGCATAATATATTCATACATATGTATATATTATGAGCATTCATAATATACATGCATATATATCATGCACATATGAGCATGCTCATAATATATATGCGCTGTGGAAAGTACTGTGGAAAGCTGTTTAGGTGGAATGGAACAGAATACCTCCTCTGACACTTCAAAAGTCATTATTATACTAGAAATTATGGTGTCTCAAGATAGTTGAGAATAAGGGCTATCATATAGAACATTTCGAACAGAAGAATTTTATGTAATTTAGTTTTGTGGCTACAATATACATCGTCTAAAAATTTTTGAATAGCCTCTGTAGGTATTTACATCGTATTTTGGTTAAAATAATTTGATCTTTTACAATAAGAAAGAACGGTAAAGAAAAACATTTGAATGATATGTGCATTATTATCATTCAAATGTTGTTAATTGAGTAAAAAATTTTTAGAAATATTGGAGAGTCTAGAAGTACAGGGCTGGAAAATTTTGCAATTTTTCTCTCTTCATGATAGACCCAAGACAAACATTCCTTGCCGAAAATTGATCTTTTAACAGTTCTTATAGATTTTCTACAAATTGGTATCTTCAATATGAATATATATACATAATAAAAAATTAAAAAATAAAATAAAAATCTAGAATTTATCCCAAGTCTAAAATTTATATAAAAAAAAGTATGAAATGCGCGAAAATAATAAAAATAATAAAATCTAACTGTTGCAGCGGATGCATTTATGAAATCCAATCCGGTTTATTTTCTATTCAACACTCTCTGAAAAAAAAAATACACAAGTTCTTGATAAAAATAATGTTGGCCCTTTTCACTCCAAAATTTTTCTGGAATATTCCTTTTCTTTACTCGTAAAAAAAAATTTTTTTTTTCCAAATAACTTTTTCTTTGAGACGTGACTTTTTGAACTTGATTTATAAAGTAGTTCTTCGAGGAAGAAAAAAATTTCAATATTAGATTTTATTTTCATTTTATTGACTCTCCCCCCCTAAAAGTGTAACTGAAAAATAAATATTTATATTCGCTTGTTCGGGTAGTTCAGACAAAGTTGGAAAAATTTTTACTTTATTTTTTTTTCGCGTTACGTCATCAGCATAAAACGATGTTTTTTTTTTTACTTTTTGGTATCTAAAATTTTTTTTTATTTGTATGAAGATTCACTGTAGATAAAGAATATCGAATGTTATATATATATATATATATATATATATATATATATATATATATATATATATATATATACTCAGAGAGACACTCAATTTTGTGCTGAAAATTTGAACCGTCTAGAATATTTCGATGCAGAAAATGGAACAATTTTATTGGTTATATTTATACAAACTCCTCTCTTTTGCTCATGGTTATTTCATGAGATATCTCGAATGGTTTATCCATGCAGAAACAGGATACGTTTTTAAGTGAGATGAAACTGTTTTCCAAAAGCTTCGGCCTAAATTTTAACTGATAGATATACTTTTAAAACTCAATAAAAATGCTGCGAACCACACGAACAGGGAAACTTCTAGAATCATCGCAATTGATTTGAGATATATGTTTACAGACAAACGCATATATATATATATATATATATATATATATATATATATATATATATATATATATATATGTATATATATATATATATGTATGTATATATATGTATATATATATGTATATATATATAAACTTCTCTGAGCGACCATCCCTCCGTACTGAGAATATTTGGCAGCTTAGAAGTGTTAGCCGCTCTGAAGGATTTTATTGACTATTATAAGATAATTACTATAATGCGTAATATAAACAAGTCTGACATATATTCCTTATGTAAATGAAATTTAAAACTTTTCTAAAGAGAAAATAGTATTTGATTTCATGCTTCTTTACATTTTTTTTTAAAAGGCTACAATTTGTTTCTGTTTGTTCTGTAGTCTTCGTACTCCTTCAAAATCAAATTCTTTTCTCTAATGACTTTGTTGATTTCCGTTCTTTCGCGGTTAAATAATTCAGCTAACTTTCTTGCCGATTTGTCATTCTCATATTCAAGCAGAACTTCAGTGCTCTGCTCGAGATTTAGAAAAACGCATTTCGACACCGTTGCCACTCAGATCACTGACCAACTAATGAAATGAAACTGGTGTAAATGACATTTTTGCTGACAGAGGTGCAATTCTTCCTTAACTTTGCCGATTGGAATTTCAAACAAAGGCCCTAGGACACCTTCAAGGATTGTCCAGTTCCTCCCTCCGTTTCTATGGGTGGTGCAATAGGGATTTCCTATCTGAAGGGTGTGGGGAGAATACAAAAGAGATAACACATTTAAGCCCCGTTTACATGTGCCAGTCATGTACCCTTCTTTTTACCCGGGTAAAGGGATTTTGCTTGGAGGGTCGGAAAAACCCGTTTACATGGTCAATTATTTCTACCCTCCATTTTTCCGGGATCGTCGCTAGAAGTCACGTGATCATACGGGACGGCAATCATCTGTAAGCGCAAAGGATGATGAAAAAGGAGAGTAAACTCTGCTATTACCCGGGTAGAAAGGTGGGTTCTTTC
>CM063510.1:107948430-107963430 GCA_032207245.1 Pardosa pseudoannulata | reverse complement strand
CCTTATATTTATAGGTCATAATAAATTTTATGTACCATTAGATGAAAATTCATGAAATTACAGTTCTCAGATTCTGAGAAATGCCTAAATTTATGAGCATAAATTCTGGACATGGCTGTAGTTCGGACACAATCAAATAATATGATTCGGGATTCAAACAAGTTTCCATTATTTCGGAAGATAATATAGTAGTTATTCTTCGGGCAAGATAGAATATTTTATTATGTATTAACCGAAAAAGTCCAAAAAATGAGAAAATATCTTTTGTTTTCGAAAACAACATCGTTTTGGAATGGCCCCAAGAGACTAATACGGAATATATTAGTTATGAATTTGAAGACCTTACTAATATTGTATTTACACTCACACATATAAATAAATAAATAAATAAATAAATATATAAATATATATATATATATATATATATATATATATATATATATATAAATATATATATATATATATATATATATATATATATATAAATATATACATATATATATCTATATATTATATATTTATATGTATATATTTATATATATATGTATATATATACATATATATATATATATAAATATATATATATATATGTATATATATACATATATATATAAATATATATAAATAAATAAATAAATATATATATACATATACACAAAGGTATATATATAATATATAAATATACATATATATATATATATATATATATATATTTATATTTATGTGTACATATATGTTTATATCTATATCTATATCCATATATAAATATAAATATATACATATATGTATATATATATATATGTATATATATATATATATATATATATATATATATATATATATATATATATTTATGTATATATATATATATATATACATAAATATATATATGTATATGTATATATATATATATATATGTATATGTATATATATATATATATAAATATATATATATATATATATATATATATATATATATATATATATATATATATATATATATATATATTTATATATATATATATATATATATATATATATATATATATATAACTCAGAGGACACACCTTTATCTCACATTTTATCGCTAGGAAATTAGGTATGAAAAAGGAGAAGAAAAAAAAGGAGGATTTTAGATATATATTTTAGGTTTAATAGTTTTGATTAATTACATACGTACTATATACATATGTATGCATGCATATATATACTTTTATATTATATATATATATATATAATATATATAATATAAGATATGCGTGTGTGTATGATCTTGCATGCATGTACATGGTTTAAATTCGGTGAATTGTGTGTAGACATAGGAAATATGATAAAAGCAAGGATTCCTCGGGAACGAAACAATCCCTTAATAAATAAATCCGGCGACAATAAATTGACTTCAAAAGCATTTCCTGAATGTCGAGATGTTCAGAGAAGAAAACGCAAAATGGATCTGAAATTGTAAACTTTCTCTTCTCGGAAACACAAGCTTCGACCTCTGCGAGCTTTTTGAAAAGAGCAAATTGAAAAGTATATTTATATAAAAGTTCGATGCAGGTAGATAAAAAATTATTTGTGACATGAAAGGAACTTTTACTTCACTACCGGACCCAGGGTTCTTTTAATGCCTCAATCCAATTATCAAAATTCGCGTAAGGTATGCCAATATAGAATAAATTAAGATTTCTTTTAAATTCTGTTATTTTGAAAACATTCATGATGTAGGCGAGATAATTTTTAAGGGGAATCGAAAAAAATCGATTGTTCAATTTTTGTTTGAAATATTTTGTGATGAATCTTTAGGACCATTGAATAATATATATATATATATATATATATATATATATATATATATATATATATATATATATATATATATATATATATATATATATATATATATGTATATATATATATATATGTATGTATGTATATATATATATATATATATATGTATATATATACATATATATATATATATATATATATATATTTATATTTATATTTATATGTATATATATATATATAAAATATATATATATATATATATATATATATATATATATATATATATATATACATATATATATATATATATATATATATATATATATATATATATATATATATATATATATATATATATATATATATATATATATATATATATATATATATATATATATATATATATATATATATATATATATATATATATATATATATATATATATAGTTTTAAGAGACGGTTAGAAAGAATTTAACTCGGAGGATACTCCTTTATCTTACATTTTATCTCTAGGAAGTTAGCTATTATAACGAAGACGAAAAAAAGGAAGTATTTTAGATAGATATTTTAAGTGTAATAGTTTTAATATATTACATGTGTATTATATTCATATGCATGCATGCATATATATATATATATATATATATATATGCGTGTGTGTATGAGAGTGCATATATATGGTTTAAATTAGGTGAATAGTGTGTAGGCATGGGAAATATTATCAAAGCAAAGCTGTTATCATTAATTAATTTATCATTAATTTTATCATAAATTAAGCATTCTTTTGAATTGTGATATTTTAATATTTTTTCATGATATAGGCAATTTTTCATGATATACTTTTTAAGGGGACTTGAAAAAATTGATTTTTCAATTTTTGTTTGGAATATTTAGTGACAGAAATATTTAGTGAAAGACTTACTTTCAAAGGGAAAATTCGTTCTAAGAACACATAAAAAGTCTACTTAGTGGTATATAAAACGAGACGTTAAGCATGAAAATGTTGCAGAATCAGTTTGCTATCCGTGAATTGTTTTCTAGAGCATTTTCTTTGATTTTGATTTTACAACAAACGTAACACCTTTTTCCAATTTTAACATTGTTTATTGCCGAAAATAATTTTCTTTCAAGTAGTTTTATGTTTTTAAATGCGAAAATAAATTGAATGTTAGTTATCACTGCATAATTAAGATATAAAAGAAAATTTTCAAGTTGTTTCAGATTTCGATTAAAATGTTTTTTTCTATCTTAAGATTCATTATTCGACAAGAAGAATAGCTTAAGCTTTTTAATCTTTAAGCATTTCACATTTACGTTTTGCGAGTGAATGTCGGTTAAATATTGGTAATGAAATTAACGTGTTAACAATATGTTTCACAATGAAATATTTTCATTGGTATTTATTTATACGTATATGTTTAAAGTATCCCACTGTTTTGTCATCTCTTTTTGTGAAACAAAGAAAATAGAAATTAATATTAATATGTTTAGTGTGAAAATGTATAAAAACATATATTGTGTTGATAAATAATGCATTAGCTCATTTATTTTATATAAATATTTTTGAAAACTAATGAAGTAACAGACTATAAATCTAAGGAACAAATCAATAAATTCCAGACATATAATCATATAATCATTAGAACGCATACATACAGACATATAATCACTTAAATTCTTCGTTTATATTTTAAACCCTTTTTGTTATATTTTTTATCTTGTTCTCCCAATACATTATTTAATATTTGAATATTTTTTTATAATATAAGCATTTTAAAATACTAATAATGTAACATGTGTTATGATACTTGATATTTACAATTCTTGTTCTCACAAAAAATGATTTAACGTTTTCACCATTTTTTCTTTATAGCATAACAATTTTAGAACACTAATAATGTAACAAATGTAATAATACGTACTATTTTTGAATCTTGTGTTCGCAAAAAATGATTTAATGTTTCACCATTTTTTCTTAACAGCATAACAATTTTAGAATACTAATAATGTAACAAATGTAATGATACTTGATACTTACAAATCTTGTTCTCATAAAAAAATGATTTAATGTTTCACCATTTTTTCTTAATAGCATAACAATTTTAGAATACTAATAATGTAACAAATGTAATGATACTTGATATTTACAAATCTTGTTCTCACAAAAAATGATTTAATATTTCACTATTTTTTCTTGATAATATAAATATTTTAGAACACTAATGATGTAATACAGTATTATCTCAGGAACGAATCAATAAATTACAGACATCTAATCATATAACCATTTGAACGGATACATACAGACATATAATCATATAATCATTTGAATGCATACATACAGACATATAATCATATAACCATTTGAACGGATACATACAGACATATAATCATATAATCAATTGAATGCATACATAGAGACATATAATCATATAACCATTTGAACGGATACATACAGACATATAATCATATAATCATTTGAACGGTACATACAGACATATAATCATATAATCATTTGAATGCATACATAGAGACATATAATCATATCACCATTTGAACGGATACATACAGACATAATCATATAATCATTTGAATGCATACATACAGACATATAATCATATAACCATTTGAACGGATACATACAGACATATAATCATATAATCATTTGAATGCATACATACAGACATATAATCATATAACCATTTGAACGGATACATACAGACATATAATCATATAATCATTTGAATGCATACATACAGACATATAATCATATAACCATTTGAACGGATACATACAGACATATAATCATATAACCATTTGAACGGATACATACAGACATATAATCATATAATTACTTGAATCCATACATACAGACATATAATCATATAACCATTTGAACGGATACATACAGACATATAATCATATAATCATTTGAACGCATAGATACAGATATATAATCATATAACCATTTGAACGGATACATACAGACATATAATTGTATAATCATTTGAATGCATACATAAGACATATAATCATATAATCATTTGAATGCATACATACAGACATATATTCAGATAACCATTTGAACGCATACATACAGATATATAATCATATAACCATTTGAACGGATACATACAGACATATAATCATACAATCATTTGAATGCATACATGCAGACATATAATCATGTAACCATTTGAACGGATACATATAGATATATAATCATATAATCATTTGAATGCATACATACAGACATATAATCATATAACCAATTGAATGCATACATACAGACATATAATCATATAAGCATTTGAATGCGTACATACAGACATATAATCATATAACCATTTGAACTGATATATACAGACATATAATCATATAATCACTTCAATGCATACATACAGACATATAATTATGTATCCATTTGAACGGATACATACAGACATATAATCATATAATCATTTGAATGCATACATACAGAAATATAATCATTCGAACAAAATCCTTCGTTCATATTTTAAACATTTTTGGTATATTTTTATCCTATTTTTGACTCTAGTCTAACTTAATCTCTAACCATGTTATTGTGTGAAAAAGCCTTTAAGATTAATGTCATGTGAATAAAATAATTATTTGTTCCCTTTATATGATCCGGTAGAAAGATAAATAAGATTTGATATAGCATATCAAACTAATTTGATTTTCTTTTCGCACTTTTAAAAAACTAAATTATATCAGAAGAGTATCGTGAAATTGCTAAATATATTAAATTGATACAGAAAATAGTCTATATTATATTTTATTTAATTATATAATAAAATAAATACAAAAAATATTATATTTTCCATATTTCATTTAATGAAAATCGAAAGTGTTTTATAACTTTAATATCTCGAACGAAATTTAATTATTAGCATCAAAATAAATGCTTTTAAAAATTGAATAATTTCTAAAATTCTTTAATCCCATAAGACAATTTCCAAAGTTGCTTAAAAATTTCTTTTCAAATGATAACAAGTTCGAAATTTAAATCTACTTCAAAGTCCCAATCTGTAAATTTTCACCACACTCTTCTGGTTTTTATTCAGAAATAATAATTTCAGTTTCTTCGTATGTTACCAGCCTCTTATCAAATGAAAATTGTTTTAATCAGTTTCCCTCAATATGTTATATTTTTCTAAAGAAAAGATTAAGTAATACCTTTAATATTTGATACTTTATGTCTGAAAAATTTAAACTCTAGTTAATAAAATACAAGAAATAGTTATAAAAATTTTAACAGTTAAATAAACATAGAATAAATCTAATAATTTAAAAACTGCTAAAAATCTATAAATTACGATTTTTAGCAAATGAAAAATGTCCTCTTTCCATTGAAGTTAATTCATTATTTCCAATCTATTTGCAAAGATTAACAAACTTAAAATTCACCTGTTTTTAATTAATTTAAACAATCTGCGTGGTTGAAAGTTAGAAAAGTTTTAATTGAGAGGGATTTTACGGGTGTTAGGTTTATTTATTACAGTTACCCAAGTCTTAATCGAAAATACCGTTTTTAGTGGCTTTTCTAAATTTCTCTGAGTGACTTAGTAGAAATCTAGGCATAAAACACTTTAAATCGTTTAATATTTTCAGGATATGAGTCTTATAACAAAGAAAGATAAATGGTCGGAATGATAATTTTGAAAATTATTTCTGAAGGAATTTTGAAATTGTTCCCAATTCTTTCCTTTCAATATATAGAACTAGCTGCTTCGCATTCAGCCTTCGGTCTGGGTTTTAAAATATTTCGATTAAAGATTTAGAACGACTATTAAAGACAATAAGACGTATTAATAGAAATGCTGAATAAATCTCGTATCTTTCAGATTGTTGACGATTATAACAGTTTATTAATAGCTGAATGTCCAGTAAGTGCTCTGTGCTGCCCTTGAGCCGCTGCATAATAATTCCCAATTCCAAGACTTTTTTTAATGTAGGAGTCAAATTTGAAAATACTGTGGAGAGTAATATATATGTACTGTTCTGAATGGGATAATTCATTTCCGAGATTGGATGCCTTTTAGTACGATTAAATCTGCATGAAATTGGTGTCTTATATTAAATTTGCTCAAACTTTTTTTATGGTAAAATATAAGTTTAACCCTAAATTACATTACTGTATTATTACTGTACGTTGATTAGCAACGTTAATATACCTTGTTATATTACGTGGTAGAACAGGAAGCAGAGGTTTTGACAGCAACGGTGCTAATTTTGTTGGTAGTAATAAATGTTCTCCAAAATTAAGGAAATTTATGACAAACCCCATAGTTTTGTATGAAGCAGAAACAAACATCCATATAGACAACCATATGAATATGAAGATACCTATATAAAATGATAGGTTTTTATTTACCCATGAGAGTCACTGAAATTTGTACTTTTTGTTGTTAAAATATTGTTCATAAACATTTCATTGTAACGTAAAAATTAACTAAGAATTAAATTTAAAATTAGTTTTCGTATAAAAATGCTATAATTTGCGTCACATAGAAATGAAAGTTAATAAATTTATATCTCAATTTTTAGGTCAAATCGAATTGATACTACGTAGACGATGTTTAAATAATATAAAATGAGAAATGAATAAATCAGATATTTAAAGTAATGACGTCATAATGATAGAAAAATATCATTTTCACCTATTTATTATGTGATAAATTGAAAATTTTAATCTCCTGCTTTTAACCGAGGAAAACTGCGTTTAAAACAATTACTTGGGATGACGTCACATTGCTAGAAATATTGCTTCTTTCACTTAGTTATGATGCGATAAATTAAAAAATTAATCGTTTGCGTTTAACCGGGGAAAATAATGCTTGGAATAATGGCATAAAATGCTCGAAAAAGGGGGAAGGAATGGATTTCGAAAGTTAAAAATTTACAAAAACCTTCCCAGGGATGTACCTAATAATTTCCCAAATTTTCACGGCGATTGGATGCATGGTTTTTGAGTCTATCGAGTACAGACAGACAGACACAAATTCATTTATATATATATAGAATTACCAATCATTTTCCCATTATTATATGAATCTTCGTTTATTTATATATGAAATAGTATCCTAAAAATTAATATGATTGCAATATGTGACAGCCTAACCCAAAGTTTTGTTACTATTTTATAAAGTAACTGTATCCACAATATTTTCCTAATTTTTTTTGCAATAAGTTGTTTCAATTTCTTTTGTAATTTTTAGTCCTCGTGTTGCAAAAAGTAGATCGTAGCACTCTAAACCAAAACCAAAACCAAAACCAAACCTTTTGTAATTTAATGTATGTAAACCCCTATAGTGAAATAAAAAATGTGGTTCCATGTGGGTCCACCAGTCACCCACTTCAATTAATATATAATAAATTTAAACAATAAAATATTTTTAACTTCGTATGATTGAAAGTTCATATTTCATTATTTAACTTAAAAAGTATATTTTAAAAAAATCTCATAGAAATAGTTTCTTTTAACCGAGATTTTTGAAATTCAAAGTACGAGCGGTTAGATCGAATAATTGAGACGGTCTGATAGTAAATGATTCATGGAAAATGATTCATGACTCTTCGTGTGACTGAATAAAACTAACGAATGGAGATTAACATTCCTTCGTATAAGTTAATGTATCGTATAAATGCATATATCATATAAGTTAATAAATATATACGCAAGTGTTAAAGGAATTCCATTGAGAAAGGAAAATACTTCGTACAACTGAATGCTTCGCATACGTGAGTTTCGTATAAGACTGTCAGATAGTAAATGATTTATGGGAAACAATTCATGACTCTTCGTATAACTGAATAAAAGTTACGGATGGAGATTTACATTCCTTCGCATAAGTTAATGTTTTGTATAAATGAATATCGTATAAATTAATAACTATAAACGTAGGTGTTATAGGAATTTCACTTGAGAACGAAAAGTACTTTGTACAACTGAATGCTTCGTATTTGTGAGTTTCGATAAGACGGTCAGATACTAAATGATTTATGGAAAAAAATTCATGACTCTTGTGTGATTGAATAAAACTAACGGTTGGAGATTAAAATTCCTTTGTATAAATTATTGTTTTGTATAAATGAATATCGTATAAGTTAATAACTATATATGCAGGGGCTATAGAAATGTCACTTGAGAAAGAAAAGTACTTCGTACAACTGAATGCTTCGTATACGTAAGTTTCGCATAAGATGGTCAGATAGCAAATGATTCATGGAAAAAATTCATGACTCATCGTATGACTGAATAAAACTAACAGATGGAGATTTACATTCCTTCGTATGAATTAATGTTTCGTATAAATGAATATCGTATCAGTTAATAACTATAATAGGTGTTATAGGAATTTCACTTGGGAATGAAAAGTACTTCGTACAACTGAATGCTTCGTATATGTGAGTTTCCTATAAGACTGTCAGATAGTAAATGATTTATGGAAAACAAGTCATGACTCTTCGTATAACTAAATAAAAGTAACGGATGGAGATTTACATTCCTTCGCATAAGTTAATGGTTTGTATAAATGAATATCGTATCAGTTAATAACTATATACGCAGGTTTTATAGGAATTTCACTCGAGAACGAAAAGTATTTCGTACTACTGAATGCTTCGTATACGTGAGATTCGTATAAGACGGTAAGATAGTAAATAATTCATTCTACACAATTTATGACTCATCGTGTAACTGAATAAAACTAAAGGATGGAGATTAACATTCCTTCGTATAAATCAATGTTTCGTATAAATGAATATCGTATCAGTTAATAACTATATACGCAGGTGTTATAGGAATTCCCTTAAGAACGGAAAATACTTCGTACAACTGAATGCTTCTGAATATGTGAGTTTCGTATAAGACGGATAGATAGTAAATGATTTATGGAAAACAATTCATGATTCTTCGTATAACGGAATAAAACTAACGGCTGGAGATTAACATTTCTTCGTATACTGTTTCGTATAAATGAATATAGTATAAATTAACAACTATATACGCAGGTGTTATAGGAATTTCGCTTGAGAACGAAAAGTACTTCGTACAACTAAATGCTTCGTACACGTGAGTTTCGTGTAAGACGGTCAGATAGTAAATGATTCATGGAAAAAATTCATGACTCTTCGTATGACTGAATAAAACTAAAAGATAGAGATTTATATTCCTTTGTATAAGTTAATGTATCATATAAATGAATATCGCATAAGTTAATAACTATATACGCAGGTGTTATAGGAATTTCCTTAAGAACGGAAAATACTTCATACAACTGAATGCTTCCGAATATGTGAGTTTCGTATAAGACTGTCAGATAGTAAATGATTTATGGAAAACGATTCATGACTCTTCGTATAACTAAATAAAAGTAACGGATGAAGATTTAAATTCCTTCGTATAAATTAATATTTCGTATAAATAAATATCGTATAAGTTAATAACTATATACGCAGGTGTTATAAGAATTTTACTCAAGAACGAAAAGTACTTCGTACGACTGAATGCTTCGCATACGTGAGTTTCGTATAAGACTGTCAGATAGTAAATGATTTATGGGAAACAATTCATGACTCTTCGTATAACTGAATAAAACTAATGGATAGAGATTAACATTCCTTCGTATGAATGTTAATGTTTGGTATAAATGAATATCATATAAGTTAATAACTATATACGTAGGTGTTATAGGAATTTCACTCGAGAACGAAAAGTATTTCGTACTACTGAATGCTCCGTATACGGGAATTTCGTATAAGTCGGTGAGATAGTAAGTGCTTCATGGGACCCAATTAATGACTCTTCGTGTAACTGAATAAATCTAATGGAGAGATTAACATTCCTTCGTATAAATTAATATTTCGTATAAATGAATATTGTATAAGTTAATAACTATATACGCAGTTGTTATAGGAGTTTCACTTGAGAACGAAAAATACTTCGTACAACTGAATGCTTCGTGTACGTGAGTTTCGTGTAAGACTGTCAGATAGTAAATGAGTCATGGAAAATATTCATGACTCTTCGTGTGACTGAATAAAACTAACAGATGGAGGTTTACATTAATTTATAATTTAATGGTTTGTATAAATGAATATCGTATCAGCTAATAACTATATAAGCAGTTGTTACAGGAATTTGACTTGAGAACGAAAAGTACTTCGTACAACTGTATGCTTCGTATACGTGAGTTTTGTATAAGACTGTCAGGTAGTAAATGATTTATGGAAAACAATTCATGACTATTCGTGCATTTGAAGAAAACTAACGGTTAAAGATTAACATTCCTTCGTATAAATTAATGTTTCGTATAATATCGTATCAGTTAATAACTATATAAGCAGGTGTTGTAGGAAGTTCACCCGAGAACAAATAGTATTTCGTGCAGTTAAATGCTTCGTATACGTGAGTTTCGTATAAGACTGTCAAATATTAAGTGCTTCATGGGACACAATTCATGACTCTTCGTGTAACTGAATAAAGCTAACGGATGAAGATTAACATTCCTTCGTATAAGTTAATGTTTCGTATAAATGAATATCGTATAAGTTAATAACTATATACACAGGTGTTATAGAAGTTTCACTTGAGAACGAAATATACTTCGTACAACTGAATGCTTCATATTCGTGAGTTTCGTATAAGATGGTCAGATAGTAAATAATTAGAGGAAAACGATGCATAACCCTTCGTATAACTGAATAAAACTAACGGATGGAGATTAACATTCCTTCGTATAATGTTTAGTATAAATGGATATAGTATAAGTTAATAACTATATACGCAGGTGTTATAAGAATTTCACTTGAGAATGAAAAGTATTTCGTACAACTGAATGCTTCGTATACGTCAGTTTCATATAAGAGAATTTTCGCTATATATCCGACAGTGATTATGTTTTTGACATAATGTATTATACTACTAGGAATTTAATGTAGACAATAATGATGTCTAGGCAACCAATTCTTATAAATTATATATTAAACTTAAGATAGAAAATATATTTGTAATGTAAATTTCAATGGTGAATTTCTCACACAATTTAAAAAATAATCAGCTACAATTTAGAGTCCTCTGTAATTATTACGGAATTCACCACACGTAACCCATAAATGTCATCGACAGTGTTTCATGTGAAATTCCCGTCAACTTTTGCATCCTTAGATGAAGGCATTGACACACTAAAGTGGCACCATCTTGTAATATCGCTTAATGACAAACCAAAAATTAATCGAACGGAAGCTAAATTGAATTGTTCTGGAATTTGTATTGATAACAATAGAGATTTAATATTTTCATACATGTCTATACGTTCGTAACATTCCAAACAGGCATAAACACACAGTGTGAAAGTCCAGAAATACCATTTCTGCTCCAAAATGCTTTTAAAATTGTGCATGGATTATCAAATATCTCTAAATCTGTATTTTATATAAAAATATTTTCTGGGTAAATAGGAAAAAAAAAAATTTATTCTATACTCGTTAATATTTTTTCATTCTTTTATTTTTTTAAATAATAGTAGGACTGTTATAATTTTGTTTACAGCTTTATAGCGTAAATTTCTACCATATAGTTTTGGGAAGATTATTTAGGGTAATTCGATATAAATTACCCATAAAATAACAGAAACATAAAATACAAACCTGTTTCAACTCATTATCGATTTTATTAGCAAAAATATCTCTGTTGCGTAATTGACGTTAGTTGACTATAGTGCCAAGAGATGGCGCCAGGTGTTCCAAGAAGAAAGAGGAACAGACTGTTCTAAGGAATGTTGTTTTTTTATTTTTAGTTAGTTCTCAGTTATGTAAGTTGTTGTGCGTTCTGTTTTTGTGTGGTCTATGTGTGTGCTTTGTCTAACGGGGAAAAGTGCTAAGTCCCCTGCAAATATGTCTTAATATGTGTGTGGAATAAAATATAAAAAAGTCCTAGTTTGCGTTATATATTTAAGTTTAGGTGTAGATTAAATGTCCCATGGATGTCACTTTACAGTGGATCTAATATTCCAGCATAACTACCCAGGTAAGTACGCCTACATTGTTTATTTTTCTGGTACTCATCTGTTTGATATGAGCGAAATGAGAAGCTTATATGATATGTTTTGTGTTATGGTAGTTTTTTTTTAGAACTGAACCTGTACGTAATGTCGGGTAGACATTCCTAGGTTATTTCCTTAATGTTGGAACTTTGTTTTTCTGTTGGAGATATTTATTGTTGAAGAGTCTTTGTTCCAACAATCTCAAATTACTTGTAAAAAATCTTCAAGGAATCCCACGTTCTTTCCAACCGCAACAAACATCGAAATAAGAAGTTCAAACCTGCTGTAATGATTGTGACATCAGTTTTTTTTTCAGCCACGTTCTTTATTACGCAATAGTCTTGAAAAAAGTTGCCAACAGCAATTTACAGCACACCTGTTTTTAGTACAATTTTTTGTTCATTAAATATTATGAACATTTCCATCATCATGCAAAGAAGAGTTGAATAATATTTCCACATTTCACACGATATCTACCGAGCTCCATGGCACAAAGGTTAAAGGCGTGGGTTGTTAACCGAAGGGTCTCCGGTTCGATCCCGAGTCCGGGCAAATTTGCTTCCGTAATTTTACGTTCATAAAGAATATTGCGGAGCAGGCTCAGGCAATAGCAAATGTTTATGAGTAAGTCTAGTATGACCATTGCGAAGTCGAGTCAAGATGACATCCAACCTGCGATTTGGAAAACATGGCCAAAAGAAGAGCAATGGTCTAAGAATGTGAAGCTTGTTTTGAGTTTCCAAGTTCCATGCGGAACCCCAGCGGTCATTTGTGCTAAAGGAAATGGCTTTTTTGATCACCAGTGTAAGATATAGTTGCCCGTCTCGCTAAAGCATCATTTCACTTTTTCATTACCACAAATACCAGCGTGACTAGGAACCCATCAGAAAGTGGCGTGCGGTAGGTTTTCATGCAGGGTGTGCAGAGAACATGGATTTTCTAATAAATTTTTAATTATTGAGACATCTGAGTTCTCCATTCTAAAACATGTTATTTATTATGAATAGAAATTTAAAGATTACAATAAATTTAAAGATTACAAAAATCATGTTTTTTGTTGTATGGTATCATACCGGCGTCGAAAAAGCAACGCTTCGGGCTTATATGTTCAGCAAACGTAGCACCACATGGCGCCCGCCGTTACGGTGCCACATCCGGATGCTCATTGGTGCCGACAAGCCGAAAGTCTATTCCACGTGCAGAGGATTTCACTGCATGCTGGCACAAAAGAGCGAACTGTTTCTTGTTCGGTCAGTGGATTAAATTATATTTATTAATTGTTTTTAACATTTGGAAATCATATATTCTGCGAAAAACATCTTGACAATTTTTAAAAATAAAACCAGGGATATGGTGTTACACATATAACTTATATGCTCTCTGTAAGTTACAATGAATAGTAAAATTTGGACTGTTCTGTAAAAATTCATTTCTTCAAATAAAACAACATTGCTTTTCAGCCAATTATTTCAATAAATATAATACATCACCGAAATTAATTTACCACACTAAAACATTTCACTTTATATTGATGAAATACTTCTTTTATATTTCAATGAAAACAAAATCTTACAAAATATAAATTTAAACATTAACCATCTGCACCATTAATCAGTTAAAAAACCAAAAGCACGTAAGTCCCCGCTCTAATACAACGCTTCATAAACCGTACCTTCGGATAATTCTGAATGCCAAGTGCAGGAAAAATAGCTGCACTTGCCTCAGTGCCATAGTATGCTGTTCTTCTCCAGTAGCCCATACATATAAAGCGTGATTTTCAATTTAGTGCGCAGTGCGTACACATCAGAACTTCCTATGTTCGTTTGCGCGCTACGTGGTGCAGCACCTAGTACCGCACGCACTGCGGGAATACAAGCAAGCAAATCAACATAATATTTGAATATGTTATAAATAATATTTATTATATGCCATATAAAGATAGGTAGACATAGGTGCAGAAAATTATCGTCCCTCATAAATTTGCCAGGGTGTGCAGTGCACACCCTGCACATATGGACCGCACGCCACTGCCAATAGAATAGATTGCTATACCTCCACGAGAAAATTTTTGGTGCAGCCGGATGGCTATGGAAACGTAACAGTGAGTATTAGAATCAGATTTTAGGCTTTCCAAGGCACTAC
>CM063510.1:107938430-107943430 GCA_032207245.1 Pardosa pseudoannulata | reverse complement strand
ACTGTTTTCGGTGTTTTAGTCTTAGATACTTATTTTGTTTTATCAATATTAATTTGGTATATTTCTCTCATTTCAAATTCAATTGAGCCATTTTTATTTATCCAATTTTAAGACGTTACTCTGTACTTCACCTATTCTTAAATAAGCTTGGCGACTTTCGGTATATATTTCGTGTTATAAAAATTGAAATCCTTTATGTAACTTCATTCTTATGATAACGCTTACGGGTAATATAACGGTTCTCGGCTTTTGACCTTATGTGCTTAGTTCATTTTATCAATATTTGGTATTTCTCTTTCATTGTCAATTCAATTGCACCATTTTTATTATCCAATTTTGAGACTGCACTAACATCTATTCATAATTAGGCTTGGAAGAATTACTTAAGTTAGCCATTTCGGTCAATCACGTTCTGATATTCTAATTAGTTCGAAATATATTATTTTAAAACCAACAAAAACACCGTTTTAATTATGTAGTAGAGTCATTTTAACTGCTGAGTTGGCGTGACAAATAATGATCATATTTTCATTGTTGTCGTCGTTTTCTCCAGATATTTGGTAATAGAATTGACATTAATGCAAAACAACTATCGCCTATCCTGCCAAACCGTTGTTTGTTTGGAAAATTTGAACTGCGGCACATTTAGGTATTTTTGTTAGTGAATTATTATATTCTTGAAGAATTTTTCAAGACCTTACCACTAAAATTCGTGTGTAAATAAATGCATTTATAAACATAAATACATATGGATGCATTACTTCGCCCAATCTGCTGAATGCTTAAACTCTTTCCACCATTAAAATACCGTAATTACAATCAATTAAAAGTATATTAATTAATATATGTACTGAGTGGTGCCATTTATTGCCTATAGTTACAACTATTTGTCATACGCAATAACTTTTTCTCTTTGAAATATCCCAGTATCAAAATCCTTTTATTTTTAATAGCTAAATTTTTTACTTCATCAAAATATGTAAATCTTTATTTTACTTTCTCAATTTTTTTTTAAGAAGTTGGTATTTTTTCTGTTATATGTTGGCGTGATTTTTATTTTCAATAATTACAAATTCCCCATGTTCTGTCAAATTTGTATATATATATATATATATATATATATATATATATATATATATATATATATATATATATATATATATATATATATATATATATATATATATATATATATATATATATATATATATATATATATATATATATATATATGTATATATATATATATATGTATATATATATATATATGTATATATGTATGTAATATATGTGTGTATATATGTATACATATATGTATGTATATGTATATATATATATATATATATATGTATATATATATATATATATATACATATATAATATATATATATATATATATATATATATATATAATATATATATATATATATATATATATATATATATATATATATATATATATATATATATATATATATATATATATATATATATATATATATATATATATATATATATATATAATATATATATATATATATTATTATATATTCATATCTTTTGTAGAGACACAAATATAAAAGTTGTTTTTGGCATAGAGGTAGCCGAAAAAAATAATTTTAATATTATTTTTCTTTTTTATGTTTATATATAATGGATACCATTAATCAGAAGTTTTAAAAAGTTGGTAAGGGGATTAAAGTACCTGTATTTATTTTGATATCATATTATCGTTATAGTGTAGTTGTAACTTTCGTGGTATTTCTTGCAAACGGCGAGAAGCCATATTGGTTTTTATTTTATTCATAATGAAATTTAAGAATAAAATAAACGAGTTTGCCATCTAAAGTCATCTAAAGTTTTCCCCATTTTTCCCTTTTTCCCCATTGATTAAATTTGTCAACTTCACACACACACACTCATGTGTATGTGGGAAGAAAAAAGTCTTTTGCAACTGAATTATGACATCTGCCCTTTCAGTAACGAGAGTAACAAAGAAATATTTCTCAAAACGGCAGTTCTTGATTTTGTCTATACAATGATAATAGTTATATCTTTTCATTTATATATTTAACTTTCCTAATGTGAATTGTTCTTTCCCATCACAATAAAGTCTGTTATTCGTTGTACCGTTTGTATTGTACCATGTCACGCAGTCCTACTGATCGTATACATTTAATGTAGAGATTGTATAGTTTTACAAACTCTAATCAAATATTTCAAAGAGATGTGTTTTAAAAGATTCAAAAATTTTCAGAGATATTAAAAACGTAAAAAAAATTAAAAAAGAAATAACGAACGTTTGAAAATTTAAAGGTGATGTAAAAACCCTAAAAAAACCTTAATCTCTTCAAGGTTCATTTTATTTCGGGATTATAGGTAAAAAAAAAATGTCAAATTTTTATGCTTATTTTCATACATACAAAGCTTTCTAAACATAATAGTATCATTCGCATACAAAATTTCCTAAAAATTAATGTAAAAAAATCAATTTAAATAAATGTGTAATTTACCTGCCTAGTTGGATTTCTGTACGGCAGAAATCATTAGACTTTGGAGTCAATACTATAAATATAAAGCTTAGAATACCTCGCTTTTATCTTGAATTAAATTTTATTTAAATTCTAGGCATTTACGTAAATGATCATGAAATTATTAATCAAAATTTTTATCGTGTATGATACAACCGAAAAAAACGGTACTGCACAAAGTCCAACATCGCAATCTGGACAGTAGAACCTTGTTTCACCCTGCTGTCTCTCTGAGCAACAAATAATCTAGTAGCCAGAAAAGTAAACAAAAGCATTCGAAACCATAAAAAGCACACGTGAGATAATTCGGGAAAGACTGATTGCACAGTGTAAAATTTCACAGTGCCCGAGCTACACTCGGGAAGAGACAAAAGGGCACATTTCGCCTGCCCGAGTTCAGCTCGGAAAAAACCGGTGTGTTCTCGAAACCATTCACACCGAGCTTTCCTTGAAACTTCACACAGAAATTCTTGCGCAACTGTTTGTCAGTAGGTTTTAAATCCTGGATCATCTGATATCTGTACGGTTTGAACTGGAGACGCTTCCGTAAAACACGCCACACCGTTGTGTGAGGGACAGCCAGTTCTGCACCTGCACGTCGCATCGATTTTGAGGGAATTCGTAAAAAATCTTTCCGAATTCTCCACGAATTCTTTCAAGCACTTAGAATTTTGTTTCTTTTCGTCCTGGGCTTTTGTTCTTGCATAAGCATATATATAATATAAAACAACTTTGGGTTATCAATATCTTTGAAATAACAATGGAATGTACTACATCGCAGCACCGAGGATGTTTTGACATATTCGAAAACGCAGTACGCTTTCTCCTGCATGGACAACATTTTGTTTAACAGCTCCTTTAGCGGTGAGTTCGTCATTTGATAATTTTTCCCTATTGCCAAATAAAACTTGTATAATTGTAGTTGCAGAATAAATTTGTTTCGGCTGAATCAATCCATTACGGCAATCACACTGCGCTATTATTTTTGTATCATTCAATATGAAACACCCTGTATATTTTCCGAGGTATCGACGAGTTAAAATTGTATTCCTCAGATTCATTAAAAATTAATTTCCATTAGTTATGGAACTTTTGAAATCATAGCAGGGACGCCAAAATCAACCAAGCGATATCATGTCTGTGAACTCGACTGCAAACTTACTAAATGTTAATCATATATATAACTAAATAAATATTTAAAAGCCCCATGCAAATACCTAAAGTTATTAAGAAGCATAATACCTTTCCTAACAACAAATTTCGTAAAATGGAATGCAAATTTTGTTTCTTCTCGATTCGTGTTGTATTTAATTTTGATCTACCTAATGCTTCTGATATTACAATAGGAATTGGCACGGAATTCGTTTGAACACTTTTGCCTCGTGTGCCAATTAATTATGAATCAATTCAGAATCAAAGACATAACGCGCCAATGAAACTCCTTTATTACAGATTCTAATTAAGATTTATGATTCTTTTTTGAACATCACCAACGTTTTGTTTGTGTAGATCTTTAACTCATCTACGGGGTTGTGAAAGGGAAAACTGAACAGTCAGTTCATCTTAAAGTTGGGATTCTAAGGATTTATATACCGGGTGGTCATAATTACACTGACAGTGCGCAAAGTGTTCTGTAGCACGATCTATTATCGAGACTGACGCCACATATTGTAAAAAGATTAAACAAGACGGGGGACGAAGGATTCCGAAAAACAAAATTAGTTCCAAAAGTCACCGCTAGGGGAATATTTGGAACTGTGTAATAGAAAATAGAATGGCAAAAAGAAGAAGTATACTTGCAGCACGTATGCAAATTTCATAATTTTGGATTAACTTAATATTTGCAGCATTTGAGGGTCACGCAATTCATTTCAACTCTTTTGTTTTAAGAACCTTTGGATTTAAATTCATGGAAAAATTCAAATTAGTTATAAAAATGTATTAATACCTGTACATTTACCGAAGGATATTTATTACTACAAACAACTATAAATCTATTACAGACATTGCGATAAATATATCAGAATAAATATTTAAAATTGTATCCTTTCTGCCATCGGAATTTCCCAAGGCTATTCAAAAGAAGAAGCACACTTGCAGCACGGATGCAAATTTCATAATTTTGGATTGACTTCATATTTGCAGCATTTGAGGTTCAAGCAATTCATTTCAACTCTTTTGTTTTAAGAACCTTTGAATTTAAATTCATGGAGAGTAGTTATAAAAATGTATTAATACCTGTACATTTACCGAAGGATATTTATTACTACAAACAACTATAAATCTATTACAGACATTGCGATAAATATATCAGAATAAATATTTAAAATTGTATCCTTTCTGCCATCGGAATTTCCCAAGGCTATTCAAAAGAAGAAGCACACTTGCAGCACGGATGCAAATTTCATAATTTTGGATTAACTTCATATTTGCAGCATTTGAGGTTCAAGCAATTCATTTCAACTCTTT
>CM063510.1:107928430-107930930 GCA_032207245.1 Pardosa pseudoannulata | reverse complement strand
CTAAGATTTATGCTATTTCAAAGTGTAACCTTATTTGGGTATAGTTTTGTATGTATATTGAATAGTTAATTTATAATGAATTTTTTTACTACTTTAGGTAAAAGTTTCATGAAAAATTCGTTATTTACTGCTTGAGAATTTTTATGAAAATTTATTAAAAGCACCTCTTGTATATATATGCAATAAAAATATTTAAAAGATTAGAAATAATAATAAATAAAATATACAAGTAACTATTTAAAAATAGTTATATATTTTTAAAAAAAATTCAATATTTAAAAATAATTTGTTGATTTTTGAAAATACCCTTTCTAGCTAATTCTTAATCTTTCTTTTCTTTTTGCATTATTAACCTTTAAAAGTATCTTTCTATCTTAAAACTATATTTTAATAATTTAAAGTTATATATATATATATATATATATATATATATATATATATATATATATATATATATATATATATATATATATATATATATATATATAGAAAAGTTAATTTATAGAATAGTTTTATTTACGTTTATAGGTTATTACGTTTATTTTCATGAAAAAAATCAGTATTATATATATATATATATATATATATATATATATATATATATATATATATATATATATTGAAAAGTTAATTTATAGGAGATTTTTTGTTAACGTCTACTGGTTGAATTTTCATGAAAATTCAGTATTTATTGCTACAGAATTTTCATGAAAAATTATTAAAAATACTTCTTGTATACTTACTCAATAAAAATATCTAAATAGTATAAAAGTAATAAATAAAAAATAAGTAGTTTTAATAAAATAATTATCATTAAAAAGAAATAAAATTCATTTAAAAAAATATTTTAAATTTCAGATAGTTTTTGTTCTATAAATTTCAATATTTTAAAATAATTTGTTTATTTTTAAATTGTTCCTTGCTTGTTAATTTTTAATTTTAATTTAAATTTTCATTATTAAACTTTTCAAAATTTTATTTATTTTTATGACTCAAAATGATATATCATTGTTTAAATGTACTTTTTGATAAATAACATGGATTAATATTAATCCAGGTAAGTTTGACACATCCAGCGGTTTTAGGTACACCGAAACTATTGCGATACTAGTGTTAAAATTAAATATACTTTTCTCACTTCTTTTAAAAGAATTTTTCATAAATATTAGACATGGCTTTGAATCGAAATGTCTTCAACGGACATACTATTGTTAATATATTTGTCCATGTATATTCACTAGTTAATGAGATAATTTTCGAGATCTGATTCGACAATGAAGTTCAGTGAGACAGAATAATTAAACTCCATACTCGAAGGAATTACAATGCATTAACATTAATAAAAACAAAAAAAATTTCCAGACGTTTCCATTTTGATTATCCCATTTCTGAAAAATAACAGGAAATTGCAATCTTAGAAATGGCTCCAAGACATCAAATCACGTCTTTAAATGAATTAGTAATAATAACAATGCGGTGATTTTTAGAGGAAATAAACAAGCACAAAGGAAATTTACAAACAAGGAGGAATAATTTGGGAATAAGAGATTGTTATCAAGGTGCCATAATTTTCTTAAATAATTACAAAAGTAACGTCGCTCCATTGCGACGGATAATTAACTAACGTTTAATATTTGCGTAACTTACCTATTCTGATTCGATGCGACATTTTTCCATAAATCATTATCTCAGGCAAATATTGAATTGGCTGTTGACACAAGTAAATATAAATTAGGTATTTTAATTCAGAAATATTTTGAAATGACAACGTTGTTTTACTAAAACACTTTTGTCGTTAATCATTGAACTACAAATGGAGCTTTCGAGTATTAGAAAGTTGAAACAAAGACAGAAATTCTATGTCAACATTTATAGTTTTATATATATGAAATGTCGTGTGTTGAGGTGAATAGAAAACAGTCTTTCTTGATAATAAGTTTATGAAACCATCGTTTCATTTAAAGCAAAACTAGCGGCATTTTCATTTATTCGTCGAAAACAAGCATAGAGAATGCTTACAGTTCCATGTCCACTGACTAACCAAGTCTTATTTGTTTGCAAACTCATTAAATTTTCCAAAATGCTTCCGCCTGACCCGATCATCTTAAAAGCTTAAGCGAGCGTGGATCTTTTTCTTTTATTTTATTATTATAAAAGAGTTCCCTTTTTAAAATCGCTTGTAACTCAAGTAATTTCCAACTACCCCTTTTTTAGACCTGACACACACACACACACATACACACACACACACACATATATATATATATGTATATATATGTATATGTATATATATCTATCTATATATATATGTGTGTGTATATATATGTATATATATATGTATATATATATGTATATATATATGTGTATATATATATATATATATATATATATATATATATATATATATATATATATATATATATATATATATATATATATATATATATATATATATATATATATATATATATATATATATATATATATATACGCACGAGTG
>CM063510.1:107926830-107928330 GCA_032207245.1 Pardosa pseudoannulata | reverse complement strand
TCAGCTAAAAGAGCTTTATTATGATAACTTTGAAGGAAGGGTTCACTTCATCATAGGGACAAACTGAAGGGTCAGCTAGCATGAAGTTCTATATAAAAGACACTTAAAACCTGGCCAACATCTGTGGGAAAATATCTCTAGAAAAAATTCTCCGACAGCTTGTATCTCCTTTTTATTTGGAAATTTCCTAAATTGTCGTTAGGGCATATAGGATTATAATTGGTCAGGCCCCTTCTAAGAGGGCGTAAACTGTAGCAGTGGTCAATTTAGGTTAGGGTTAAAGCGGGAAATTCAAAATGAGCGGGAATTTTTAGCCCTTGATTTAAGTTTTGAAAACCCCAGAGAATTTTCCTTACACACACAACACACAAAAATATACACACACACATAATATAAAATAAAATTATATATATATATAAATATATATATATTTATATATATATATAATGCAGCAGCAGCGATACAGACATTATCCTAACGCTTTAACAAGGCTGCGAATCTGTTACCCGTTTAGCACCTTCTATTACACGTGTATGAAGATTACAGACTCAAGCAACATTATCCCCCGCTGGGTTCTCGTATTTTAGAAGCAGAAGACTTCCATGCTTGGCCTGCCACCCCCAGAGGTTGAAAATTTGGAGGACTTTGTGACCACGAATGTATGTTACTTGCCCCAGTCACCTTTAGCGAACACGGAGGATCTTAAGCCAGCTCGAGACCCTAACCAGCAACCTTTCAGTAAGGAGATGAACTAATGAGACCGGGACCTACTGCTTAAAGCCGATTCCAAACGGCTACGAAAATCCATGCTACAGTGGGATTCGAACCCATGAACACAGGTTCAAGATCAGTGCCATAACTTTTCTGCCATTCATCGATTTATTACGTCTTTGAAATTAAACTCTGTATATTTTTCAAACACTATTTACAATCAATTCGGCACTATTAAGGTTTTTAAAGGTTTAAGGTTTTTAAGGGTTTTTACATCACCTTTAAATCAAAGGTTCAAGATCAGTTTCCTAACGTTTCGGCCATTCATCGATTTATTACGTCTTTGAAATTAAACTCTGTATATTGTTCTAAAAACATTATTTATAATCAATTTACTGTTAAGGTTTAAAGGTTTTAAGGTTTTTAAGGGTTTTTTACATCACTTTAATCACACGTTCAAGATCAGTTTCCTAACTTTCGGCCATTCATCGATTTATTACGTCTTTGTAAACAAAACTCTGTATATTTACTAACATTATTATATCAATTTGCACTGTTAGGTTTTTTAAAAGGTTTAAGGTTTTTAAGGGTTTTTACATCACCTTTAAATCACATTCAAGATCAGCCCTAACTTTTCGGCCATTCATCGATTTTATGTCTTTGAAATTAAACTCTGTATATTTTTTAAACATTATTTACATCAATTTGCACTGTTAAGTTTTTTAAAGGTTTAAGGTTTTTAAGGGTTTTTACATCACCTTTAAATCACACAGGTTCAAGATCAGTGCC
>CM063510.1:107909330-107921830 GCA_032207245.1 Pardosa pseudoannulata | reverse complement strand
AGTAGCACGCAAACGAACATAGGAAGTTATGATGTGTACGCACTGCGCACTAAATTGAAAATCACGCTTTATATGTATGGGTTACTGGAAAAGAACAGCATACTATGGCACTGAGGTAAGTGCAGCTATTTTTCCTGCACTTGGCATTCAGAATCATCCGAAGGTACGGTTTATGAAGCGTTGTATTAGAGTTGGGATTACGTGCTTTTGGTTTTTTAACTGATTAATGGTGCGGACGGTTAATGTTTAAATTTATATTTTGTAAGATTTTGTTTTCATTGAAATATAAAAGAAGTATTTCATCAATATAAAGTGAAATGTTTTAGCGTGGTCAATTAATTTCGGTGATGTATTGTATTTATTGAAATAATTAGCTGAAAAACAATGTTGTTTTGTTTTAAAGAAATGAATTTTTACAGAACAGTCCAAATTTTACTATTCATTGTGTCTTACAGAGAGTATATAAGTTATATTATGTAACACCATATCCCTGGTTTTATTTTTAAAAATTGTCAAGATGATTTTCGCAGAATATATGATTTCCAAATGTTAAAAACAATTAATAAATATAATTTAATCTACTGACCGAACAAGAAACAGTTCGCTCTTTTGTGCCAGCGTACAGTGAAATCCTCTGCACGTGGAATAGACTTTCGGCTTGTCGGCACCAATGAGCATCCGGATGTGGCACCGTAACGGCGGGCGCCATGTGATGCTACGTTTGCTGAACATATAAGCCCGAAGCGTTGCTTTTTCGACGCCGATATGATACCATACAACAAAAGACATGATTTTTGTAATCTTTAAATTTCTATTCATAATAAATAACCCGTTTCAGTATGGAGAACTCAGATGTCTCAATAATTAAAGATTTATTAGAAAATCCATGTTCTCTGCACACCCTGCATGAAAACCTACCGCACGCCACTTTCTGATGGGTTCCTAGTCACGCTGGTATTTGTGGTAATGAAAAAGTGAAATGATGCTTTAGCGAGACGGGCAACTATATCTTGCACTGGTGATCAAAAAAGCCATTTCCTTTAGCACAAATGACCGCTGGGGTTCCGCATGGAACTTGGAAACTCAAAACAAGCTTCACATTCTTAGACCATTGCTCTTCTTTTGGCCATGTTTTCCAAATCGCAGGTTGGATGTCATCTTGACTCGACTTCGCAATGGTCATACTAGACTTACTCATAAACATTTACTATTGCCTGAGCCTGCTCCGCAATATTCTTTATGAACATAAAATTACGGAAGCAAATTTGTCCTGACTCAGGATCGAACCGGAAACCCTTCAGTTACCAACCCACGACTTTAACCTTTGTGCCATGGAGCTCGGTAGATATCGTGTGAAATATGTCAATATTATTCAACTCTTCTATGCATGATGATGGAAATGTTCATAATATTTAATGAACAAAAAATTGTACTAAAAACAGGTGTGCTGTAAATTGCTGTTGGCAACTTTTTTCAAGACTATTGCGTAATAAAGAACGTAGATGAAAAAAAAAACTGATGTCACAATCATTACAGCAGGTTTGAACTTCTTATTTCGATGTTTGTTACGGTTGGAAAGAACGTGGGATTCCTTGAAGATTTTTTACAAGTAATCTGAGATTGTTGGAACAAAGACTCTTCAACAATAAATATCTCCAACAGAAAAACAAAGTTCCAACATTAAGGAAATAACCTAGGAATGTCTCCCCGACATTACATGCAGGTTCAGTTAAAAAAAAAATCTACCATAACACAAAACATATCATATAAGCTTCTCATTTCGCTCATATCAAACAGATGAGTACCAGAAAAATAAACAATGTAGGCGAGCTTACCTGGGTAGTTATGCTGGAATAGGAGATCCACTGTAAAGTGACTGCCATGGGACCTATAATCTACACCTAAACTTAAATATATAACGCAAACTATTACTTTTTTTATATTTTATTCCACACACATATTAAGACATATTTGCAGGGGACTTTGCACTTTTCCCCGTTAGACAAAGCACACACATAGACCACACAAAAACAGAACGCACAACAACTTACATAACTGAGAACTAACTAAAAATAAAAAAACAACATTCCTTAGAACAGTCTGTTCCTCTTTCTTCTTGGAACACCTGGCGCCATCTCTTGGCACTATAGTCAACTAACGTCAATTACGCAACAGAGATATTTTTGCTAATAAAATCGATAATGAGTTGAAACAGGTTTGTATTTTATGTTTCTGTTATTTTATGGATAATTTATATCGAATTACCCTAAATAATCTTCCCAAAACTATATGGTAGAAATTTACGCTATAAAGCTGTAAACAAAATTATAACAGTCCTACTATTATTTAAAAAAAATAAAAGAATGAAAAAATATTAACGAGTATAGAATAAATTGTTATTTTTTTCCTACTTACCCAGAAAATATTTTTATATAAAATACAGATTTAAAAATATTTGATAATCCATGCACAATTTTAAAAGCATTTTGGAGCAGAAATGGTATTTCTGGACTTTCACACTATGTGTTTGTGCCTGTTTGGAATGTTACGAACTTATACACATGTATGAAAATATTAAATCTCTATTGTTATCAATACAAATTCCAAAACAATTCAATTTAGCTTGAGTTTGATCAATTTTTGGTTTGTCATTAAGCGATATTACAAGATGGTGCCACTTCAGTGTGTCAAAGCCTTCATCTAAAGATGCAAAAGTTGACGGAAATTTTACTCGAAACACTATCGATGACGTTTATGGGTTACGTGCGATGAATTCCATAATAATTACAGCAGATTCTGAATACTCGGAGTTACATATTTTTAAAAATTGTGCGAGAAATTCACCATTGAAATTAACATTACAAATATATTTTCTATCTTAAGTTTAATATATAATTTATAAGAATTGGTTGCCTAGACATCATTATTGTCTACATTAAATTCCTAGTAGTATAATACATTATGTCAAAAACATAATCACTGTCGGATATATAGCGAAAATTCTCTTATATGAAACTGACGTATACGAAGCATTCAGTTGTACGAAATACTTTTCATTCTCAAGTGAAATTCTTATAACACCTGCGTATATAGTTATTAACTTATACTATATCCATTTATACTAAACATTATACGAAGGAATGTTAATCTCCATCCGTTAGTTTTATTCAGTTATACGAAGGGTTATGCATCGTTTTCCTCTAATTATTTACTATCTGACCATCTTATACGAAACTCACGAATATGAAGCATTCAGTTGTACGAAGTATATTTCGTTCTCAAGTGACATTCCTATAACACCTTCGTATATAGTTATTAACTTATACGATATTCATTTATGCGAAACATTAACTTATACTAAGGAATGTTAATCTTCATCCGTTAGCTTTATTCAGTTACACGAAGAGTCATGAATTGTGTCCCATGAAGCACTTACTATTTGACAGTCTTATACGAAACTCACGTATACGAAGCATTTAACTGCACGAAATACTATTTGTTCTCGAGTGAACTTCCTATAACAACTGCTTATATAGTTATTAACTGATACGATATTATACGAAACATTAATTTATACGAAGGAATGTTAATCTTTAACCGTTAGTTTTCTTCAAATGCACGAATAGTCATGAATTGTTTTCCATAAATCATTTACTACCTGACAGTCTTATACAAAACTCACGTATACGAAGCATTCAGTTGTACGAAGTACTTTTCGTTCTCAAGTGAAATTCCTATAACACCTGCGTATATAGTTATTAACTTATACGATATTCATTTATACGATACATTAACTTATAAAGAAATGTAAATCTCCATTTGTTAATTTTTTTCAGTCACACAAAGAGTCATGAATATTTTTCCATGACTCATTTACTATCTGACAGTCTTAAGCATTCAGTTGTACGAAATACTTTTCGTTCTCAAGTGAAACTCCTATAACAACTGCGTATATAGTTATTAACTTATACAATATTCATTTATACGAAATATTAATTTATACGAAGGAATGTTAATCTCTCCATTAGATTTATTCAGTTACACGAAGAGTCATTAATTGGGTCCCATGAAGCACTTACTATCTCACCGACTTATACGAAATTCCCGTATACGAAGCATTCAGTAGTACGAAATACTTTTCGTTCTCGAGTGAAATTCCTATAACACCTACGTATATAGTTATTAACTTATATGATATTCATTTATACCAAACATTAACATTCATACGAAGGAATGTTAATCTCTATCCATTAGTTTTATTCAGTCATACGAAGAGTCATGAATTTTTTCCATGAATCATTTGCTATCTGACCATTTTATGCGAAACTCACGTATACGAAACATTCAGTCGTACGAAGTACTTTTCGTTCTTGAGTAAAATTCTTATAACACCTGCGTATATAGTTATTAACTTATACGATATTTATTTATACGAAATATTAATTTATACGAAGGAATTTAAATCTTCATCCGTTACTTTTATTTAGTTATACGAAGAGTCATGAATCGTTTTCCATAAATCATTTACTATCTGACAGTCTTATACGAAACTCACATATTCGGAAGCATTCAGTTGTATGAAGTATTTTCCGTTCTTAAGGAAATTCCTATAACACCTGCGTATATAGTTATTAACTTATGCGATATTCATTTATATGATACATTAACTTATACAAAGGAATATAAATCTCTATCTTTTAGTTTTATTCAGTCATACGAAGAGTCATGAATTTTTTCCATGAATCATTTACTATCTGACCGTCTTACACGAAACTCACGTGTACGAAGCATTTAGTTGTACGAAGTACTTTTCGTTCTCAAGCGAAATTCCTATAACACCTGCGTATATAGTTGTTAATTTATACTATATTCATTTATACGAAACAGTATACGAAGAAATGTTAATCTCCAGCCGTTAGTTTTATTCCGTTATACGAAGAATCATGAATTGTTTTCCATAAATCATTTACTATCTATCCGTCTTATACGAAACTCACATATTCAGAAGCATTCAGTTGTACGAAGTATTTTCCGTTCTTAAGGGAATTCCTATAACACCTGCGTATATAGTTATTAACTGATACGATATTCATTTATACGAAACATTGATTTATACGAAGGAATGTTAATCTCCATCCTTTAGTTTTATTCAGTTACACGATGAGTCATAAATTGTGTAGAATGAATTATTTACTATCTTACCGTCTTATACGAATCTCACGTATACGAAGCATTCAGTAGTACGAAATACTTTTCGTTCTCGAGTGAAATTCCTATAAAACCTGCGTATATAGTTATTAACTGATACGATATTCATTTATACAAACCATTAACTTATGCGAAGGAATGTAAATCTCCATCCGTTACTTTTATTTAGTTATACGAAGAGTCATGACTTGTTTTCCATAAATCATTTACTATCTGACAGTCTTATAGGAAACTCACATATACGAAGCATTCAGTTGTACGAAGTACTTTTCATTCCCAAGTGAAATTCCTATAACACCTATTATAGTTATTAACTGATACGATATTCATTTATATACGAAACATTAATTCATACGAAGGAATGTAAATCTCCATCTGTTAGTTTTATTCAGTCATACGATGAGTCATGAATTTTTTCCATGAATCATTTGCTATCTGACCATCTTATGCGAAACTTACGTATACGAAGCATTCAGTTGTACGAAGTACTTTTCTTTCTCAAGTGACATTTCTATAGCCCCTGCATATATAGTTATTAACTTATACGATATTCATTTATACAAAACAATAATTTATACAAAGGAATTTTAATCTCCAACCGTTAGTTTTATTCAATCACACAAGAGTCATGAATTTTTTTCCATAAATCATTTAGTATCTGACCGTCTTATCGAAACTCACAAATACGAAGCATTCAGTTGTACAAAGTACTTTTCGTTCTCAAGTGAAATTCCTATAACACCTACGTTTATAGTTATTAATTTATACGATATTCATTTATACAAAACATTAACTTATGCGAAGGAATGTAAATCTCCATCCGTAACTTTTATTCAGTTATATGAAGAGTCATGAATCTTTTTCCATAAATCATTTACTATCTGACAGTCTTATACGAAACTCATGTATTCAGAAGCATTCAGTTGTACGAAGTATTTTCCTTTCTCAAGGGAATTCCTGTAACACTTGCGTATATATTTATTAACTTATATGATATTCATTTATACGATAAACTTATACGAAGGAATGTTAATCTCCATTCGTTAGTTTTATTCAGTCACACGAAGAGTCATGAATCATTTTAGATGAATCATTTACTATCAGACCATCTGGGGCGCATTTCCTCTACTATATTTTACTACTTGAAGTTTTCGTGTGTTGTATACACCTTACAACCTCAATTATTCGATCTAACTGTGACCGCTAGTACTTTGGATATCAAAAATATCGGTTAAAAAAACTATATTTTTTGTGAATTTTTTTAAATATACGATTTAATTTTAATAATGAAATATAAATTTTCAATCATACGAAGTTAACAATATTTTATAGTTTAAATTTAATATATATTGATTCAAGAGGGTGACTGGTGGACCCGCATGGACCTACATTGTTTATTTCACTATAGTGGTTTATATAAATTAAATTACAAAAGGTTTTGTTTTGTTTTTGGTTTGGAGTATTACGATCTACTTTTTGCAACACGAGGACTAAAAATTACAAAAGAAATTGAAACAACTTATTACAAAAAAATTAGGAAAATATTGTGGATACAGTTACTTTATAAAATAGTAACAAAACTTTGGGTTAGGCTGTCACATATTGCAATCATATTAATTTTTAGGATACTATTCCATATATAAATAAACGAAGATTCATATAATAATAGGAAAATGATTGGTAATCTATATATATAAAAAGGAATTTGTGTCTGTCTGTCTGTACTCGATAGACTCAAAAACCATGCATCCAATCGCCGTGAAAATTTGGGAAATTATTAGGTACATCCCTGGGAAGGTTTTTGTAAATTTTTAACTTTCGAAATCCATTCCTTCCCCCTTTTTCGAGCATTTTATGCCATTATTCCAAGCATTATTTTCCCCGGTTAAACGCAAACGATTAATTTTTTAATTTATAGCATCATAACTAAGTGAAAGAAGCAATATTTCTAGCAATGTGACGTCATCCCAAGTAATGGTTTTAAACGCAGCTTTCCTCGGTTAAAAGCAGGAGATTAAAATTTTCAATTTATCACATAAATAGGTGAAAATGATATTTTTCTATTATTATGACGTCATTACTTTAAATATCTGATTTATTTATTTCTCATTTTATATTATTTAAACATCGTCTACGTAGTATCAATTCGATTTGACCTAAAAATTGAGATATAAATTTATTAACTTTCATTTCTATGTGACGCAAATTATAGCATTTTTATACGAAAACTAATTTTAAATTTAATTCTTAGTTAATTTTTACGTTACAATGAAATGTTTATGAACAATATTCTAACAACAAAAAGTAAAAGTACAAATTTCAGTGACTCTCATGGGTAAATAAAAACCTATCATTTTATATAGGTATCTTCATATTCATATGGTTGTCTATATGGATGTTTGTTTCTGCTTCATACAAAACTATGGGGTTTGTCATAAATTTCCTTAATTTTGGAGAACATTTATTACTACCAACAAAATTAGCACCGTTGCTGTCAAAACCTCTGCTTCCTGTTCTACCACGTAATATAACAAGGTATATTAACGTTGCTAATCAACGTACAGTAATAATACAGTAATGTAATTTAGGGTTAAACTTATATTTTACCATAAAAAAAGTTTGAGCAAATTTAATATAAGACACCAATTTCATGCAGATTTAATCGTACTAAAAGGCATCCAATCTCGGAAATGAATTATCCCATTCAGAACAGTACATATATATTACTCTCCACAGTATTTTCAAATTTGACTCCTACATTAAAAAAAGTCTTGGAATTGGGAATTATTATGCAGCGGCTCAAGGGCAGCACAGAGCACTTACTGGACATTCAGCTATTAATAAACTGTTATAATCGTCAACAATCTGAAAGATACGAGATTTATTCAGCATTTCTATTAATACGTCTTATTGTCTTTAATAGTCGTTCTAAATCTTTAATCGAAATATTTTAAAACCCAGACCGAAGGCTGAATGCGAAGCAGCTAGTTCTATATATTGAAAGGAAAGAATTGGGAACAATTTCAAAATTCCTTCAGAAATAATTTTCAAAATTATCATTCCGACCATTTATCTTTCTTTGTTATAAGACTCATATCCTGAAAATATTAAACGATTTAAACTGTTTTATGCCTAGATTTCTACTAAGTCACTCAGAGAAATTTAGAAAAGCCACTAAAAACGGTATTTTCGATTAAGACTTGGGTAACTGTAATAAATAAACCTAACACCCGTAAAATCCCTCTCAATTAAAACTTTTCTAACTTTCATCCACGCAGATTGTTTAAATTAATTAAAAACATGTGAATTTTAAGTTTGTTAATCTTAGTAAATAGATTGGAAATAATGAATTAACTTCAATGGAAAGAGGACATTTTTCATTTGCTAAAAATCGTAATTTATAGATTTTTAGCAGTTTTTAAATTATTAGATTTATTCTATGTTTATTTAACTGTTAAAATTTTTGTAACTATTTAACTTGTATTTTATCAGCTACAGTTTAAATTTTTCAGACCTAAAGTATCAAATATTAAAGGTATTACTTCATTTTTTCTTTAAAAAAATAGAACATATTTGGGGAAACTGATGAATTTAATTTTGATTTGATAAAAGGCTGGTAACATACGAAGAAACTGAAATTATTATTTCTGAATAAAAACCAGAAAAGTGTGGTGAAAATTTACAGATTGGGACTTTAAAGTTGATTTAAATTTCGAACTTGTTATCATTTGAAAAGAAATTTTTAAGCAACTTTGGAAATTGTCTTATGGGATTAAAGAATTTTAGAAATTATTCAATTTTTGAAAGCATTTATTTTGATGCTGATAATTAAATTTCGTTCGAGATATTAAAGTTATAAAACACTTTCGATTTTCATTAAATGAAATATGGAAAATATAATATTTTTTGTATTTATTTTATTATATAATTAAATAAAATATAATATAGACTATTTTCTGTATCAATTTAATATATTTAGCAATTTCACGATACTATTCTGATATAATTTAGTTTTTTAAAAGTGCGAAAAGAAAATCAAATTAGTTTGATATGCTATATCAAATCTTATTTATCTTTCTACCGGATCATATAAAGGGAACAAATAATTATTTTATTCACATGACATTAATCTTAAAGGCTTTTTCACACAATAACATGGTTAGAGATTAAGTTAGACTAGAGTCAAAAATAGGATAAAAATATACCAAAAATGTTTAAAATATGAACGAAGGATTTTGTTCGAATGATTATATTTCTGTATGTATGCATTCAATTGGTTATATGATTATATGTCTGTATGTATGCATTCAAATGGATACATAATTATATGTCTGTATGTATGCATTCAAAGTGATTATATGATTATATGTCTGTATGTATCAGTTCAAATGGTTATATGATTATATGTCTGTATGTACGCATTCAAATGATTATATGATTATATTTCTGTATGTATGCATTCAATTGGTTATATGATTATATGTCTGTATGTATGCATTCAAATGATTATATGATTATATATCTGTATGTATCCGTTCAAATGGTTATATGATTATACGTCTCTATGTATGCATTCAAATGATTATATGATTATATGACTGTATGTATCCGTTCAAATGGTTATATGATTATATGTCTTCATGTATGCATTCAAATGATTGTATGATTATATGTCTGTATGTATCCGTTCAAATGGTTATATGATTATACGTCTCTATGTATGCATTCAAATGATTATATGATTATATGACTGTATGTATCCGTTCAAATGGTTATATGATTATATATGTCTGTATATATCTGTTCAAATGGTTATATGATTATATCTCTGTATGTATGCATTCAAATGATTATATGATTATATGTCTGTATGTATCCGTTCAAATGGTTATATGATTATATGTCTGTATGTATGCATTCAAATGATTATATGATTATATGTCTGTATGTATCCGTTCAAATGGTTATATGATTATATGTCTCTATGTATGCATTCAAATGATTATATGATTATATGACTGTATGTATCCGTTCAAATGGTTATATGATTATATGTCTGTATGTATGCATTCAAATGATTGTATGATTATATGTCTGTATGTATCCGTTCAAATGGTTATATGATTATATGTCTGTATGTATCCGTTCAAATGGTATATGATTATATGTCTGTATGTATGTTCAAATGATTATATGATTATATGTCTGTATGTATCCGTTCAAATGGTTATATGATTATATGTCTGTATGTATATTCAAATGATTATATGATTATATGTCTGTATGTATCCGTTCAAATGGTTTATATGATTAGATGTCTGTAATTTATTGATTCGTTCTTAGATAATACTGTGTTACATCATTAGTGTTCAAAAATATTATATTATTAAGAAAAAATAGTGAAATATTAAATCATTTTTTGTGAGAACAAGATTCAAAAAAAGTAGGTATTATTGCATTTGTTACATTATTAGTATTCTAAAATTGTTATGCTATTAAGAAAAAATGGTGAAACATTAAATCATTTTTTGTGAGAACAAGATTTGTAAATATCAAGTATCATTACATTTGTTACATTATTAGTATTCTAAAATTGTTATGCTATTAAGAAAAAATGGTGAAACATTAAATCATTTTTTGCGAACACAAGATTCAAAAATAGTACGTATCATTACATTTGTTACATTATTAGTATTCTAAAATTGTTATGCTGTTAAGAAAAAATGGTGATACATTAATTTTTTTTTTTTGTGAGAACAAGAATTGTAAATATCAAGTATCATAACACATGTTACATTATTAGTATTTTAAAATGCTTATATTATAAAAAAATATTCAAATATTAAATAATGTATTGGGAGAACAAGATAAAAAATATAACAAAAAGGGTTTAAAATATAAACGAAGAATTTAAGTGATTATATGTCTGTATGTATGCGTTCTAATGATTATATGATTATATGTCTGGAATTTATTGATTTGTTCCTTAGATTTATAGTCTGTTACTTCATTAGTTTTCAAAAATATTTATATAAAATAAATGAGCTAATGCATTATTTATCAACATAAGAATAGTTTTTATACATTTTCCCACTAAACATATTAATATTAATTCCTATTTTCTTTGTTTCACAAAAAGATATGTTAAAAAAGTGGGATACTTTAAACATATACGTATAAATAAATACCAATGAAAATATTTCATTGTGAAACATATTGATAACACGTTAATTTCATTACCAATATTTAACCTTCATTTACTCGCAAAACGTAAATGTGAAATGCTTAAAGCTTAAAAAGCTTAAGCTATTCTCCTCATCGAATAATGAATCTTAATCGATAAAAAAAAACTTTTTAATCGAAATCTGAACAACTTGAAAATTTCCTGTTATATCTTAATTATGCAGTGGAAACTAACATTCGATTTATTTTCGAAGTTGAAAACATAAAACTACTTGAAAGGAAATTATTTTAACAATGTTACTAAACAATGCACTAAACAATGTTAAAATTGGAAAAAGGTTTTACGTTTGTTGTGTAAAACCAAAATCAAAGAAAATGCTCTAGAAAACAATTCATGAATAGCAAAGTGATTCTTTAATATTTTCATGTTTAAAATTTCGTTTTATATATCACTAAGTAGAGTTTTTATGTGTTCTTAGAACGAATTTTCCCTTTGAAAGTAAGTCTTTCACTAAATATTTCTGTCACTAAATATTCCAAACAAAAATTGAAAAATCAATTTTTTCAAGTCCCCTTAAAAAGTATATCATGAAAAATTGCCTATATCGTGAAAAAATATTAAAATATCACAATTCAAAAGAATGCTTAATTTATGATAAAATTAATGATAAATTAATTAATGATAACAGCTTTGCTTTGATAATATTTCCCATGCCTACACACTATTCACCTAATTTAAAACCATATATATGCACTCTCATACACACACGCATATATATATATATATATATATATATATATATATATATATATATATATATATATATATATATATGCATGCATGCATATGAATATAATACACATGTAATATATTAAAACTATTACACTTAAAATATCTATCTAAAATACTTCCTTTTTTTCGTCTTCGTTATAATAGCTAACTTCCTAGAGATAAAATGTAAGATAAAGGAGAGTATCCTCCGAGTTAAATTCTTTCTAACCGTCTCTTAAAACTATATATATATATATATATATATATATATATATATATATATATATATATATATATATATATATATATATATATATATATATATATATATATATAT
>CM063510.1:107880805-107885805 GCA_032207245.1 Pardosa pseudoannulata | reverse complement strand
AATATATATATATATATATATATATATATACATACTTGTATTGTGCTGCTATATAATATATATATAATACATAAACACATACACACATATATATGTGCATATATATGTATATACATATACCGGGTGGTCATAATTAAACTGACAGTGATCACAGTGTTCTGTAGCGCGATCTATTTGCGAGAATGAAGCCACATTTTGTAGGAAGATTAATCAAGACGGGAGACGAAGGATTCTGCGAAAAAACAAACTAGTTCCAAAAGTCGCCACTAGGGGAATATTTGGCGCTGTATAATAGAAAATAGCACCAACTGCATTAATTTCAAGCATTCTTCAGTTTCATTAAAATAATAAATTGGATTGCATAAGAAAATAAGTATGAAGGGTCAGTTGGTCAGATAAATTTGCAAAATCAACGAAAAGATATTCTGCAAACGAATCCCGGATTAGGAGTAAGAACTGCAGTTTTATTAATGTTAAAAAAGGATAAATTTAAGGAATAAATTACTTTAGGAATTTTTTTTATCCCTAGCTTACGTATAGAATAGGGTTTTATCTAAAACTCGGAACTGTTTGAGAAATCTTGAGATAAAATGAAGAAAACTTGTTTGTACCTCCACCCATACAAACACCATAATGATATTACACATTGATTTAAAAAACTAGCTACATTATTTATTTTATTACCAATGTTTTATAAAACGCCGTATATTACAATTTTATATACCAAATTTTATATATGCTCAATAAAACTTTAAATAAATTATTTATTAAATTAGCTTTTATTTAACTTGAATGCATATTTTTGCGTAATGAAATTTAACATTTTAAAACTTAAGGTAGGAACAGAAAATGTATAATTTAACCATAATATTTTTATTTTAAATTTATCCAATAGTACAATATTGTCAATTACTTACTTTCTACGAGAATATGTGAAAATTTTAAAGGTTTAAAGTACAAATTTATGTCTATATATAACATAATTTACGTCTTCTATAATTGAAACAAATTTACTGCTCTGATAAAAAACAAATATATTTTTAGAAATTAAAGAAAAAATAATATTAAATGTAATTTTTCTTTCTGTTTACATTTCATAAATATCGAAAAATCTATAGTCAAGGAAATTCAATAAACTTCATTGTATGGAAAAGCAGTTTATTGTTTAAGCAATATTGTTTAGTAATATCAAATATTTTTAATACACATAGTTTTAAAAGAAAAGATAAATATAGAAACAAAGCATATGGCATTACATGCTTTGATAATTCTTTAGAACTATATTTAACAAAGAGATTAAATAGGTAAATAAAAAAGATAAAAAAGACCCTACTTAATGTCTTAGTTATTTTTGAAATTATTAAATACAAAATAATTTAATAATAACAAATTTTATTGTAAAATCATAGCTTTGCTTCAAATTAGTGGAAATTGTGAAATTAAGAGCTCCTTAAATTAATATATAGAAAATAATCTAATAATAACAAATTTTATTGTAAAATCATAGCTTTGCTCCAAATTAGTGGGACTTTTGAAATTAAGAGCTCCTTAAATGATTATATATAAAATAATCTAATAATAACAAATTTTATTGTAAAATCATAGCTTTGCTCCAAATTAGTGGGACTTTTGAAATTAAGAGCTCCTTAAATTAATATATATACATAATAATCTAATGATAACAAATTTTAATTGTAAAATCATAGCTTTGCTCCAAATTCGTGGAAATTTTGAAATTAAGCGCTCCTTAAATTAATATATACAAAATAATTTAATAATAACAAATTTTATTGTAAAATCATAGCTTTGCTTCAAATTAGTGGAAATTGTGAAATTAAGAGCTCCTTAAATTAATATATAGAAAATAATCTAATAATAACAAATTTTATTGTAAAATCATAGCTTTGCTCCAAATTAGTGGGACTTTTGAAATTAAGAGCTCCTTAAATGATTATATATAAAATAATCTAATAATAACAAATTTTATTGTAAAATCATAGCTTTGTTTCAAATTAGTGGGACTTTTGAAATTAAGAGCTCCTTAAATGATTATATATAAAATAATCTAATAATAACAAATTTTTATTGTAAAATCATAGCTTTGCTCAAAAATAGTGGAACTTTTGAAATTAAGAGCTCCTTAAATACATACAAAATAATCTTATAATAACAAATTTTATTGTAAAATTAAAGCTTTGCTGCAAATTAGTGGAAATTGTGAAATTAAGAGCTCCTTAAATTAATATATAGAAAATAATCTAATAATAACAAATTTGTACTGTAAAATCGTAGGTTTGCTCCAAATTAGTCGAACTTTTGAAATTAAGAGCTCCTTAAATAATATATACAAAATAATCTAATAATAACAAATTTAATTGTAAAAATCATAGCTTTGCTCCAAATTAGTGGAACTTTTCAAATTAAAAGCTCCTTAAATTAATATGTACAAAATAATCTAATAATAACAAATTTTATTGTGAAATCATAGCTTTGCTCTAAATTAGTGAACTATTGACATTAAGAGCTCCTTAAATTAATAATACATAATAATCTAATGATAACAAATTTAATTGTAAAATCATAGCTTTGCTCCAAATTCGTGGAAATTTTGAAATTAAGAGCTCCTTAAATTAATATATACAAAATAATCTAATAATAACAAATTTTTATTGTAAAATCATAGCTTTGCTCCAAATTAGTGGAACTTTTGAAATTAAGAGCTTCTTAAATTAATTTATACACAAAATAATTTAATAATAACAAATTTTATTGTAAAATCATAGCTTTGCTCCAAATTAGTGGGACTTTTGAAATTAAGAGCTCCTTAAATGATTATATATAAAATAATCTAATAATAACAAATTTTATTGTAAAATCATAACTTTGCTCCAAATTTGTAGAACTTTTGAAATTATGAGCTCGTTAAATTAAAGAACAATTTTTGGGATTAATAGAAATCTATTCACAAAATGCATATTTATGCATATGAAACTAATGTATATATCTGTCTCTATAATGCATATATGAAACACTGTGTAACCCCATGTATATGAAACTATATTTACATATGTTACCCATACAGAGTGCATATTTAAAAACATAATCCTTTCTTTATTGTTTTTAGCCTTTCCATTATAAAAAATTGTACAAAATGAGATATGCACTTGTTTTATGTTATATATAAATAAAAAAAAAATGGTTTTACAACAATTTTTAAGTCTAAATTTTTATACGACTCCCATTGCTTATCCTAATATATATATTATATATATATATATATATATATATATATATATATATATATATATATAAATATATACTAAAATTTAAAATTCATTTTAAAAACCGTAGCGCAAAAAGATGAGTGTTCTGTGACAAAAATTGGATCCACATCCCTTAGATAATAAGCTTACAAATTATTTGAAGTGTTTTCCTCCTTCACTGAGTAGTCGCTTAAAAGTTCTTTAAAATTATTCGAAATTAAAGTTATGTTGAAACATCTCTTTTACAGCGAATAGGAGGTGTTCGTGGTTATAAATGGTGTTTGTGTTCTTTGTAAAGTAAACATGCATGACGAATTTGGAAGTGTTTTCAGCGCCCCCTAGTGACGACTATTGAAGTTTGCATCTTCAACGTGGAATCAATGAAAGATAGACAAAAAATATCATATACAAAATTATAGAACATTTAGTGAGCTAGCCAATCAGAGTGTTAATATTAATCACATCATGATGCATAAAAAGTAAAACTAAATTATTTGAAGGATTTATTTAAGAATAGCTGAGCTTATCAGTAATTTTAATTGAGAGTTTTTTGCAGGTGCCAAAAGTTACCACAATCAAAACAGAAACAAAAAAAATTCTCTTCAAAAGATGTAATTTTACGGATAGAATCGTCATAAATTTATTTTAGAATAAGTTAGTTATGAGTTAAAATTTAATTTTTGTTTTTATGTTTTTTTGCAATATACATAGAATAGTTTGTTATAAGAAGTAACATCTTATCTATCTAGTATAGTCTATCTAGTATATTTATGTACTAAAATTAAATACATAAATTTTAATCTAAATACATTCCATTATTTTGTAATTGGATAGTGCAAACTAAATAAGATGTAAATTTAAAGAACAATAAATATATAATTCAATATTAATTAGAATTAAATATTCTTTTAATGCAAAGTATTTATTTAAAAAAACTAATCACAATTATTTCAATATTTTGTAAGCACTCAATTATGGATTTAATTGTTTCAATAAAAATTCTAGCTTTGATGCTTTATCAACTCCTAATTGGTTATAAAGGCTAGAATGAACAATACCAAAAGAAGTAAAAAATCTTTCTATTTCAGCAGATGAAGCCACGGTTGTTGTTATTTGGTAGACAAACTGGATTTCAAGTTCTGTAATACTCTCTTTACCTCCCATTACATAAAATGAATTCCACCAGTCATAATCAATCATTGTACTACCCCTACTACATACTTTCTGATAACAACCCCTAAATTCTTGGAAAGCACATGCTATCTATTTACACTTATTTACTTATTGGTATTTTTGTGCTGACTGATTCCCAATTCTCCTGTCTTTGGAATATAGGTTTTAAAAGAAGTGAAAAAAAATGATTTAAATCAATGATTTTTTCAAAAAAGAAAATTCAACCGGTTTAAATCATGCCAACCCTAAATTTAATTGTATCAATAAAAACACTAGCTTTGATGCTTCATAACTTCGAATTGGTTAGGAAGGCTAGAATGAATGATACCAAAAGAAGAAAACTGTCTTTCCAAGCCACGGTTGTTGTTATTTGGTAGACAAACTGGGTTTCAAGTTCTGTAATACTCTTTACCTCCCATTACATAAAATGAATTCCACCAGTCATAATCAATCATTGTACTACCCCTACTACATACTTTCTGATAACAACCCCTAAATTCTTGGAAAGCACATGCTATCTATTTACACTTATTTACTTATTGGAATTTGTGTGCCTGACCGATT
>CM063510.1:107868296-107880705 GCA_032207245.1 Pardosa pseudoannulata | reverse complement strand
AAAATTTTACATGGGGAGAAAAAGATGACTATGGTAACTGGATTGGTGTAGTTAGTTTGGTGGATCGTAATGAATCGGACATTTCCGTGGCCAAAATATCATTAACTGAAGCCAGGTCTACTATAAGGTACAGCTATCCGTACACTGTAGATGAGTTAACATTCGCCACGATACTTCCAGGTTTGATACCCAACGATACAGCCTTTATCAGTCCGTTTTCTCCTCGCCTATGGGTTTGCATATTTCTTTTACTCGTTTTCTTTCCATTAGTTCTGAGATTGCTGCTTTCAGAAAAATATTCTTTTCAAATTTTGTATCTGAGAACTTTTGGAGTCTTCCTAAATCAGTTTATTTCGATCAAGTTTTACAATTTGAGAGACAGACTGTTGACAATTCTCTTTGTATTTGGAGCAATGATAGTTTCTTTGAGTTATACGACGACTCTTCTGTCCTTCTTGACATTACCCGTCAGAGAACAGGGCATTAAGCATATTTCGGAACTAGCCAAGGCTACTGATACCTACAAATGTGCGATATTGCTCGGCTCTGGTTCTGTAGAGATTTTGCAGTACAGCAACGAGCCGACCACGAGAGCTGTTGGTGAGTGTTTCTATAAGAATAATATAGTTTTCCTACCGGAAAAATCAACTATGTTGAACAGTTTGTACAGTGAAAAGTTAGCGATCATAGCATCGAGATACGACTTGCAGTATATCCTCAGCCCGTACATTTACATATCTCCAGACACGTTTACAATTCTCCCATCTTCTATTATGGTAAGTGACGATTTTCCGCATTTAAAGAAGTTGAACTCTATCCTATTAAGAATAACAGCTGGGGGCTTGTATCAGAAAACTGCTCGCGATTATACTTTTCGAAAGCAACTGCACTCAAATGATTTTGAGTTAGATTTAAGTGACAGAGTAAAGCCTCTCACCCTTTTTGACGTGTATGGAGCATTTGTTTTGTACGCATCTGGAAATGTTCTCTCTATAATTGCATGTGCTGGAGAAATGATGTACAAGAATATGACCAAGAGAAAAGCACATAAGTCGTTTTGAAGATGGTGATTCGTAAATTGCTCATTGAATTTTTCACAAAAGCTGAATTTGTTGATTACGTTAGCTTCATTTTGAATATCAAGATTATTTTTATTGAGGTTATTTACTTGTATTTCTGCTTAATATAGTTTTAAAAATTATCCTTTCATAAAATATATATAATTACTGTAATATTAGTGCAGTGAAACTGACAATTTCTGACAACTAACAATTTCTTGTTAATTGTTGAGTGCAATTTATTAATATGTTGAATTCAGTTAAAGAGCTGTCGGGTATGCTCAATCGCTTTTTGCACCCCAAAAACTCGTATAAATTGTATGATAAAGTAGTTATTTCTTGAAATAGATATTGTTTCATGGGTTTATGAATTAAGTAACAGAAGGAAGAAATGTAAAAAATAATTTAAATAACTTATAATTGTACTAGAGAGTACGCAATCTTTACAAATGGGTTCCAATATTAATTTTTTAATTGCATTTATAATGACTCCGACTTGAGTTTTGTTTACCTTTAACTTTTAGATTCTACATTCTACTATAACTCTTTTTTTTTTTTTTTTTAACTTCAATATGTGTATAATTCATATATTGTGTTAATTATGCAAGAAAATCATGAGAAAAATTTCAACTTGAAGTAAACAAATTTACTTTTATAAAATTTCTTTTTCCCAGTTGTATAAAAAATGACTTCAGAAAATTAAGGATATCTTTAAGATAGTTGTGTTAAAACGATGTTGGAAACGAAACATGTCCTGCACATCACAAACCATAAATTTATATCAGTGGCAATGTACTAATCATTTAATAATTCCTTTGGTTTCTTAGATTCTCGGTTAACTATATTTCTCATAATGTTTTATGTGTTTTTGATCATTTTATGTCATTTGACTGAAGATGAGAGTAGCTCCAGGCTCAGTAGTTATTGTGGTGGACAGTTTACCTGGAAAGAGCATGAAGCATGCTATCATAGCTCAAACATTAACGAAATCTGTTGATACAATGCCCATGGGTGTTAGTGCCCCTTAGAAGTCCCGGAATTCTGGAGATTTAGCACTAACCATTTTCAGATTTTTGGAGATATAAAATCATGAATTATTTCCCTTTACTTCATTTTGTTAACTTTGAAAATGAATCAAAGAATACAGATTTTCTTTTACTGTATTTGCTGTAATAGTGGTCTACTAGACACTGAACCTTAAAATAACAGGTGGAAATTTGATTAGTTTCTATGACAACTCTTTGCAAGATGGTAATGATAAATACTAGGGTCATTTACAATTTTGAGGGTTAGATAAGCTTAGTGGTGAATGCCATAGAGTCTATGAGACTGCGTAACAGCAGTTAAAGGTTATAACAGTTAAAGGTGGTAATTGCGTAACAGCAGTTAAAGGCCTTTGTCATTGAACATGGATGAAAGTACAGACCTTTCTCGAGTCATACTAGTTTTTTTCCAGCAAGCAATGTAAATATCTTTAAAATACACGACTACGAAGTTGTTACTAATTTAGTACCACCCAGGTAGTACGCCACATATAGCAAATTTAGTTTACAGCAAACTCAGAGCAGTCTTGCTTTGCAGGCCTGCAAACTTGCAGCAATTCAACATGATAAGTCTGGAAGTTTGAAACAATACTGCAGCAAGTCTAAGAATTCTCGCTTGCTTCAAGATTGTCAAGACAAAGTTGCCACAGTTTTGCAGCAAAATAGCGTTGAAAATGAGTGGTCGCTTTATGTTTCGTCTAACTTGCAGGAGTTTTGCTGCAAGTTTGTTGCGTCAAATTTGTAATGACAAGATATTATCCAGAAGATATCAAGCTTGATGCAAGTATGCATGCTATCTGTGATATAGCTTTAGAAATGTTACGGACGCGAGTAATATTGCTCCCGCTGGTCCTCGAAAATTTAGGAGCAGATACAAAGCAAAAGACCCATGAAGCTTGACTTGCACCTCCAGATGTATCGTTTAAACTTGTGAAACTTTACGACCACGAACCTATTTTACGTACCTCAAACCCGTTTAACGAACACGGTAGATCTGTGGCCGACTGAAGCCTCGAATTCACAACCCTCCAGTTATGAGATCACTGCCTTTGCCAGCTGAGCGACTGCGGCTCTCAAGTCATGTTAGTAAAGCAGAAGAAATTGAAAGCTCATCTTTAAAGAAGTAACTCTGGCAATTTACAATAATCTGTTTTTATTTAAATTTTTTATAGGGTAACATTTACAGCATTTAAATATATTTAGCTTTCTGTTATAGATTTTAAAATGTTATTTTATTTCATTATTTTCATAAAATGGATTTGATTTCCCATCTGAAATGAAATTTTCTAATACTTGTTTTTGCATTCCGATAACAGTTAAGTTAGTAAAACTTTTCAAGGATTATTTATTTCTGGCCCACACAAACACTCCTGGATGACTAAGTTGTCCTGGTGTACGGAAAAAAATATGATCGTTGACTGAAGATATATCTTCAGATACTTAACAAGAACTGACGATGATATTATGGCGACATGTTCTTACTTCCTTTGTGTCTGTTTTCGTAATGACATAGGACTGAAGACTTCACTGGCACTTTTTTTTCTTAAAAAACAAACAGAATATATTACGTTTATTGACATTCCAAACTTTAAATTCTATCATCGGAATCTATGGAATACGATAAGAAAACATTTGGAAAGCTCTCACAATAACCACCAGCTGGAGGAACCTGTATTTAAAAAGTGGTATTATCGCCTTAAAGTCTTATCCACTCTGATTGAATTTGATAGGGTATTCATTGATCTTCTTATGGATAATATTTTTTAAGTGATAAAACGCTGATTTTATTCAACACATTGATCACCATGGGGATCACCGGTGACCGACTTCTGGTTATTTCAGACGCTCCAGGGCACTCTGTATATTTCACTATATAAAGTGACTGACGTGGCTCTTCTGACTTTTGCTGCGATTTAACCTGAGAATATTATTTGATGAAAAAACAGAATAACAGAACGCTTTTGTATTTTGTTTACTAAATAATGTGTGTAAAAAGTACCTTATTAGGTACAAACATGATTTACCGATAAGAAAACAGAAAATATGAAAATTACAGGCTTTCACATTCTCTTTCAGAATAAGCCTGAAAAACCAACTGTCATTTTCAGCTAACTTGTATAAACCTCTATGGAAATTGATGTGTTAAGGTTAAAAAAACTAATTGCTTCTGTTTGGAAATTTTCATTGTACCATTTGTAAAAAACTGATAATTCACTTAAAAGTGATAGCTGGCAATTATACTGCTTTCTCCTTGTGCAAATTCACGCTTTAAATTTCTTCCACCAGTGTATGTTGAAGAGTTATGAAGGAAATCATGAAAACTACATATATAAAATTACTATTTGGCTGGACGAGGGTAAAATAAGTATAACTCTGCATCTTTCTACCCCAGTTTATGAGTTCAAATCTCGCTGCCACAGCTGTTTCTAGCCGTTCTGAATCGACTTTAAAAAGTAGTCCTGGTCCAATTAAGCTCTCGTGAAGAAAACGTAGACTGCAGCTCCCAAGCAATCAACCTGAAATACTTTTTCTGTTCCTTCATGAATGATCTGTTTTTGTTTCATTTCAGCCCCAATATTGTGTTTCTTTCTCAGTCTTTGCTGACAGGGGACTCCAGCATGTCCTCTAGGATTGCACATGAAATCGCGCATGGATGGTTTGGCTTACTCATTGGTGCTTCCGACTGGACGGAGGAGTGGTTAAGCGAAGGATTTGCCACTTTCGTTGAGGACTATTTTCATGTACGGACTGTAAATGTGAGTAAATGGTTTTGTTTTACTGTGTTTGATATTTTTATAAATTTCTGTTGGACATATTTCCAACCACTCTCTTTTTCTAAATTACCGAAAACTTTGGGCGCAAAGCCCCAAAGTTTTTTTTTTTTTTTTTTTTTTGGTAATTCCAATTTCTTTGTATGTTGAGTTTGGCTTTGTGAACGATGTATGTATGAAAAGGTTGTCTTGTTTTACAAAATGTTCTTGGCCGTGGTATAAGCACCACGGAAGCTAAAATTCGAAAACTATGTATTACTACTAATGTAAATAATGTATATAATTTTAAAATTACTGTAAAAAACTCTACCATATAGAAGATTACTTGGAATTGAAATATTTTTTCTACTTGGTGCCGAAATAGTTCTCAAATATTATTACTTGGAATACTTCTTGCTTACTTGAATTACTTGATTCACTTGGAATAAAAGCTAATATTTTTCTTCAATTTCCTCTATTCATAATTCTATCAATGCTAAGCTTCACGAATGTTCAGTTTTAGGACTTTTGTTTTCTATGTCCTACTGTCACACCGGTTGTAATATTCGTCGTATCAAACTAAGCCTGAGTGTCTCTAAGAGTTAACATTTAACTCCCGAGCTATAAATTTCCTACTTAAATACGATCTGTATAGAAGTTACCTATAAATCTTCTATGTAAAAAAAACAAAACTACAAGAAATTTAAGGTTTGAAGCAACTAATACAAAGGCTGAAGCTAGAAAGAGACTGAGAGAAGAAGTTCAAACTTATTACGAATCTTTTAAAGTTGCTTCTTGTGCAAATTTGTGCTTTAAAATGTACCATATCAGCAGGGGCGTAGCAAAAATTTTGTTTTGGTTCGGTTCTCCTCCTTTAATTCACATAACAAAATTAATACTGCAGTCCTTACATATATAATATACATATAATAATTCTCATAGTTACTCCAGCTACGTCACGCCAAACGCTGGCAGATTGGTTAGGGCGCTGATCGTCGGTACCGGAGGTCGTGGGTTCGAATCCCACTATGGCATGGATGTTCTTAGCCGTTCGGAATCGGTTTTAAGCAGTAGGTCCCGGTCTCATTAACCCTCGTGTGCAAAACAGTAGACCGTAGCGCTCCAAACCAAACCAAACCAAACGAACCCGATACGTCATTGCATACCAGAATATATTTTTACTAAATAATGTTATTTAGAAATAAAAGCGATTTTTAGGTCTTTAAAATGTTTCCTATTTATGTAAATTTTTGTTACATTTCATTTTAAATTTTATATTAAAAAAGCTACGTGGGGAAAAATTTTTTCTTTAAATCGAGCTTTCTCCAATTTCTTATAACATATTTATTCGTGCTAAATTTGAATAGTTTCTACATTATGTATAAAATTGATTTGAAATTTCTTGTTTGAAATCCTCAGAAATATGTATGGTCGGAATAGCTTGGACAGAAAGTGTTAGTCCTCTTCCTCACCTGGATATCATATAAAATTCCAAAATAATAAATAATGTAAAGTACTCTTTTACTAGTTTTATCTTCTTTAACAAATCTTATAAATTTCCCTCAGTACACAAAAAGATATACGGCTACAATATGTCATTGCATACCAGACACTTGAAAGTTTAAGTACACTGGATACTTATGCTTGAAAGTGTAAGTACACGTGTAAGTAGACTTGATACTTACACTTGAAAGTGTAAGTAGACTTGATACTTACACTTGAAAGTATAAGTACACTTGAAAATGTAAGTACACGTTTAAATACACTTGATACTTACACTTGAAAATGTGACTTCAGAAGTTCGTCAGGAAGTTCTCTCGTTCATCTAGACGTCATATGAGGTTATTAAAGTAATAAAATATATTGTAAAATAGACTTTTAACAGTTTTATCTTCTCCGACACCTCTTACATAGTTCCCTCATATAAGAAGACATACGGTTAGGATAGATAAAGTCTGAAAGTGTTAATTCTCTCTCTCACCTAGACATCAAATGAGGTTTCTAATTGAAGTAATAAAAAGTAATGTATAATCGACTTTCAGTAGTTTTATCATCTGTGATTCTTCTTATATAATTCGTCAAAAAAGTATGTGTCAAACAATGGCCGAACGGCATTCCAATCCAAACTAAATCTTTTCTCATAGAATTTTCGAATTTTCTCATAGAAATAAACCGTAGCGCTCCAAACCAAACAAACAAACAAAAGAATATTTGGCGTTACTAAAAAATTCTATAAAATTCTATGAAAGCGAACTGTTGTTTATTTACCGTGAACTTAATTTTACTCTAGGATTATACTAGTAAACGTTTTCTTCTCTTTTAATTTTATCAATGTGATAAATTGTTCTGCAATTCTGCTTCCTAAAAGAAAAGTAAACTCTAGTATACATGGTTAAGTTTTATAATTTGTAACAAATTCGGTTTATTGTATACATTATGAGTATTCTAGAGAAATTCTGAATATTTTATTATATGATATTCTTTTGTCGGTGTAAAATGTTTTCTTTAACTTTGTAGCTCCTTGAAATGGTCTGTTCACTTTTTGCATTTAGAAGCTACAATAATAGCGGGTTTAATTTTATAGCACTGTATGCATAAATATGCAGTGATATTAAGTATAAATTTTTTAAAAGAATAATTTTTAATAAACTGAGTTTTTCTGTAAACAATTAATTTTAAAAGCAAAAAAAATAAAAAAAAAATTATCGGTAATTAAAAAAAAGTTTCAACTATTCCTAGGCTCTTTTTGGTTACGTTATTTTAATTAGCACTTTGAATATAGCCTTAAATGGTATAAAAGCATTGTCTTAAGGTTATTCGAAACTTCTGTGCTTGAAACAGATACAGCATTTTATTTTAAGCAGCAAATTTTAAAATCTCGCGGAAAGGAGTTAGGCCTACCATATAAAGAAAGATGTATTATTATTCTGCGAAAATTAGAGAAAAGTATAAAAAGATACTCAAATCATTAAGAGACTGATTTCAATCATAAAATACATTGTAAAATGGTATTTGTATTCAATGATTTTTTAAAACTAGACATGAAGTTGATAACCAGAAAAGTTGACCGGGTAGAGGTAAACAAAATTTTTTACAGGTTATAAAACATCCAATATTAACACATTGTGTGCGGGTACATTTCGCAGCGGAACTGTACAGGGAGCCGGCGTTTTGCACGAAAATTTAGTTATTCAGTTAAATCTCAATAGATCGAAAATTGTTTAATTTTTTATCCAAATTTTCGTATTTTATATTGAAATATATAAACAAATGTATAAATAACAACCATAAGATTTTTGTAGACAAAAAATATATTTTTTAGTGGATAACTTTATAATAGTATCGTAAATATGAAAAATCAAATAGAAATAATAGTATATAGTTTTAATTTTTTCGAATTATGTTATATATAAACATTTTTACATTATAAAAAAATGAAAAGAGCAATCATAAAACTAATAATGTTTTACAGTGTGGTAACTTTCAAAGCATTTTCCTCTATGAAGAGGTACACAGCAAAACCCGTACTAGTACGTGACCCGCGCTCAAGTATCAATCGTCAGAAAACGTACTAGTACATGTCCCGCATACAATGCGTTAAGTGAAATCAAAATGGAAACTACTGTTAAGAAGCAAGTGTGAAGCCAAACAGTGAGAAATGAGCTAAAGTAGTTAGATCTTTATTGAATATGAGAAAAAAAAAACATACCACGTGTCTGAAATCAATAGAAAAATTGCTGAAAAGTATGTAAACGAGCCACTAGACTTTTGGAAAAAAGTTACATACTTAGCAAGTAGAATTTATTTGGAGTATATGGTAGTTGTGTGTAAAGAAGAACGAATAAAAAATTGGAAATTAGAAACTTTTGACTTAGTAAGCTGGAGGTTTGGTAACGGTTTGGAAGTGTTTATCTTATACTGGCATAAGGAAACTATATCGTATAGATGGACATTGGCAATTTTAAATCAAATTTACATGCCAATGCTGATTGTATGGGGTTATCGCCCGATTTTTTCCTGAATAATAATGCATTTCCTAAAGCTTTAATGCCTAAAGCTTTAAATATCAGACTTTGGTTGTTGTACAACACACCAAAATTCTTGAAACAAACTCCCCCACAATTACCAGCTAAAAATTCATTTGAGTAGTTTTAGGAAAAATTAGGTAGAAGAATCAGAAAGAAACCTACTACAAACCAAAGGTACTTAAAGCAGCACTTAAGAAGGGAATTGTATAAAATAAAAAGTGATTATACTAAATAACTTGTTGCGAGTTTGACATGAAGAGTGAAAGTCATTATTAAGTCTAACCTATCCTACAAGATTATTCTTCATTATTAAATCTAATCTATCTTACAAAATTTTACTTGCAATTTAAATCTCCTTTGGAATCTCAGTAAAAATTTAAATATTATTTTACTCATTCTAAGGAATATCGAAAATTTTTGTTGTTTTATCATATTAGCTTATCTAATTTCGTTAAATGTTCCTGAAACATATAATCCTTCCGTAACTGCATTTCGTAACATATCTTTTGTTTTTTATCATTATACGTATTTTTTATCCATTTTCTTTCTAGATGTCAGAGAGTGACGCCAAAGACTATATTGAAATAAAGACTTACATACGTCTAAGGACCCTTTTACAAGAAATATCAAATACTAATGAAGACTTACAAGTATTAAGGTACGTTTTGCGTCAAAGTGCATACTTTTTTTTCAGCTTTTTGTTTCTGATATTTAGCGTCACTTTTAGGAAGTAAATTTTTACTTTCTTCTATTGAAAATTTAGGGAAAGTATTAAAATCGTTATTAAATGTTCCAATTCTTGATCTGTTTAACCATTGATTAGCGAATGGAAAAACGTACGCTTTTCTTTCCAGTGGTTCTCTGCTTCATCGATTATTAAGACTACCATATAGCCCGTCATATGACGGGATCAGTAAAATTTTTAATTTTCCAGAATTGTAAAGTACCCTCTGAGGCAGGTAAAAAATGGTTTCTTTTTTATCTGAGAATTATCTTGCAAAGGAAAATAATCGATGATTAATTTTAAAATTATCACATATATGCCTATCTATTATTTAAGCTAAATATAAAAGAAAATTATTTAGGTAATATCTAAATTCAGTGATAAAAAGTATGAAAATAATGCAGACGATATTTAAATAATTTAAAATAAAAAATAATTAAATGAGTTGGTTAAAGGAATGACGTCATAATGCTAGTGAAAAATGTTATTTTTACCTATTTATTATGTGATAAATTGATAAATTTAATCGCCTGCTATTAACAGGGGAAAATAGGGCTGAAAATAATGGCATTATAATAAAATTCTTAATATGTCCCATTAAGGGATAGATGGAGGTCAGACAAAATATTGGGTAATAATTGTTAATTTTTTATAGGGCTGATTCTTAAAGTATAATGATTAAAAAATGTGAATGCGTCTTATGTAATAGAAATTATTGTCACGTAGTTTGGAAACAATGTTCGGTGTGCCGAATGATAAATAAATAGCTTAATAATTTATTAGTGTTGTTTATATAGATACTTTTATTTGGGGTCATAATTAAGATAAATTGATATACTGACTTCTTAGGTACAGCAAGTTTAAATACATATATTTCAAAAGAAAAAATATATTAAATGTAGAACCATTACCTGTATTACATATTGCTTGTGAATATGCATTATTAAGAATTAGAAAGAGCTCGGAAAAATAGCTGTCGTAAATTTAAAACGTCAAAAACATAAAAAAAAATAAAAAAAAAACATTCATGTCTCTAAAATTTTTTATTAAATTGCAGAAGCTATTGATTTTACATCATTGGCTTCCATACATCACAGATGTATAAGATTGGAGCAGTAAATAATTATTAAAAATTAAAGTAAAGTACTCCAAAAAGTAAAGTTTAAAAAAAAAGGATGTTTAATAGGGGATTTTGTTGCGAAACCACTGTCCGCTAAAGGGTTAAGCAGCAGTAGGTTTCGGTTTCACTAGCCTTGGTGTAGCAAAACAGTAGACCGTAGCTTTTCAAACCAATTCATACTTGGTGCTCCTTTTGAATTCCATGATACAAAATATAAATTTATAAAAGTCAATGACTTAATCGTGTAAAAAACCTTCACGGTGAGTTTATGACCAGATTTGTTACTACTACTGACCACAGATCCAGTTCGCTTTTGTAAGCCTCTATAAAAATATTACAAAAACTGTTGCTGAACGTATAACCTGCGGGTCAAGCAACGACCCACTCAGCTTTTATAAGAGCATTGAGCTGTGGTGCGAACCTAAAACCTGCTGGTCAGATACACAGCTTTTGTAAACATCTAGAATTTAAAATTCTCTAATCCTAAAAAGTAAAATTTGTAAGTTAATTTTTGCCACATTTTTTTCCCTTTTTTGAGAAAGAATTGTTTTAGTAAGTTTGGGATGTCTTTAAAATTTGCGTCAAATTTAAAAGAAAATATGAATTTTAATGATTACGTACTGTTACATGTGATATTTTTTTTTCTCTCTAGGCCTTCTAAAGGTGAAACAGTTGTAGAAACAGTGGACGGCGTAAACGCTGCAGTTTTAAGAAATGGTCAGAACCCGATGAAAGCTTTTATCCAGGTTCATTATATTAAAGTAAGTTAATTTTAAGCTATCGTATTAGGTTGTCTGTAGCTCATAATATGTCATTGTAAACGTGTAAAAGAAGTATTTAATGAAATTGACCTTTTTTTAGCATTTAGCCTTTTTCTGTCATTTGATAATCAGCGATGTACTTTGCATATTTGAAAATTTCGAATTAATGGGTATGATTGTAACAAGTCTTGAAAGTATCTTAGAGCCTTATTACGAAGAACAACTATTCTACAAGCAACTCTTAGCTACGCCAAGCTAGTCTATGAGCCCCATACCCTCAAAAGAGAAAAAAATGTGGATACTGTTATCTTTGAACTATAGTAGCAAAAAGTTATTGAAACTAATTAGTTCAATGATAGGCCATAACGGTCATAAATCTACAATCTTTGGATAGGAGCAATAAGAAGGAATTGTCAGTTAGAAGAATTTTCCTGTGAAGTACCACCAATACAAATTGTGTTCTGTAAAGGTATGACTTTACAAATGTTTAAGGGTTTGGAACTAAATGTGCTACTCTACACAGAAATGAACATGCTTGATAGGTTATCCAAATTTAATGACTTTAGAGATATTTGGCGATATTGGGGAAAAATGCTTGTGCTAAAGAAACTTCGAGAAGACTGTAGAACAAGTATTTCCTAGAGTGTATTTTCTGTTGGGGTAAGTCTAGTCCTCTAAGCTTTACGCACGCAATTTTCTTCCTAGCCTTGATGTTTGTAACTGCTCAAAGAGTCGTAGAGAGTGAGTAAAAACCCCAAAAACACCTGGCCATTGGCCACGGTAATGTAGGAAAGCTGAGTATTTACCAAGATTTGCCAGAAGCTTTTACATTGGTTAAAGACCATTGAAAACTATTGTGCACAGCAGATGAAAACGATAAGAGAGTTCCAAAATAGTAAGGCAAAATAACAAAGTAAGTATAAAA
>CM063510.1:107830796-107865796 GCA_032207245.1 Pardosa pseudoannulata | reverse complement strand
ATATATATATATATATATATATATATGTACACATACATACATACATATATATATATATGTGTGTGTGTGTATATATATATATATATATATATATATATATATATTTTCAAACCCGTTGGTTTTCTTGGCAATAGGAAGTAAAATGGTTCTGGGTGGTCTAGTGTAAAAAAATAGATACCTATCTGAATTTGCAAATTGGTCCACCAATCTTATTACTTTTTCGGTCTGGGCCTGTCCTAAAATAAAACTTGCTGATCTCTGATCTAGGGTAATAAGAACAACTATTACTGAATAAAGCATTCCCGGAATTACCCCGGCGATTACAGCTTCATTGGGCTTCCTTCCGGGGCCCTTGGATATTTTATTCATAATGTAATTTAGAAAGGAATTTACTTTACTTATGAAAGATAATTTTAGATACCGGGGTGTGTCTTATATTCCACAATTGTTCGTTACTAATCAAGTATTGTTTAACAGATTAAATAAAGGCAAGGATGACGTGACTTTGTAAGAAGTAATTCTTTTGTATTAAGTTGGTGAAAATAGCTTTATTACATCTAAATTAAATTATAAAAACTCATTTCCCAACTTTCGGGACTTTGGAAAAAAGTAACAGAAGCACTCAATGGAAAGAATGATTTTTTTTCTTTCTTTTTCTTTTTTTTTCTTTCTCACTCTCTATATTTCTCTGTCCCTCCTTATTTATATATACCGATTGGCCATAATTAAACTGACAGTGCTCGCAGTGTTCTGTAGCGCGATCTATTTGCGAGAATGACTCCACATTTTGTAGGAAGATTAAAAAAGACGGGGCACGAAGAAACAAATTAGTTCCAAAAGTCATCGCTAGGGGAATATTTGGCGCTGTGTAATAGAAAATAGAGTGTTAACAAATGCAAATTAATACGGAATAAAATTACCTTTTATTATGCACATTTTCTGATTTAGTTCAAGTGCAATATGGCAACACTTTTAAAAAAACGTAAAATCTACATAAACACCGATAAAGTCTCGTGATCTGCAATATCACTTACGCTGAACAGAAGAAGAAGTTATTTATTCAAATTTCACGTTACATCCATTGGTACATTTAAGAAATTAATTTCCGTATCGATTTGCATTTGTTAACACTCTATTTTCTATTACACAGCGCCAAATATTCCCCTAGCGGTGACTTTTGGAACTAATTTGTTTTTTCGCGGAATCCTTCGTCCTCCGTCTTGTTTAATCTTCCTACAAAATGTGGCGTCATTCTCGCAAATAGATCGCGCTACAGAACACTGTGAGCACTGTCAGTTTAATTATGTCCACCCGGAATATCCTTTTCTCCCTCCCTCTCTCTTTTCCCCAAATATATTCTATGAATGCAATATTATATTAGATTATCACAAATTAAAAAAAGAAAATTCTTTTAGTGACTTGGCTGTGATGGTTGTCCATTGCAAAGTATTTCTACGCCAGGAGTAATTGTTGAAATTTTAAATGAAATGTCATCCTTAGCATTCAGTCTGTTTCTGTGTTTTTTGGTTCTTTTAGAATATTCTTTTCTAACGTCAATAAAAAAAAAAGTGATATCAACTGAATAAATTTTAGTTTCAATTGATTGTCGGTCGATATATCATATCAATTTGGTGTTCATATTTATTTTTACAAGCAAATTGCCAAACTGCCTTTAAGATTCCGATGTTTTGTAAAAATTAAAATTTTGTTAAAATTTTTGCCCTTTGACGAAGCAAATAATGATCACTTGCTGAAGCCCTGTCAAAGTTTCTGGTTAACCCAGGGTTCTGCTGAACCCAGATTGATGACCTCTGCACAGGGTGATTCTCATCCGAATTTTCCGAAATTTTGTGTGAGTCTTTTCCGAAAATTAAAAAATACAGGTTTTTTCCCCGGAAATTTGAAAAGAATTTCTTGAAAAATCTGTTTCTGAAAATTAAAAAGAAGGTTTTTTTAAAACCATATTCTGTAAAATATATAAATGAACTTTAAAGTTAATCAGAAAGTTATATCTTTTCTCACCCTTTTTTCTTTTCTGCCGCGCCCACAAATCTTTTTTCTACCGAAGAACAGTAATAATAATGTTCTGTGATTTTCTTTTTTAAAGCAATATGTTAAAATTTGAATTTATGTATTTAGATTAAGAAATTGAATGTTTGTTTTCTAGATAACTAACACACACATTGATATGTGTGTTTGTCTTAGCTAACCCTTTAACATACATGCTCGAGTTAACTCGAGCGCGCCAAACTGTGCACACTCGAGTTAATTCGAGCGGCGTTGTACTTTATGTAGCTATAATTTTTCTCACTCGAACGCAATCGAGAATTGAAAATAACATTGTGAAAGTAAAAACAAAACAAAGCAAAAAAAGTCGTTTTATTGATATTTATCATTTACATGGGATTGTAAGCTATAACCCTTACTTATTCAAGTATAAAATATATATATTTTCTAAATTCAACGTTCTAAATTGTGTTTTTTACATTAAAAAATGATTTTTTTTGGCCGGCCTCTTTCAAAAAACTGTGCATTAAGGGGTTAATACAGAACATACTTATATTTGCAACTTTATAATATGATATATATTGAAACATGTTAATATGGTGATATTTGGTAAATAATAAATCACAATATTAAAATTCAGATATTATTTAGCTTTAGTTTTGGCATCCAGAATTAACCTTAAAATAGTTCTTATTTTAAATTAGTAGCTTATAATTTTTCAAAATAATTTTTTGTACTTAGAATCACCCATATCTGCAATAGATGATTATTTTCTTTCCTCGACTTTTCCAATTATTTTAGAGTTTGACTTTAAATAATAAGTATTCAAAATCTGTGTTCAGTTTCTGATATTCTGGCTTCTCTAACAAATGTAAACAAACTGGAATTGAAATTCATTTCCATGAATGTCCCTGAAAAGATCTGTAGTATAAAGTCGACTGCTTAATTGCTAACAGTCATGCAAATTTTGATTAAATGAAACATGCGTGCTGGGGAATCAAAATATATTTCAGTTACTTCTAGAAGTTAACTTTCATTGAATTCAATAGGAAAGTTAAAAGAACTTTCTTTTTTCTCAGGTAAAGTCGGGTACGTCAGCTAGCAATCATATACAAAGTTTAAAAAATTCTTGCAACAAAGAGGCAGTTTTGTTAAACTATATTGCCGCATAAAGACATTTTGCCAACGAGCTCAGTGGCCGAATGGTCAGAGTACGAGATCCAGACCCAAAGTTTGTTTGGTCAACTCTGGTAAATTAAAAACTTTACTGATCCCGTCATATGACGGGCTATATGCTAGTATATACATATTCATGTATATGTTTGTGTGTGTGTATATGAGATAAAGTAAACTAAATATGCAACATCCGGTAACCCTATATATAAAAGATACCGGAGTAAATTTACAGCCAAAAGCCCTCATTATGTCCCCAGAAAATTTTCCGCGGTGTTAAAGGAGATAATCCCGTTTCCTCGCTATGGCGGTTGATCCAAAGTTTGGATTTTTAATTTAAAAATGTTATTGATTGTTACCTTATGTTCTCGGACATTCTAGATCTTTCTTTATTATGTAAATTAGTTATTTCTGGAATATTCTGTTCGGGTATAAAAGCTGATACCCACTAGTTGTAGGTAACTTCTCGATTTTGTAAAGCTGCGAGTTGATACTTTGCTTCAATAAATTCGTCTGTTACGCTAAACGAACGAATGTTAGGCGAAGGTTCATTCGAATCTTCGTGACAATATTTTATTTAAATATTAAATTATTTTCTTACTGCTTTAGTTTTCTGTGTACCGTTCATTTAAAGTGATATCTCAAAACAACTGTAACGTCTCTTTCCAGGGTTATTTTCTGTTAAAGTACTTGACCAGTCTTGTCGGAATCGAGGAGTTTATGTCATTTTTGAAAGGGTATATTTCAAAGTACAGAGGAAAGTTAGTTACGTCAAAGGTATGTTAAGTCATTTTAAATAATTTTCTTTTATATTTGACTTAAATAACAGATTAGGTACATATGTAATAATTTTAAATGTAATCATCGGTTATTTTTTTGTAGCAATGAAAATTTTATCACCGGTATTAACAACAAATTCATTTCATAAAAGTCTAGGAGTCTATTTCACGGACTAATAAATATCTAGCTTTTAAGTTATTTGAAAATTATGAAGTTTGTTCATTTATCTGTTTGTATTTTTACACATAACCACACGGTTTGCAATCGATTCGCTAAATTTTGGACATCATTCATCTATACCTCCAAGTAATCACTGTTAATATTAAAACCTCTGCTGTCCATCCTATTACTTAATATGACAAGATAAATTAAAGTTGTCAACTAACATGCGGTTAGTAAAGATAAACAATTTACTGAGCATATACCAGATAATTCTCAGCCAAAAAACAAACCCTTTTTTTACCTGCCTCTTAGGGTACTTTACAACTCTGGTAAATTAAAAATTTTACTGGTTCCGTCATATGACGGGCTATATGCTAGTATATACATATTTATGTATATATTTATGTGTGTGTGTGTGCGAGAGAGAGTTAAAGTCAACTAAACATCTGCAACATCCGGTAACCCTATACATAAAAGCTACCGGAGTAAATTTATAGCCAAAAGCCCTCATTATGTCCCCAGAAAAATTTCCGCGGTTTTCAAAGGAGATAATCCCGTTTGTCTACACACATACACTTATTATACATACATATATATACATATGTATGTATTTATATAAGACATAAGTATTTTTAGACTTGTAAATGACGGATGAAAACCAACAATTTTTAGGTTTGCTGGGACTAAACTATGCAAATAAGATGCAGGCTCAAATCTTAATTAAACTCACCCCAAAATCCGAAATCGGATAGTCGCTGCCGATGTCTTTTAGACTACCATTTTATTTCAGGAGATACGAAGTCTCGGATGGCATTTGAGCCATGTCTTTACACCCCGAAATATGTTACCAAAATGACGTAAATTCTGTCATCCTAGAGATAGAGCTACGTCAGTTCTTACGGGAATTACTTTAGCTCAAGAATTTTGAGTATGAAAATACCAGACTGTCAGTAAAAAGTTATCCTCACGGGGTTTTAAAGTCCGAATGAACCAGCTAGATCTAACGAGAACCGCACTGAGATATGAAAAGAATCGACTGTTAATCGTTTGGGTATAGCTTGAATTGAAAATATTCTTGCGTTTGGAACATACTTAATTTACTGGTAAGCAGACAAGTGTGTAAAGACAGTAGAAAACAGTCTCGTCATATGTAACTTAAGGAAAATAAGTGTATGACGAATCTCAGTATTGAAATGTACTCAAAGGGTACAAGGTGCTACCGCATAAACAGACAAAGGTGAGTTGTACAGTTTTATTATATGTGTATTCATAGATGTTGTTCGCATACAATTTCATACTCATTTATGAATTCATAACTAATATTTAACCCCTTGAGGATCAGCCCGTAAATGTTATACGAGCCGACCATTGTGAAAACTGTTGCCGTTTAACGCCATCTAGAAATTAAATCTACCATTTAAAAATTCAAATAAAACGTTCCTATCTTCGATTATGCATACGCGACGCTGGTCTCTCAATATCAACCGGAGTTCTTCGAGTAGAGGCATCACTGGGCTGGTAAAAGTGGAATCGCTGCGTTGCGTCCACGAGACGTTGGTCGCGAGCGGGTTAATCATTAAATCGAATACTGTAACGTTACAATGAAATCCCCTACAAAGATCCCTTTTCTCTCTTTACCACACATTCTCGTGTCTTTTTAAAGCATTTACAGGAGTGAGTTAACCAATCTTTGGAACTCAGAAAACGTCACTTATATATAATATATCATGTTCATATGCATGTGTGTGTCATTTTTTTAATGCTAATTGCAAAAATGTTAACCGTACTTTTCATTTTTTCAGGATTTCTTGGCTGAATATTTTGAATGTTTTTCAAATATTGAGTAAGTGAAACGTCTATGTAATTAAATTCATCCCTTTTGTGGTTTAAAATACATTATGTATGATTTGGGCATATTAGTGACAAACTCGTCGATATGTCCATCTGATCATTTAACAATTTTTTAAACATTGTTAATCCCTCCCCTGTTTTGCCCGTACGCCGTACGGGCACAGCTTTCGGGCGTTTACTGATTTGCCGGTACGGCGTACGGGCAATCTGATTTCTATTTCGCTTGCACTGTTTCGGCCGTATTTTTTCCAATTTTAGTAACAAATTATTCGTATAGAAGGCGATAGTTGTCCAGTAAATGATAGTTTGCAGTTTATTGTATTTCCTACTCTGATTGGTTCAAAAGCGCGGGTTTTTTCGCATGTTTTGTATCAGAAGACGAATTGTTATCTTTCAGTGTATAGCTTTCTGGTTATATTTTACTAACCGCCTGATAATTTTATTGATGTAAGAGTTGAATAATATATTTTTTCTTTTAAATAATGGATATTTCGGAGCGTATGGAGCTAATTTCTTGTGATTCAAACAGTGACTCCGAATCAGAAACTGAATTATCTGTAAATGATAGTAGCGAAAGTTTACTAGATGACCTGAAGAGTAGTGACTCTGATCGTAGTACAGATGGAATCAGTCAAGCAAGACAAATTTTTGAAAATAATTGTGATAATCCTTTGGATCCGCCTCCTAGATTTGATTTCACTGGAATTTCAAAAATTAACTTGGATATCGATGAGACTAAAAGTAAGCTTCAGTTCTATGATGCTTTCATAGAAAGAAAAAAGTTGTAACAAATGCTTAAAAATATTAGAAATGTTAATTTTAATAACATATCTTTAATTAAAAATGTAAAATAAACAAAAAAATGCAATAAAAAATGTGACATCTTTTTGACCGAATTCTGGACAAAAATGAAACTGTCAAAGAGTTAAATGTTAGAATTCTTTTAACACATTGTATGCAGGACACGTACGAGTACGTTTTCTGACAATTGATACTTGAGCGCGGGTCACGTACTAGTACGGGTTAGTGTAACAACATGGTTTGTTTGTGGGCACAAAAATAACGGTATATACAGGAAAACGAAGCCAAATGTTCTTGTCTACTAAATAGATTCTGGAAAAATTTAGACAAATAAAAACTATTTTTACATTATTAGTTTTATCACGTACTAGTGCGTATCCCGCGCTCAAGTATCAATAGTCAGAAAACGTGTACTAGTACGTGTTCCGCATACAATGTGTTTCGTTTTTTCATAATGTAAAAATGTTTATATATAACATAATTCAAAAAAATTAACTATATACTACTCTTTCTATTTGATTTTTCCTATTTACGATACTATTATAAATTTATCCACTAAAAAATATATTTTTTGTTTACAAAAATCTTATGGTTGTTATTTATATATTTCTATTTATATATCTGTTTATATATTTCAATATAAAATACGAAAAGTTGGTTAAAAAATGAAATAATTTTCGATCTATTGAGATTTAACTGAATAACTAAATTTACGCGCAAAACGCTCGCTCCCGGTACAATTCCTCTGCGAAATGTAAACGCACACAATGTGTTAAGTTAAAAAAAAAGTAGCCATTCCGAACGTTTTAATTTTTTTTCTTTGAAATATCACTAACAGAATTTTATATTTTTCAAAGTATTTTTATTTGAAAGCATTTTTTAAAATTATTTATAAAGTATTTGTATTATTGCATGTTGTGGGATAATTAAAAAATAAAAACACAATCACACAACACAGCACATGTGGGGATATGAACGAGGACTTTTGAGAAACTCAAGTAGAATAGACAAAAGGAAATATATATGAGGGTATATGTACCATGAGGGTCATAGGTGACTGGCTAAGAAAAATGATCTTTGGGCTATCGAATACACTCTGTTTATTTCACTATATAACACGTTAACTATTAAATCTATTTTGCAGAAATATTCTCAATAGGATTTATAGCGTGGTTGGCAGCTGCTAAAACCTTAGCAACGCCGGATGTTAACACATTGTATGCGGGACACGTACTAGTACGTTTTCTGACGATTGATATTTGAGCTCGGAACACGTACTAGTACGTTTTCTGACGATTGATACTTGAGCGCGGGGCACGTACTAGTACGTTTTCTGACGATTGATACTTGAGCGCCAGACACGTACTAGTACGTTTTCTGTCGATTGATACTTGAGCGCGGATCACGTACTAGTACGGGTTAGTGTAACAGCCTGGTTTGTTTGTGGGTACAAAAATAACGGTTTATACAGGACAACGAAGCCGAATGTTCTTGTCTATTACTTAGATTCTGTAAAAATTTAGACAAATTAAAACTAATTTTTTACATCAGTCGATGCGGAACCACAGAACGTTAAAAATTTAAAACTATATACCACTATTTCTATTTGATTTTTCATATTTACGATAATATTATAAATTTATCTACTAAAGAATATATTTTTGTTTAGAAAAACCTTATGGTTGTTATATATATATATGTATTTCTATTTATATATTTATTTATATATTTCAATATAAACTGCGAAAAGTTAGTTAAAAAATTAAATAATTTTCAATCTATTGAGATTTAACTGAATAACTAAATTAACGCGCAAAACTCCCGCCCCCGGTACAATTCCGCTGCGAAATGTACCCGCACACAATGTGTTAAGATAAACTTGTTTACAGATAAAACTTGGTGTTATCTTCAAAGTGAATTAAAATTTATAGCAGACACAAAGCTCTTGTTAGATTTTTCTTTACTATGTGTTGTGATGCCTTTTGTTTACATTTTTCCAAATTAAAATCTCAGATTACAGGGCAGAATTGTTAATGGAACATTAATGATTTTACAAGTTTATACTTATGAGGTTTAAGTAATTTTCCACTGACTTATAAAGGATCCATATAAGTTGAAAATTCTACTACAGAATGTATACATATATTGGCTATGTACAATTAAAATTATTCGAAATTTTTTAAATCATCTTATCCTTTTTAGATTTCAGATCAGCATGCAAGATATATATGACAATTGGCTTCATAATTCAGGCGTTCCAGAGGTCAGTAACTTTATCTATTTATCACTTATGTATTATATTTCTGTATTATAACGAAAGTATACAATGAAAGTGAAATTTCAAAAAATGCTTGTACATTATTGTGTAAAATTTTAGCTGTCTTGCTGACCTGAACATCTGAGTATTAGTAGAGTTTAGTAATAATTTATTTCTTGACTCTTGGTTAAAGATATGTACATCTGTATACTAAAAACATAAAAAAAAAGTGTTGGACTCTTATTTAAGAATTTTTTTTTTTTTTTAAGTTTTAGGGAAATGAAACTTTTATTGTTTTTTTTACTTATAATTATTTGTTTATTTTTAGGAGCTTAAAAATATGAAACCATCGTCCTCAAACCAGATATATGCTAAAGTTTTGCATGAGGTACGTATACGAGGCATGAATAATGCTTGTTTCCATAAACATGTGGATATAACAATATCTCATCATCGTATAAATGTATATGCATATATATATATATATATATATATATATATGTGTGTGTGTGTGTGTGTGTATTTATGCATATTTATGTGTGTGTATGTATGTGTATATATGTATATATATAATTTAATATTTTTAGACTAGCATACAACCCATCATATGACGGGTTCAGTAAAATTTTTAATTTTCCAAAATTGTTAAGTACCTTATGAGGCAGGTAAAAAATATTTTTTTTTGGCTGAAAATTATCTGGTAACGCTGAATAATTTGTTTATCTTTATAGACCGCATGTTAGTTGCCACCTTTAATTTAACTTGTAATATTACTTGATAGGATGGACAGTATAGGTTTTATTATTGACAGTGATTATTTGGCGGTATATATGAATGATGGTCAAAATTAAGCGAATGGATCGGAAACCCTGTGGTTATGTATAAAAAACAAACACAAAAACGAGCAAACTTCTTAATTTTCAAAGATATATAAATTAAACGCTAGATATATATTAGTCCATGAAATAGACTCCTAGTCTTTGTTGTTAATACCGGTGATAAAATGTTCATTGCAACAAAAAATAATCGATGATTAAATTTAAAATTATCACATATGTACGGAATCTAATATTTAAGCCAAATATAAAAGAAAATTATGTACGTCATATCTAAGTTCAATGATAAAACGTATGAAAATAAAGCATAATTTATATAATTTAAAATAAGAATGATTAAATGAGAGGAATGACGTCACAGTGCTAGAAAAATGTTATTTTTACCTATTTATTATGGGACAAATTGATAAATTTAATCGCCTGCTCTTAACCGGGGAAAATATGAGTTAAAATAATGGCATTAAAAGCTCGAAAAGAGGGGAAGGGGTGGATTTCGAACTTTTTAAAGAAGGCAGTATTTTTCGCTGTGATATGAAGCATATTTATACCAACTTATTTTAGAATCGGATCTGTAGTTTAGGAGCAGATAAACATTACTCTCTTTGAATTTTGCTAACTATGGATGCCTCTATCCATTCCAGGCCCAACCGCTTCATAAAATCGAGGACAGACGTACAGATAACTTACGATATTATTATATAGGAGATGTCATTGTATATTAGTTATTCTGAGAATGTTCGTATGGCAGTAATGAGAAAATCTAAATGTAATTTTACAGTGGTAAAATATTTTTGGAGGAGTCGGAAATAGAGGATTCTTTTCAGTTACGCCATCTGGTAACCCGTTTCGAACTTTATTCGTCAGAATTTTCCTTGATCGAAAATGTAATGTCTTTCTGCTCTCAATATTTTTAAAACATTAAAAATGCCTGCTAGCATTTAAAGTATTCATTACTTTGGGAAAATAAATTTATAAATACTTGCCTTAAAATACAGTAAGTAATCTTTAGAAACTTTAACTTAGTATTGTGTACATATTTCTACATTTCTTGAAATATTTTCTTTTAGAAAATAGGAATATTTTAATCTTATAGATCTCTTAGATATCTGTTTCAATTTTGATGCTTTCATTCTATATGGATTTCTCAAATTTTTCTATTTGTCAAAACACTTTTACGTTACATTATTTTCTTACTTTCTCCAGAATTAATTGATGTCTGGTGGTGCCATCTATTTTCGCAAACAAACATTTTCTTTTTTTTCTGGATCTTAAAGCTGAATATATTATTATTTATCTGATTCAAATTGGCTTAAAGTTTTAATCAATATTATTCTTCATATTTCAAAAGGGATTATACATTTTTATACCGAATTTATATTTTTGTTACCTAAATAGCCTGATTTGAATTAAAATTTTGCAGTAGTAGAGTTAAATGTTTGAATAGTTAATTAATTAAATTAGAGAACTGTTCAAGACCTGTAAAATTTAGTCCAAATATAGTCTTGAATTATGAAGAAAGGTTTGTTTAAACGCTTCATTGTTATTTATCAGTATTTTAAAAGCAAACAAGAGGCTTATTTAATGCTAATTTGATGACTCTTTAGGAGAAACTATAATCTTTGACTTTATATTATTAGGAATTTTATATATTTCACTAGAGTATGAATTCAATGATATTTACTGAGGAATTTTGTTTTAGAGTAATGTATTAATCACATAAAATTAATATATTCAGTAAATCATAAAAATGTTGGTATTTTTATAGATATAAAAGTGTTGGTTTATATCACTTATTTTTATTAAATATTTTTTTTTGAGGTTTGTTTAAAAATAAGCATTAAAAATGTAAATTAAAGATGATATACTTAATATTTAATTTCACGTTAAAAAAACCTCTATAAATTGGGAAGAAAATCTCTATAAAAGAGGAGATGACTCAAAGATTAAATGTTCATCTTCACCAGACTGTAAAAAGAAGATGGTTTTTTCTTAACTATGTTAAGTTGTAACATACCTAGACCTTAATTTAATGTATGGAAATGAGCTGCTAAGTTACATTACTTTTATGCAATACAAAATAGGTAAAATGTTAGTTATTGTAAGATATTGTTTCAATAATACTTTAATCTGCCATTCTCGTACCCCTAAAAATGTGTGTGGAATAATATTCTTAAATGGGATGCACGACCGTATCGAAAGGAAAATAATTTTAAAAAATGATTTACCGCAAAGAAAGAAAAAATTTACATTTAGACTGTAAAAAGAAGACAGTTGTTTCTTAATTATGTTAAGTTTTAACATACCTCGTCTTTGATTTAATGCATGGGAATGAGCTGATAAATTCCATTACTTTTATGCAATACAAAATAGGTAAAATGTTAATTATTTTAAGATATTGATTCAATAATACTTTAATCTGCCATTCTCGTACCCCTAAAAATGTGTGTGGAGTAATATTCTTAAATGGGATACACCACCGTACTGAAAAAAAAATATTAAAAAATAATTTACCGAAAAGAAAAAATTTACATTTTTACATAAGCAATAAAATACACGTTTACACTGATATGATACATTGATAAATAAGATTGTGTTAGTACAGACAATGTATTTAATAATTAATTTATCAATACTAAATTAAAAATAATTATAATAACTATTAGAAATGGCGTAGAAAAGAAGGGTGTAGAGTTATAACATCACCCTCATATGGATTTCTGCATATTTTAAGTGGCTTGCTTGTCAAATTCGATGAAAGGCGAGTGAGTATTTTGTGTGGACAATAGTACGTTATCCATCAACTTTGGAACGAATGGAAGAGTCATCATTTTTCCCGGCAATGATTTTCATCGACATTCGAATTTTGGAGTGTGTCGAACAATGCGGTTGTGTGGAGGAAAACAAGTGGGCTTACCGTTGGGAACATTCATGGTGAAGATTATTTTCCCGTGTTAACCATATGCCAAGTGTTAACCTATTCAATAATCCCAAGGAAGAAGATCGAAGGAGATCATTGAGAGATACGACCCCACGTACCGAGGATTCCCAGTGAAGGAAGAAAGAGGTGGAAAAAAGATAGAGTTGGACATTCAAGCTAAAGAGACTTGATTTTCTGGACGGTCTGACGGAGGCGGTGCATTTTGATAGCAAGGGTTCTCCGAGAGGCGATGATGCCGTGACATTTTTTGTTGTTTTTTGAGTAAATGTTAAGTTTTATTGCTTGAAGAAAGGCCTCTTTTATACTCGTCGATACATTTTCCTTTCAGCGATAGTGTTGTGTAGTGATCTTCCGAACACCTCATTTACACAACATAAGGCAGTTCTTGCTTGTGGCGCAAGTTTTAGTATTTGTCAATTTGTGCATTACTTGCTTTGAGTTTGTCCGATCATAATTGAGGAGTGTAGGATTTTGATCACTTGGATGGTTCAAACTGTTCAGGGGTTGAAGTGTGTGCCTTGTCATGATGTGTGGGCGACTTGGAGGGGTTTTGAGCATATTGTATCAATGGACTGGTGTCTTGTCGCCAAAGGAGCGATTACAGCTGCTTTGATCAAAGGGGTGTTGTGCGTTGGCGAGTTGCATACTAATTGCTTGGCGTGCTCTTGCCCTGCATGACACGGTAAGGTTCGAAGAAGTGAACGGTAGCTTCTCCGCATTCCATTTTTTTTCTATTTGAAGAGGTTAGAAGCATTTTTTTGTGGATTCAATGCCCATTTTTTTTTATACATCATCAGAAAGATTGGTTCTGATCAGATCAGAACAGAAAGATCTGTTCCCAATATATTGTAACTTATTTTTGGTGTTCGTTAATATCCAATAAATGTGTCATAATGTTACTTTAGTGTCTGTATTAATTATTGCACTTGCTTTTCTTTTTTATGGACATAGCATTTCTTTCGGGTAATCGCTGGCCCCATTTTGATTTGGAACTTGAGTAAAACCACTATACGAAAGTACTGTCGATTATCTCACTTGGCACACTTTGCTATGATTTTAAATTAACAGATAGGACCTAATCTGTCATGTCGGCCAGATTACAGTGTGACCGAGGTTTTAGTTTAATATTCAACCGCTCAGTGTTGCACATATATATGTAAGATTTGCTGAGTATGATATGAGTTAGAGGGAAAATTTCTTTTTCTTGTGGAAAATTTCCCGCTAGGTCTCTGAGTAACTTCCTAGGCTATGTCTTGCAGAGCAGTATTTTTCAAAATTAATAAATTTACTTATTGTTTCTTAATTGTAAGGCTTGTAATTGAGTTCATAGGCACGGCGGTGAATCGTGGAAATTGCCGCTCATTTCGAGTGATTTCTCGTCAAATTTGACACTTTTAAATATATAGATATGAGGGAAATGTAAATATAAATACATTTTTATTATTGGTTCAAATGAAGAATTTAAAAATAATTCTTACATTTACTGGTTCATTACCAATTCCAGGCTAACCGTCCCTCGAATCACCAATATTAATAGTAGTTGAAATTTCAAGCTCTAAATTATCCACCAAACAGTTAATCAATTATATTACTGAAAACATAAAATTGATTTTATTATTAGATTAATACATTTATGGATGTGGGATTACCCCGAATTGTTACCGGATCACATATCTAGGCTGAGTTATATTCGTTATCAAATACAGTAGACTACGCTTAATGTGAGAGCAGTTAATGTTAACAATCGCGTATTGTTATCGAATTCACTTGGTCCCAATTTTTTCCATTCATTTTTATGTTAAAATTATCGCTTTATGTCATCGTTTTATTGGCTAATGTTATCAGTTTTCGAACCTCATTTTAACTGGCAAAGGAATATTTACAATGTATTCAAAAGGAACCCAATATTTTCTTTCCCTTCGCTGTTGTTTTAATTTTCGAGAACTCTCCATCTTCCACCTATGGAAATGGGGACTGAACAAAGAGAGGAATTACACGTTTCTGGAATTTTTCAGACATACGCACAACCTGCTGGTGGTCAATGGTTGTCAGATAAGCAGAAGGCAACACATTCTTATCGGAACTGTGAAGGAGCGTATTCCCATTTTATGCTTTGCTGGCTTACATGCAGCTTGTCGATATGGAAGTCAGAAAGCGAAATGATTTAACATTAAAACAAAAGATCGAAATTTTAAATCTTTATGACAGGTCACCAAAAATGAGTCAGCGTAATGCTGCAACGCAGTTAAACCTTTTTCAGCCCCTGAATTGCATTGAAAGTATTGAAACGTGCAGTACAACGCCGCTCCGATGACTTTAAAAAACATTATGATTACGAACAATTTATCAATGAGCTTCTTAGAAAAAATTGAAGACAGTCAACAATTTATCAATTTTTTTTTTAAATTATGTATGCAATTCTTATGTTTCAAAGGATAATATACAGTACATAAATATAAGGTGAGTTTTTTAATCTTATTTTGAAATTTAGTACGCTTAAATTAAGGGGAGGGGGTTAAATTTATTTCTAATTTTGTTTATCTAATTTTGCATGTTGTTTATTGTTATCAGTCGATTATTGTTATCAAAATAACGGTGTCCAAAACTGATCACGTTAAGCGAAGTCTACTGTACATGCAATTCTCCTTAGAAAGTTGAAGTGTTTTAAATAAGAATGATGCATATATTGATAATTAAATTTAGTAATATTTCATTTTTATTGACAACTAATAAGAAAATTTACTTTTCACAGATCCAGAAATGGGGTCGGCGTAATTCTTCGTACATGAAGCGGAAAAATAAGAAACAAAAGCTTGCTTTAGAAGATTTTGATACTGTAAGTTTTTTATAGTATTAACTAGCTAATTCGATACTATTATGTGCTGGAGAATTTATATACCATGTTTAATCGTGTATAACGCTTAATTTTTTTTCGTAATCTGTGAAAAATGTCAACTTCTGCGTATTTACGGAATAATTTTTATTGCTTTTTGTAATTCACTCGATTTATCTGTGAACATGCGTAGGTAGGTATTTAAAAAGAATAGAAAGTTGTTGTTGTCTTATGCCACTTGGTTAAACCAAGCACGATTGAGAAGGAGGCTACTCGATTTAAGGCAGAGGGGTACGCCTTTCGTTTTTAACGAACTCCACAATGGTGAAAGTACGACTTAAGGTCAAGTGGGTTCTCGTCATTTTGAAGCAAAGACCAAGTAGAAGACTCATAGACTTGGCCTATCACCCCAGAGGTATTGATTGAGAACATGGAGGACTTTATGACCAAGAATCTATTTAAAGTGCCCCAGTCACCTTTAGCGAACATGATAGAGTAATATAAAAGAGTATTGAAGCTTGATACATTGGGTAAACGCTGCAATTGACTTAAGATCTGGCAAGTAGCTTGTATGGCAAATTGCAAGTGCAAGTTTTACATGAAAGATAAGTTTTCACTAGTTTTTCTTCTTAAAAATTGTGTGCTAGTTGTAAAAGAATAAATACGGTAATTTACGTATAATACGATGGGAATACAATAAAACGAATAACAGTTTATTTTCTTTTTTATACTTTTTTTCCTGTTGTTTCCGAAGAATGTTGGAAGCATCTCTCATGATCTTCCTGTAGAAATCTGTAAGCATTGTACACATCACAACCCATTAAAAAGCAGGAGTGTGTGAGGTATTCAATTTCAACCTACACGGTTATCTTTATCAGTAAATCTCCTTAGCTATATAACGACTGATAACAAGCTGTAGTGGACTTTATCAAAATTGGAATTATCTTCTTGCTTATTCTTCTGATTTGAATCAGATCAGATTATAATTACTAAATACTATGCTGTACAATGGTCAAGTCGATATGGTGCTGCATTTTGTTATGTGATTCCGATAATGATATAGATTTCCGTCAACTTTTCAAAATTAGTGTAAACTCGCCGAGCAGTTTGCGAAATTTCTACTTCCGATTGTAAGTCATACCCTAGTCATTTGGATCTGCATGGGTCTAGTATTAGGAGCAGGCATGGAGGCGAAATAATCAGCCGTAGAAGATTAAACTTAACTACTGCTCATTTATTTAACAACAACAACAAAAAAAAAGAAATATTTTAAATAAAACAAATTAACTCAATGTAGATGTAATCTATCGTCCAGAGAGGAGATCACTCTAGACAACCTCCTCATCTCAGAGTTCAGCCGGGAGTCTCCTCCCGTTTCTCCTTTTCCAAACAAGAAACCTCGGTTTTAGGGGAGATCGAACCCCCTCCCCCCTTTGACCTTTGTCCTTGGAGTAGCCGGAACGCCCTTTGGTGCCCAGCCGATGCGGTCACACAAAGCACAGTTAATTTTCTCTGTCGGTACGTTGACAAAACCGGCGCAATTGACACCTCTAATCGTCTGTGCGTCAAAAGGACCATTACGGGTACAATACTGCCGGTTTTCAATTGTTCGGCGTTTTGAAATGTTCGGCGCCTTACAATGAACAAAAGTTCGCTTTAACCAATGCTCTTCTTGACCCCCGACAGAGACGGACGCGATACTTACAATTAGATTAAATGAGTAGGTTAGCAATTTCCATAATTTTTTAGGACCGTTGCAAACATAATACAACCATCAGAGTAGGTCCTTTGTGGGTTAAAATTATTCGATACGCATTTTACTTTTCAACTTATTGAATCTTCTATCAATCATTAATGTTTCTTTTTTCCATTGGGTAGTTTTTAACGTAATATTATTTGTATTCTGCCCTTTAATAGCTATGTCTGCTATTTTTTGTTTGGATAAAATATTTTATATTAAATATTATATATTAAATAAATTAATCTTTGCCTAACCCGTATTTTCCATATTTAAATCTCCTACAGCGCGGTGTTTTTTACGATGCGTTGTGAAATTGCGACAATGCCATTAACGCCTTCAACTGTTATTTATAAGATATTCCCTATTCTAATTATTAGGAAATGTTTTCTTAACTATTACTTTGGGAAAGCAGCTTTTATACAGTTCTGAGTAGGTCTGATCAATTTATGTATTTCTGAGATTCTATATAAAGCAGTACGAATTCATTTAATTTGTATTAATTTTGAGTTTCTTACGACGCAATTTCTACATAATCCGGTACATATTAATATTATTTGTCTTATTTCTGCGTTTCTCATAACGCAATTTCTATAGAATGCATTTCTTGATTTTAATTAATTCTGAGTTTCATGCAACATGGTTTTCGTATAGCGTGGCCGGAATTAATTGCGTTATTGGAGACTAACTTGGCTGTATTTTGAAAAAATAGCGTATATCTTTTCCTTTTGGATACATTTACTATATTACAAATTTTTTCTTTTTCTTTTAAACAGCTTACTTCCGAACAACTCATTTTACTGCTGGAGAATATGATAGAAGAATCTACTCTAAGCCAGCACACTTTAAAAGACCTTGATTCATTTTTTAACTTTCCAGGCTCAAATCCTGAGGTAGGTTATAGAATCAGCTATGATCGTTGCTCTATTTATTTTAATTTTATAGTATTTACGATGTATAGCGTATTATAGTATTTATGATGTAGTAAGCAGATAGGAGATTAGTTAAAATAGAAGAGGGATTGGGAAAAACATATCTTGAACACACATGCGTTGGCTTCTGAAAGTGAAAATTGTCTTTTGTGTACAGGAGGATATGTACAAAGTGTAATTGGGAATGTGTTGATTTTAATTGGGATGAACTTGGAAAAGTTAAATTCCTGTTAGAGATTTCGGTGGCTTATTTAGAAATTATCTGAACAGACAAAAGGATTTAGACGAAATTCTATGCTAGACATAAAGTTTTTTATATGTACTTCAATTATTCTGTTAGTTTATAAAGCTTCATTTCCTCTTCTCCTTCTATCACGTTCTTTATAATAATCCGTTTTCCTATTTCTTTACTGTACAATACAGGAACCTAGTAATTGCAAGAATTCTTGCAAATAAACACAGGTATGGATGTAAATGAGGGAGTAAAGTATAGATGTAAAGTACAGGTATGGATGCAATGGGTGTTTTACCTACTATAACTTTAAAATACTATCCATACTGGATACAGTGCAGCTGTTATGCTATAACAGAATACAGAAAATTTTGAACAAACAATTAGAGGCATGTATGTAAAGCAGTAAGATATGTATACATGCAATGAATGTCTTACCAACTATAACTTTAAAATGGTATCCATACTGGATACAATGCAAGAATACAGCAGATTTTGAACAAACAGACACAGATATGGATGTAAAGCAGTAGTCTATGTATACATGAATGGTTGTGTTTTACCAATATAACTTTAAAATGATATCTATCTTATCTATCTATCGCTATCTATCTATATAAAAGAATACAGCAAATTTTGAACAAACAAATAGAGGTATGGATAAAAAGCAGCAATATATGTGTACATGAAATGGGTGTTTTACCACCTATAACTTTAAAATGCTATCCATACTGGATATAATGCAAGAATACAGCAAATTTTGAACAAACACAGGTATTGATGCAAATCAGTAATATATGTATACATGCAATGGGTGTTTTATAATAACTTTAAATGGTATCCTTACATAACAATGTACAGAAAGTTTTCGACACAATGGATGTAAAGCAGTACTATGTATCATAATTTGTTTTACCTAATAACCCTACTGGTTACAGTGCAGCTGTTAGGCTATAAAAGAATACAGCAAATTTTGAACAAACAAATAGAGGCTGGACAGAACAAACAAATAGAGTATGTAAAGCAGTAATATATGTATACATACAATAGATGTTTTACTTTGCATATCTGTTCAGGTAACGTGCCAATTTACGGACCCAAAATGAAATAGTCTTTTCAGTATTGACATAGAGGTTCATGGTGAGTTCTGATAAAGTGAAAAAAAAAAAAAAAGGGTTCTGATAAAGTGTCAAGAAACGTATTTCAAATGAAATATTAAAGTTAAATAATGTGTGAGTGCGTTGTTAAAAAATGAAATAAAGAGATAAAACGGCTTACATTTACAATTTAGTATTCAATTTTTTGGTTAAAAATCATTTCTGTGGGCATTTTTGTAAAAATTCGCGAGTCATAAATTTTGACGATCTCTACTCTTGATTAGGGGGGCCATAGTTGGGTATAACAAACAGCCGAAATACTTTCAAAGACTTCAATATAAACACATGAATTACTGTCATCTAATATATTCATTATTTGTTTAGTTAAATGGTCTTTTTAACTTGTTCCTTTATTAAATGGTACTAGTAAACTAACGTATTTTAGCATTTCTCCACAGGTCCAACATAGATGGTTTGAGCTTGTCGTGAAGTACAAATTCAAAAAATGCTATGAAAATCTTCGAGAATTTTTGACAAATCATTTGGTAAGAAATTTCTTTTAAACAATACATTTTTATTAGAATTTATAAATTAGTTTAAAAACTACCTTAGACCGATTGCTGTTTTCTCGTTAACCGAATAATTTATTAAGATGCTTGATATTAAACAATAATTAATAATTAATTGCTGACATTTCTCTTTGTTTATTTTATTAACTTTCTTTAATAGCAAAAAAGATTTTTAAAGCTTGAAAAATTTAATTTAAAAATATGTATTATAGCTTTTGAAATCTATAATGAACTAAACAATGCTCCACGGGATGGTTCAGATAGGCATCTTATATATATATCTATATATATATATATCTATATATATATCTATCTATATATATATATATATATATATATATATATATACTATATATATATATATATATATATACATATATATATACATATATATATATATACATATATATATATATATACATATATATATATAATATATATATATATATATATAGATATATATATATATATATATATATATATATATATATATAATATATATATACGAATAACAGTGTTTTTTAAAAAGCGCTCTAATAATATACAGAGTATAATTTTACTCCTCTGTTAGAAAACGATATAATAATTAAAAAATGCCACTTTCATCTTTGATTCTGTCACTAAATGTTACAATATCATTCATGGAAAATCGCGGTGAATAGTGGATGTTTCTGGATGGAAAGAAGTTTTTTTTAGAGTAACAAATATTTTAATCAAGTTATGGTAAAGAATCTAGATATATAAACATTGAAGTTTAACAATATTTTCTTTTGATTATTTCTTTATTTTGTTTCTCTTTCGTATGAATCGCCTTAATCATTAGTATATTGATACGGAAAGTCCTGTTATGCTGTTATTATATAAATCAATAATGTATCAAAGCATAAAATATTTTGCTAGCAATTAATGTGCAAACATTAGATTAAATATTTTATCAGTTAATGCATCTACGCTTAATATATCTAAATATAATGCTTTCATTCTGCTACTGAGTGTAGCAATATTCATAATATACAGTAGTTTTTGCTCAAATTACAATATATATATATATATATATATATATATATATATATATATATATATATATATATATATATATATATATATATCAAATGACATAATTTTCTGGATAAATAAATCTTTCGCATGATACATTTTTGAAAAATAAGAACTCTTTTTTTTTAAAATTACAGATTGTGCTTATTCCGTTTTTTATTGTATATGCTGTTACAGTATAAATCAATAATGTATCAAAGCATAAAATATTTTGTTACCAATTAATGTGCAAACATAAGATGTAAATATTTTGTCCGTTAATGCATCTACACATAATATATCTAAATATAGTAGATGTTACTAGAACGGAAGAGTCTCCTTGCCTGTTGAATATATTTCTCTTTCGTATGATAAATAGATCATAAATAATTTTTTCGTAATCAAATATAATTCTATGTGTATTTTTTTAATTTTATTTTTGAAAAAAAATTATAAATGAAATAATAATGTATCAAAGCATAAAAATTACAGAAAAATATATCAAGCGATATAATTTTTTGGATAAATACTAAATGTAATGCAATAATTAGCTCTTTCAACTGTCATAAATACCTTGTCCCTCAACGTATGATATCACAAATCATCCTTTACAGTATTCCAGAAATAGTGACATAAATATTTTGTTTAATTGGTGTGGTTTTAAAAAATATTTTGTCAGTTAATCCATCTACACATAATATATCTCAATATAATGTAATAATATGCATTATATTTCTGTGCATAATGCATAATATTTTCTTTTGATTATTATTGTATTTTATTTCTCTCTCGTATGATAAATAGATCGTAAATAATTTTTTCTTAATGAAATATAATTCTGTGGGTATTTTTTATTTAAAAACCTCCTGTATGTTTATTAATATATTAGTAATATTTATTACATATGCTGTTATTATATAAATCAATAATGCATCAAAGCATAAAATTTTTTGTTAGCAATTAAAGTGCAAATATTAGATATAAGTATCTTCTCAGTTAATGCATCTATGTTGAGTATAACAAAATAACTCGCATTATTTTGAAACAAAATAGAGTTGGTTATTTTGCCAACAAAATGGTATTTTTGCAATGAAATTAATGTACAATTTTGTGTTGAATGGTTTATCAAATCCTCAAAAAAAAATATATGTTAAACAGAATCTATTGTCTATCAGTAAAAAATTAAAACTTAAAAATTAGTTTAAATTTTTAAAAATTCGAAAAGAATTAAAATTAATGAAGTTTTTTACTGGTCTCTACTTTCTTAAATACGTTTTAAATTAGTTATATATTACAAAACAATTACAGTTTAAATCCTAATACTTAAAATTAAAAAAAACATGGAAGGATTCGGTATTCTTTAAAAAATGTATTTCCAGTAAACTTAATGATTTAGTTCTATTTATTTTTTTTCTCCAGAAGATCCAGAAATACAGTCAGTGAAAGCAAAACTCTACACTATACTTTTTCTGTTAAATTTGATATTTTAAAAGTAAACAAGACAAATTACACGTTAAGAGGCATAGATGATAACAATAAAATATAAAATTATTAAGAATCTCTGAAATTGTGAACTTTGTGTAGAGTAGGAGCTTTAGTATTACCCTGTTTTTTCGTTATCCTTTGGAATAAGTACTTTATATTGTGTTAATCTTAAATTTCTTTGTATAAAAATATTTAATAATAATTTTATTTGTAATTAAATTTTTTTGTTTTTTTGTTTTGTTTTTTTTAAAGCTTTGTCAAGTATCTTGTCACGTTTCTCAGTCCCGTAGTGTGGTAAAAAAATATATATATACTTTAGGTGAGAAGGTTTGAGTGACTGTGTAAATCACTTTGCTCCAATCAGAAATACAGTTTTTTTCTCTTGCCCGAACTAAGACGGTGGGTAGAAAATCAACTTATGTTTGTGTAACACACACGAAAACTCGAATTACAACTCCCGACAAGATATTGGTCTTTTTATACCATAGTGTCAAGTTTGCTATTTCAAGTTTACTGCATTACAGATTTTGGCGCATTTCCGTTACTGTTGAGGAATGTGCAGATTTCTTGTTATACAGCGAAAATGTTTTAGCAATTTATTTTAGTTCAGGTTGATTTCATGAATAGGAAATGCTCCTGGAATTGAAGAGTCATATCAATATAAAGGAAATCTGTATATATACTGTGAAGTGTTTAGAAACGTACCCAATGAAAGTGACGAATAATATGATTTTCCTTAGGTACAAATTCGCTTGATTACAGTTTTTTATTGCTCAAATTACAGAAAAGTAAATCAACTGACATAATTTTCTGGATAAATGATGTAGGATAAAGTATTTGGGTAAGTATGTAAGCCCCAAACCTCAGACTATTTTGAATTTCACGAATCTTGACTTTTCTTATACAGTCTCGCGTATTTGGATTAAATAGAATCTTTCATACTTCGCCACATAACTATGACTTGAAATAAAGTGTAAATGATGAATATGCGTGTTAGCGACATTATTCAAATACAAGTCTTGAAAGTTTTAGTTATGAAAATGGCAAGTTAAATATTATGCATTGGACGACCCAATTTTGGGCTCCACGGAATGAGATGATATTTGACTAAATTTACTACAGAGAAGTAGCTACTCTGATGATTAGCGGCATAAGTCAAATACAGGTCTTGAAAGTTTTAATTATTTACTTTCAAAATGATTGAAAAATATAATTTTTTCTTGACAGGCCATGGGTGTTTATTTGTTCGGTAAGATGATCTACTCTGATGATTAGAAGCATTAGAATACCGTTTTTTTCTACTTTGCCCGAACAATAATATTTTCTTGACATTCCATAGGTGTTCATTTGTTCGGTGAGACCTCAATGTTGTTCGGTTTTAAACAAGTCCTGAGATGATCTACTCTATCAAACCACGTAAAATCGAAAAAGAACAAAATATAATTTTTTCTTGACAGGCCATGGGTGTTTATGCATTTTAGTACTAGATTCAAATTTGGATGGTGGTATGGATGTTCCCGATGGAACCAAATTACGTCTTAATTGGAATCGTAGTTTTTAAAAAAAATAGAAACTCTTTTTTTTAAAGCTTTGTTCAAAGGATCTTGTCACGTTTTTTTTTCTCTTCACCTGCTGTGAACTTTTATAAGCACTGTGGTCACATTTCTCATTTTGTCAAAGGCAAACATTTTGTAGTTCAGTGTAAACATGTGTGCAAAGCACTTCTTAATAAAATCTTTTTCCACGATCCTTTTAGTAATCTCTCGTCAGTAAATTTAGTGTGGAAAAAAAATTTACCATAGCGTCTTCAGAAACTTAAAGCTTTCGAAATAACTCCACTGGAACCAACATCATTATGCATTGGTCAAACCGATTTCGGGTGTCACGGAATTGAAATACCATTTTTTTCTCTTGCCCGAGCTCATGTCGGGCATACAAAAATTGGCGCTTTCCGTTTTGGAACTGAGATCGGTGTACCACAGCAAGGGGTAAAAAAAGAAGCATTATTTTGCACAACTGTTAAAGAAAAAGATAGATGTTCCTGGAACGGAAGAGTCTTTTCTATATCATTATTTATGCTCCAGTGGGTTCTCGTAATTTTGAAGCAGGGACTGTAACAAAGAGTTACAGTTCAACAATGCCATATAAAGGAAATCGGTGAGTCCTGGTGAAGTGTTTAGAAACGTACCTTAAGTACTATAATTTTCTTAATACGATAACGGATATAAAGCCTCATTTTACACCTGTGTTATATAGGGAGATAACAATTTAAAATTACAGCTTTCAGCTTTTGATTCTGTTATTGCTCCAAATGTAATAAATCAGTAATGCAAAGATGCAAATATGATATTTATCGTGATTAAGGTCTTTTGTTGGATTTACGTATAGAACTCAAAAATGCAATCCAAATTAATACTATGCATTGAACGAAAATTTTGGGGTCCACGGAATTGAAATACCGTTTTTTCTTGCCCGAACTGAGTCGGGCATTCCAAAGTTATATTTATTTTCGAACTAAGTAGGTGTCACAGGTGAGGGGTTAAAAAGAAGCGTTATTATTTCACAGTTAAGGAGGATACAATAAAATTAAAATATTGCCATTTTCAGAAATCAACTATTCAACTCAAAATATTGAATAGTAAATGTTCCTGGAATGGAAGAATCTTTTCTATATCTATATAAGGTTCTAGACAATCTGGTGAAATGTCTAGAAATGCTCCAATGACGAATTATCTGATTTACCTTACATACTAATTTTCTAATACGAATAAAAAGAATGCCTCATTTTACACCTATGTTAATATAGACATGACAATTTAAAATTGCAGCTTTCAGCTTTGATTCTATTGAATTTAAATGTCCTTTATCAGTATCCCAAAGAAGCAAATAGTCGATATTTTAGTGGGCTATTAAGTCTCTGTTGAATTTAGTATACAACTCAAAAATGGCAAATTAAATATACCCTCCTTCGACCCCATTGGTCAAGAGGGGTTGCTTATCACGGAGTAGCCCGCTTCGGCCAAGGCAACGCTGGCCAACAAACTTTTTCGAGAGATCTGCAGGCCCCCCTCGGAGAGAGAGCAAGGGAGAAGGAGTGTGGAGCTTAGAATCTTCTGCGGCAGTTCGAGTACCATTTCTTTTTGAGTCCAGGATGCCATGTTTGGCATGTATGGTTCATTTAATTTAATTATTGAGAAATACCGTTTTTTCTCTTGCCCGAACTCAGGTCGGGCATTAGAAATTGGCAGCATTTCAGACGCTCTTTCGAACTGAGTTCAGGTGTCACAGAAAAAGGTTAAAAAGGAAGCATTATTTTGCACAACTAGTTAAAGAGATACAAAAAATTAAAAACTGCCATTTTCAGCAATCAACTATTCAACTCAAAATATTAAATAGTAGATGTTCTGGAACTAAAATAGTCTTTTCTATAGATACAAAGGTTCTAAGTGAGTACTGGTGAAGTGTCTAGAAACGTATCCAATTGAAGGTGACGAATTGTATGATTTTCTTTAGGTATTAATTTTCTAATAAAAAATTGGAAAGCCTCATTTTACACCTATGTTAGATATGGAGATAACAATTTAAAATTGCAGCTTTCAGCTTTGATTATGTTATTAAATGTAATACTAACAGTAATGCAAAAGAAGCAAAAGTCGATATTTAGGCTATTAAGGCTCTTGTTGGATTTACGTATAGAAATCAAAAATGCAAAGTCGTAAGAACCAAATCAAGAAGGTAAAATATACATTTTTGTTTGTCCATTCCGAAATAAATCATTCTGTACCCTCAAATATAGAATCGTTTATATCATTACGCATTGGACGAACCGATTTTGGGGTCCAAGGATATGAAATACCCTTTTTTCTCTTGCCCGAACTCAGGTCGGGGATTCCAAAATTGTCGCATTTGCGTTATCCAAGCTGAATTCGGGTGTCACAGGCAAGGGGTTAAAAAGATTGCGAAATAAAATTTTACCTTAAATTTAAAATATAAATGCAAGACGAATCATTTTATGGTCGACTGCAAAATGATCTTGGTAAATTCTCATGAAAATTCTCCAGCCATTTACCTCTTTACGGGTTTCTTTTATTTCTTATGGAAATTATTCGACTATTCCTTCCCCGATACAAGACTGTCTGCATTATTTTTCTCGTATTCGATATCCCAAGCTGCCTCAGAAGTAAATGCGCAGTATCTCAGCAGATTCCTGAAATTTGAATTCTGCCTGTTGCTCCAAATCCCCTGATACGTTTTCGAGACCAAAAGAATGCCTTCGTGTTTATCACACACGACACAACGCTGCATTACGGCGCCAACCTATGGATGGATCTTTTCCATTTTTTTAGCGTTTTACATAAGTAACTTAGAATAAAACGAAACTCTGTTATTTTCGCAGAAAGCTTTCTCCTTTTAAGGTAAATAGGTATGAAAGAAATATATTGACATGCCGAATATGTACTCTTTTTTTGTATAAAAATGTTTGGTGAGAGTTTAAATGATTTTTATGAATGAAAATTGTAAAAGTGTAGGGAATATATATAAAGTTTTTATTTTATATTACCGTAAATATATAAGGAAAACAGTAAGTTGTTTTTATTTGTAAAAGTTCCACAACTGGTTACTTTTTGCTTTAACTGATTATGACATTTCTCTGTATTATTGCTTATTTCCTTTTAACACATTCGCGACTGGCATTTTTTTTTTCATTTCTAATATTAATTAACAATGAAAGTAAAGAAATTCTGGAGCAGGCTGACGTATTTTCAACTAGTACTAGTTTGATCGGGGTTCCTTAGCTGAAAGATGTATCCTCCGTCGTGAGAGTGTATTAGATCAATCAGGATGAGTATCAGGATTTGCCAGTTCAGTTAGGATAACACAATAATTAAAATTAAAAATTACGCTAAAAGAAAAAACAATTTGGCTCTAGATAGCAATATAAATAGTAGATTTTCTGGAACGAAATAGTCTTTTCTATATAGGAAGTTTAAAAAGGGATAGAGAGTTTTTATGCAGATGCAAGCATCAATTTTATAAAATTTTAATAAAACTGATGCTTGCATCTGCATAAAAACTATCTATCCCTTTTTAAACATCCTACTCTCCCAATGAAGGTGACGAATAATATGATTTTCTTTAGGTATTAATTTTCTTCAAATTTGAAAGCATTGAACCATCAAAATAAAACAGTAACACGGATAAATTGAAAGCCTCATTTTACACCTGTCTAGATATGGAGATAACAATTAAAATTGCAGCAGGCTGACGTATTTGCTATTAAGGCTCTTGTTGGATTTACGTATAAAACTAAAAAATGCAATAAAACAGTAACGGAATTATCATTGGACAAGCCGATTTTGGGCTCCACGGAATTGAAATACCGTTTTTTCTCTTGCCTGAACTCAGGTCGGGCCTTACAAAGTTGGCGTATTTCCGTTTTCGAACTGAATTTAGGTGTCACAGGCAAGGGGTTAAAAAAGGGCATTATTTTGCTCACTATTAAAAAGGAATAAAAAATTAATTTCTAGAAACGTGCCAATGAAGTTGACGAATCATAAAGGATTTTCTTTTAATGTAATTTTGCTTTAGTCATATCGTTAAGGCAAGGATAAAAATTTAATGGTATCAAGTTCAAATTTGAAAGCATTGAACCATCAAAATAAAACAGTAACGGAATTATGTATGTGTTAGATGTGGAGGTAACAATTTAAAATTGAAGCTTTCAGCTTTGATTCTGCTATTAAATGTAATAATATCAGTAATTGCAAAGAAACAAATAGTTTCCGATGGAAATGCCGTAGTTGGCTGAAAGGTTTTTTTATGGCTATTAAGGAGTTCGTGGGTTCGAATGCTGTCATAGATGTCCGTTCAATGGCTTTATGCATTGGTCCCAATCTCATTGGGCTCTACGGAATTGAAATAGACCGTACTCTCTTGCAAAACCAAACCAGACCAAACCGGATGGCATTACAAACGCTGGTCGCATTGGTTCGAAATGAGTTTAGGTGTCACAGGCAATGGGTTAAAAAGGGAGCATTATTTTGTCACTATTAAAAAGGATACAAAAAATTAAACTGTCATTATTCAGAAATCAACTAGTAACGCAAAATATTGTAAAGTAGAAAAACAGAAAGAGTCTTTTCTATATCGATATAAAGGTTCTAGATGAGTTCTAGTACAGAACTCAGAAAATGCTATCTCTGAAGGGTACAAATTTATATGATTTTAAGTATTAACTTTCTAATACGGATAAAAAAAGCCTCATTTTAAACCTGTGTTAAACGGGGAGATAACATTTTAAAATTGCTTGTTTCATCTTTGGTTCTGTTACAAAATGTAATACTAACAGTAATGCAAAGCAGTGAATAGAGGATGTTTCCGGACGGAAATGCCGAATGCTGGGTTAGGATGTTAGGGCGTGATCGTCGTTACCGGATGAAAGTAAGGAAATTTTGAAGCAAGCTGACGTATGAATCCCATTATTGCATGGATGTTCGTAGCCGTTCGGAAAAGGCAAAGCTTTAAGAAGTAAGTCCTGGTCTCATTAGACCTCGTGTTGCAAAAAGTAGACCGTAACGCTCCAAACCAAACCGGATGGAAATGTAGCTTTCTTTATTGTTATTAAGGCTTTCAGTTCGATTTCTGTACAGAACTGAAAAATGCAATCCCTGAAGTTGACGAATTATATAATTTTCCTTGCTCAATATTAACTTTAAAACAATTAATCATGTTTCTTATAAAAAAAAGCATTACTTTTAGTCTCTTTAAGATGATTTGGAAATTTAAAACTAACAGTAACAGAGTTATGTAAATTATATAATAGACCTTTTTTATTGCTTCAAAGGTTCTTACTGAGCAACAATGAAAGTAAGGAAATTTTGAAGCAGGCTGATGTAAAGAAATCCAGAGTATAAAGTTAATCTGTGTAAGGAGAGTTGAAAGGGGTCCTTAAAATTGGATTCCTTGTTCCGATAAATTACGTTTCAATAAGAGAAAAAAATAGGTGTGGGTAGTGCTCTCTCTTTCTCTCTCTCAATATATAAGTATATAAAGAGATATATATTAAATATAGCATTTTCTAGGATGATAATTCCAGTCAGTTCATTTTATAATAGGAAATAAAAATTAAGTCATTTGACTGAAAAACTTTCTATCGAGCGAAGAAAAGCTTAGCACAGAGTCAAAGAAAATTATTTCATGGTTATTAAACAAAAATCCCGAAGACATAGTAGAACGCAAAACAAATTATTTGTTATTTAAAAATGAAGTGTTCATATACTCGAAAAGACTAGTTTGACATCTTCTTAAACCTGATTACATCTATCCTCATACCTATTTATCACCATGAAATAAAATTTTATTAATAGCAAATATTGAAACGCTAGCCGATTGGTTAGGGCCCTGATCGTTGATACTGGAGTTCGTGATCATTAGCCCTTGTGTGCAAAATTGTAGACCGTAGCTCTATCCAAACCAAACAAAAAAAAACATTTAGTTTTTTAGTATCTGTAATAACTTGCAATTTTGCATTTGGATGGACATTTTGAGATTTTTTTGGCCTCCCACGGAACTGCCGGACGATGGCCGAATGGTAAGGCTTTGCGGTAACAGCATCTGCGAGTTCGAACATCGCTGCTAGCTCGTAAACGAGTATAAGCAGTAGGTCCCGGTCTCATTAGCCCTGTATCATTCTAATGTGCACAAAATTGCCGGCGGTGTTTACATTTAATGGACGGTCCAAGTAAATTTGCATTTTTATGACTAATTTTAATTACACTAAGTTAGTTTCGCTTTGTTTATTCATGTTTGATTTTTATTGCAACCATTAGTTGTCCTATAGGTTTGATAGAATTTGTTAAAATTCATGTGCTCTAAAACCGTTCCTACAATTTTAATCCTTTAACCCTCTAAGCGGTTTGCACGTACAATTTCGCCAGCTGTCACAGACAATTTTCAACCCCCAAAAATGTTCCAAAAATAAATGTATTGTACATTTCTGACAGTGCTTTTCCCCATGAAATTATGAGGTAGGAGGGTCAGGTCGATTGTTTAGGAACTGCACCCCTCTTTGACTGACATTTATTGAGGGATGCACTCCCACTCTCTGAGGAACAAAGACGCTGATAGCTTTTCATGGCTTTGTCAATCTCTATTTCGAAGAATTTCGTTTGCGGCAACATATATATCTCTAATTGCACACTGAAATATCTTGGATGACATTAGAAAAAAATATAAATAATTCTCAAAAAAAATTTTATTCGTACTTTTAGAATACGTTATTTCTTATGTGATGATCTTCGAGGCTTGACGAACTTTATGTGTATTAAAAATTAACAATCAATAATGTCTATTTATATATATATATATATATATATTTATAACTGGAAGTAATGAGACAATAACGAGGGTGGGGCAAAGGGTGAAGTAAAAAATCATAGAACACTTTGGTAACTGACACAATAAAACTTTAGCGTATTTTTGGAGACCTTTTTTTCCCCGGTGTGTTTGTTCCACACGGAGGGTTAAAAAAGTCCCTGGAAATCGGAAATCAGACTGTCCTGTAAGTATTAATAAGGATGAATAAAATAAAGTTTGTCAAGCCGTCGATAGATGGCATTAAGTGCCTTATCTTTTATTATCGCTGTATTAGCACTGCATCCTATTCCTTTCAAATATATTTTTTAAATGTGGTCAGAAGTTTAACGATATTTTAAAAGATTTAGCATGTGAAAATATGTGGCACGAGAGGACTTAGTTATTAGTGTGCCGGGCTCAACCATGGAAAACGACTGAAATGTTTCTCTGTATAGATGAAGCCATGCAAGATAAATTTGTCAGACTGTAATCTTGCTAGAAACCTAGAAAAAGATACATATAAATACTGCATCCTAAAAAAATCTAAATCAGGAGTGCCCAAGCCAAATAGGTTGGTGGGCCAAAACACAATTTTCTGAACTGAGGTGGGCCGCAGATATAAAAATAAAACAACAAATTATTCAAAATATTTTATTACCGTGCAATATTCAAAATATGTATTTTTACAGTGCCAGCTGCGACTGTACATAAAAGTTGTGTTATACATATATCATAACTACAACGACAATAAACATTAACTATATTATATTTATAATCACCCCCATCTTACCTTCCTCCCTAATCATGAGGGTTAAAATATTATTATTATATTTATACTATAAATATATATTGTAGTTTATTCACAAACACTACCACATACATTATTTTAAAATTAATGGTCGGACACAGCACATGTAACTCTAATCAGCTGGTTGTATTAGTAATTAATGGCCGATTGACAGAATATTCTAGAACACTCAAATTTCAACGTAACTTGTGAAACCCTACTCAAAGACCTGGTTTACGTTGGTTACTATCAAGTCTTAACGTACATAATATGTAATATTTATTATTGCAAACATTAACAACCAAAAATCTATGTTTCTTCTGTATATACAGGCTTGCAATTCCGTCACCTTTCTCACCTTTAGTCACTTTTTTTTACAATTGATCACTTTTAGTCACTTTTTCAAGAAATTAGTCACTTTTAGTCACTTTTTTCATGGTGTATCACGGGGTCCGACAATGTAATGAACCGTATTTCGTTCTTAGTGCTAGCGCTACAATCACTCGACACGACTGAATCGAAACCAAAACGACAAATAAAATACCAAAAATGGGATGTTCTAATCTTATTTTTCTTATTAAAATGTAATTAGTCATATGGTTTCCAGAATTTAGTGATTTTAAAAAGTCTAAAGAAGTTCCTGAAATGTACATTTAATACATTAAAGTAACTTATGTCAAAGCACACATTTCTCTTTTTTTTTTACTTCACAATTTTTGTTTAGATACTCTAATTTAGCTATGTACAATTTCAAAACATCATTAATATATGCAGAAAATTGTGATTATAAAATTAATGTATTGTATGTATTCAAATCTAATTTATAGATTTTTTTTAATAAAAAAAATTTTGAGTTGTGTTAAACAAATTTTTAACCTTTTTTGTATTTGACGCTAAAATCTTGTCTTGCATAATTCATTTGATTTAAAGTTAAAATAAATATAAAAATCATAATAATAGCATCCGTAATCAAGAGGAGAAAAAATAAATCGCTTTTTTTCAATGCTTAGTCACTTTTTAGTTACTTATTGTAAATGATAAATATCAATTAAACGATTGGTTTTTTTTTTGCTTCTACATTGTTATTTTCAATTCTCGTTTGCATTTGAAAAATTATAGCAAGAAAAAGTACAACTCGAATTATCTCAAGTATGCACAGTCTGGCCAGTTTAGAACGCTCGAGTTAACTCTAGTGTGCACGTTAAGGTATCCGTCTACATTGAAAACGTCATGTTTTGCCAAAAATCATACTTTTTTTATTTCTCTATTGTAAAATTTCAACTTTTAAGCTTCTAAATATGTTTTTGTTTTGTCTCTACGGCATTTTAAAGAAAAGTTACAGCTGTTTAAACATCAGTGACAGCTGTCAAAACAAACGGAAGTACCGACTTTGGAACCGGAAGGTGTGAATTTAAAGCTTTTTAAAAAGAATTTTTGGACAAAACTTTTTAAATTTTTATGAAGATTATTTTAAACATTTTCTAGTATTTTTAATAATTAGCAACTTGGCAATTAGAGAGTTTTGAAGCAAGAAAATGTGGGGAATTTTAAACATGTATTTTAATTTTTTAATAGTTAATATTGCTTTCATAAACTTCAAATGCGTTTTTCCCAGAAAGGTATTTTTAATAAAATGTTGAAACTTGAAATGTGATTTCTCAAAAAGTTCTTAAAATATTTTGTGGAAAATTATTATGAATGTTTTTAATAGTAATTACTAGTAAATGACCTAAAAACTTTAAATTTGGATAATTTTTAATGATGTTACACTCATAGTTATATATAAAGGTAATAAAATTCGTTAAAAATTCAATGTGTAGGATTTTGAAGGACCAAAATTTTTTACCAAATGTAAATTAAGCAAAGATTTTAGGTGATTCACTAGTTCAGTGTATAAGAAATGTGTTGCATCAAAAAATATTGAAATAATTTAATTTATTAAAAAATTAGACCTTTTGAAAAAAAACCTGATTTTTTTACTAAATTTTCCTTATTTATTAGAAATTTTATAAAAACTTCTCCAGGAAAAATTTTAAGTGCAATTCTCTATGATAATATAAAAAACAAATCTAAAAATGTAAAAACATGAAGTAGTTACTACGTTTAAAGAAAAAAGTTCTCAGAATGTAGACGGATATCTTAAGGAATTAACCTTTTACAGTACATTGTTCCTAAAAGGGAACATAATATTAATAAAATTATTTAAAATTAAAGCAATATTTCTATGATTAATAAAAAAATGTATAAAAAATCATAAAAATGACCCTTTTCCTCATATTCTATAGAGCACATATTAAAAATTCACATAAATGTAAAACAAACATCTAATGCTTCTAAAATCCGATTGGTATCCTTCATGAAATGTGACATTAATAATCAGAAACGTAGCTGGAATAATTTATTAATTATTGATGTTCCCAATTGGGAACAATGGACTGTTGCCGCTATACTCGAAGAAATAATTTCCTCTACGGAGAGAATTTCTTGAAAGGGGTAGGAAATGAAGGGGAATTCCCTCATTTTATGAAAGGGCATTTCAATTCTAAAAGAAGTCTAGTGCATTCGCTTCTCAGATATTATTTTGAAAGGTGTTAAATGTATTTTGTCTGTGAACTACAAGTTACAAGCGCTCTTCGAAGAATTGCACCAAGGAAAGTTAGGCCTCAACCTGGACTCAAAGTTTACCGCCCTATATCACAGAGAAAATGTGATGGCCATTTTCTTGTACAAACAACACAAGGTATATGTACACATTAAATGCAAGATTAGCTTACAATGAGTGGAAGAAAAAATTGCATCTCCATTGATTTCCAATATATCATGGCATAAAGGTATAAACTCATGATTTTATATTTGTTTAAGAAAATGTTTTCATTTAAATTTATAATTTTTAAACTTTATTGATATCTCTCCTTAAATTTAAAAATAAATTTCGAATTCATTCTAATTATTTTTCTCATTATTTAATATTTAATATATACATCATTCTACTCAATTTGTGAATCCAGTGTATAGTCAGAAGCGGCCAATGTTCCCAATCGGGAACATCATGAAAATCTTAAAAGAAATTTTTTTTTCTGAAATTAAATGACTAACATACCTTAACTGGAGAATTAGAAGGCAAGATATTAA
>CM063510.1:107795796-107823296 GCA_032207245.1 Pardosa pseudoannulata | reverse complement strand
TATATATATATATATATATATATATATGTATATATATGTATATATATATATTTATATATATATATATATATATATATATATATATATATATATATATATATATATATATATATATATATATATATATATATATATATATATATATATATATATATATATATATATATATATAAATACACGGTATTAGTCTCGACGGGAACGAATGTCGGTAATTTGGTGAAAGTACCGGACATAGTTCGAATTATTGAAAATTCAAATTATCGAAAATTATTAATTTAATAATTTTGAAATAGAAATCGAAACACAATTTTTGAATTTTAAAGTATATTTCAGTAAAAAATATATTAATATAATACTTTTTTACAAGTTAATTACATCTTAAAGTAATGTCCAATTTGTATTTGTTTAAGTACTTTTTGCTCCTTTTACGCGAGGCAATATCACGCCATCTTCTGCTCATCACATTGTTGATTTTCTGTCCAATGATGAATAAAAGCACTTGTTACTAGAAAAAGCGTCTAATTTGCTTCGGTTTCTACTGTAATCGCCAACCTTAACTTCGCCTAAGCCTTATTCGGCTGCAAGATTTTTAAGGGTTTCTCACTTATCCAGTCTTTTTAATGCTTCTAAAAACCCTCCCTCTCTCTCTTTCTCCCTCCCCCCCTCTCTCTCTCACTCACACACACACACACATATATATCACCTTTGGATTTTAAAGTTATAAATTAAAGCATTTATTGATAAAAAAGAGAGCGAACTTTTTGTGAAGTGTATGAAAATGGGGATAAAGCAACACTATGTTAGAGTAGAGCATGCCAAATTTGAAGAGTTCATCATTATCTATTCTTTATCCTCTATATAGTTGTTTTATTTCTCGCTCGCTGCTACTCATGCTCACTGATAGAATTCTCAGGATTGATGGGCTAAGCCCACGTATTAATGTTGCCATATGCCGTGAAATTCAGAAATTCCAACAGAGAGAACAGGTAAATCCTGTAGGTGTTATTGTTACTCTGAAGTGTATGACGTTAACTATAATTGATACTTTTAAAGGAAATTTCATTAGTATTTTGGACAATGAAGTTCAGTGAGTGCCTAGTTCTCCTCATATGAAAGAACGTAGAGAATCAGTGATTAGGCCAGACTGATACTCATCAGGAGGGAGAAGTCAAACATTACAGCAGCGAAAGTTTGATGGTTTGAACCAGCATCATGTTGAATGGGTTACCAATGCTTCGCGTCTTTGAAAGGGGTACTGTGAACTGTGTGAGTTAGAGGTATTAGTCTTACAGTCCTATGTTGGAATTTTCAGGAGTGCAATTGGCCCTTGTTTCATTGTAGTGATGACAGAGTGCGGACATATACAGCTGATTCGGTTGATTTCCTGGAAAAAGAAGATATTCATTGGATTGACTGGATAGCAAGACCTTCTGACACTGACATATACAGTAAGTCTCAGTAATGCTTTAGGAAGTCTTCTACCACCCCCTCACCCTTCAAGGACCCTCAACGCCTGAAAAAGCGTTTCTGAACTAGTGGACCAAATGCCATTGTAACTTATGAACTGCAGTTCACAGTTCATGTTTTCTAGCTACGATTGGCCATTTAGTTCTGATTAGTGGTCTTATGGAAATTAGTTTCATGAGTTGTTGTTTTTCATGTCACTTGGACAAACCAAGCACTATAGAGCCTGCAGGGTCTCGTATTAAGTCCAAGGGGTACGCCTTTCGTTTTAATGAGAACCATAAGGTGAAAGAACAACTTTGCTCAAGCAGGTCCTCGTAATTTTGTAGCAGGCACCAATCAGAAAACCCATAGACTTGACATGTTACCGCCAAAGGTATTAATAGTTTCATGAGTTCTTGCGGCTATACTTTCTATTCACTCACCACCACACTTTCTATTAACTCATTTTTTGTTCGATTATGTAACTTCTTTTTCATAACTGGTGAGTGTAATGTATGATCATGTGTTTGTATAATAACCGTTAGATCATTTTTTTTATTAATTTATGTTTCAATAGAATTTTTTTTAAATTATTTTAAGAGATAACTGATTCAATCTAAAAATGTTTCCTAATTTTAAATACTTTCTATGTATTCAACAAAATTTATAATATCCGTGATTAAATTGAAAAATACTTTTGTTTCACTTCGAAAGCTTAATGCACGAGTTATATCCCATGACAATTTTTTCAATTAATTCCTCCCACTCTCAACCATTTTCTTTTCGTTTCTTGATATTTCGCTTAAGATTTTAAGCTTTTACTTGCAAGAATATCCACATCCAACTTTCTTGCGTGTAAAAGTTCAGAAAAAGGAATTTATTTACCCGTACTGAACAGTCATTGCGATTACAGAAGCAATTTATATTTAAATTCGAAATAAAAATTCATTTCCTTCGAATTCCATTTTCATTATTGAGGAACTCGTTCATTGCCATTGCCTAACAATAAACAAACAAAATAAAGAAATATTGACCTGTCTGAAGGCAAGAGCTTCCCGTATTGAATTTTTCAGAATACAAATCCAATTTTATTGAGGTAAATATGTAAGTTTTTCGAGAAATGTTTTGTGCATCCGAATTCGATTTTGCTCTCTCGTAATCCTTTTCCATACGCCACCGAAGCAGAACATTTTTTTTCTACTATAATTTTTTTTTCTTCACAGAAATACTGCTAGTATCATATCGTTCGCCATTTTTCTCGTTTGGCTTGCAAAGAATAAAAGAAATGGCGCTTTTTTTTTGTTTTCGTTATTCTTTCGGAAGGTATTATGACGTTCCCGTGAAAGCCTCTTTTTTTAACTGATTGGTGTTTACAGACTCACATCTGTTTATAGAAGCAAATGTTTCACGCCAAAGGATATTTTTAACACATTGAGTAAATAAGAGAAGCATCGGAGAGTTTTTTTTTATGAAACCTAGATTTTGGTATTTTGTAATTTGAGAGTAATTAGGTTTTTTGAACACATTGCTAGCTTAAAGGGACATTAGAAAAACTAAATTTTTTAAACATAGTAAAAAATAAATCTATAGAAAGGAATTAAATATCCAAAGCACTTGTAATATACCATTTTTTTAGTCTTAGAGGGATTTTCTTTTTGTATTTAACATTTTAACAATACAGATGAATTGCAATGTATTAAAATAATTAAAAATCTTAAAAATAGTAAACAAATTTTAAATAAAGGAAACAAACCATTTTTTCAATATACCATTTTAAAATAATGCTGTAATTATTTTGCATTTTACTTTTTGTCTAATGTATGAGTTATGTTACCAAAAATCATATAATCATTTCCAGTAGTCAGATAAATCTTACTTAAAAGTAACAAATCATTTCCATCTATTTAGATTACAAAGCTATCGAAAATATTTTTTAGTATCTGGTGGGTCCTTTGCTGTACAAATCTCTGAAATTTTACTAGAAAGTGTGAATTTAATTTTATGTTTCTATTGCCAAAATTAATGAACAAATTACCATTTTTTTAGAAATTTAAATAAATTTCTAGAAATTTACAGTGTTGATAATGTTATGGTACATTGTTATATATATACATGTGTGTATGTGTATAGTGAACGATATTTTAACTCAAACTAACCAACTTAAGTATAAATTTATTCTAAATTACATATTTCTGACTGTTCTATCCTTAAAATTACAACTTTTGGCGAATTCGAGAGTGCCGAATTAATTTTTGTTTAGCTCAACTTATTCTTATACAAGTTCTTTACGAAAAATTGTTTTACTTCTAGCGTCATCATGGGCTTAATATTAACACCCTGGATTGATTTGCTGATTTCCTGGATTACTTGAGCCTTTACAGCACTCTATAAATGATTGTAAAACATTTTGTCAGAGCGCTAAAAAGGGATTTTCCCCATGACTCAAATAAATCCAATATTTTTTAGATTCAATTTTAGTCTTTCTTTCACAGTCTACAACTACATTGTATAAAAAGGATACCATTCTAATTCTGTAGAAAGTTAAAACACCCATTATATTCACACACAATATATGCCTATCAAAATGGGAAAATGCACATAAAATACTAAAAAACACTGCTTATGGATTTAGAATATTTATCCATGATGTAGATCCAATTAAACATGCAGTAAATGCCCAAAGAACAGTAGTAATAAGACTTCGAAATTCGTTTGCCAAAATTCTTTATTTCCCGGAAACATAAAATAAGTCTCTTTACTTCCATCAGCAATTTGTGGGTAATGTTGTGTAACATTAAGTTCCATTCGGTTCAACGTTTTTTTACCTCTTCTCATAAGCCATCGTCAGAGACATACAGAACAGGAACGGTCTGGGCTAGAAAGAGACTTCGGACTTCTCCCAACCAATAGAAGGGCCAATTGGTTTGGTAGGATTACACCCCTCCGTTCTCGAACTGACCCCTGTTTTTTCTCCCCGGGGGGATTTTTTTAGAGTTTGAGGTTGTTACCAGAGAAAAGAAGAGGGTGGAGTCTGCCAGCTTCCACTGCTTGCGGGAACGAGACAAAGAATAAGTGACACCATTTTTTTTCAAGATGGATGCCGAATCCAGAGGAGTCTTCCACATCTATAAATGATGAATTGTATTTCTGTTGTATTCCTTAGATATTTAACTGTATAAAATCATTTAATCAAGACATATTAGTCTAGGTGGGTTTATTAATGACTATTACTTTCTTCTTTCTGAAACACTAAGTTAAAGTAACATTATTCCCACCTATTGATAACCCAAAGCATCATTAAACCTTTATTTTTTGTTCTATGTTTTGCTTTGTTTTCATTTTACACTGTCAACTTCTATATATCTACATTACCATCATTTCTTTTCATGCCCAGGGGCATATAAGGCCTTCAATTTAACTCTCCATCCTCCCTATCACTTCCAGGTCTCTTTGCCTCAACCCAGCTCGACCACCCCGCGTTGTCTCTCTATCCATAATTCGTCGCCATGTTAGTCGAGGACGACCAAGTCACTGACTGCCCTCAGGACCCAGTGTAGGTCAACGCTCGGTATGCCACAGTGCATTCGTAAGACATGGCCAATAAATGTCAGACCAAGCCAGATAATCATTATTTGGGGTTTCACAAGTCGCTATATCTTCCAGGAGCGAAAGATCTTCTAAATTTCTTGTTTCCATAATCAAAATTTTTCTACAGGGAAGTGTGATTAGTCCTTTGTAAAGCCTTTAAAAGAAGGAACCTGGTTATACCTTATGGCGTTTGGTACCTATTTTAGTCACCTTTTACGACATCCATGTACTTCAATGAGACTATTCTTTCCTAACACCACATATAGTTCTACCATATATAAGTGTATGTAATAGATGATTTTTACCCACTACAATCTTACAAAGTCATAGTTGCTGGTTAAAGAGCAATCGTTAGACCAATAATGAATACAGGAAAATTTGAATATGAAAAATGTTGATTTTATTTAGACAAACCCTTTCTGACGTTCTCCTGGCGAAACGTTTTACATTTGCTTGTACAGTGATAAGAGGATTCAAGTGAGTCAGCCTATCAGAATGTTAAGATTAATCACATGATGACGCTTAAGAAGGGGAACTAAGTTACGTAAAATGATTACATAAAGTTAGTTGAGCAAATCAGAAATTAATTTCGTGTTCTTGAAGTCTCCAAATGTTACCTCACTTAAAGGAGAAACAAAACATTTCAACTAAGGTTGTAATTTTAAGAATAGAATCACCATAAATTTATTTTAGAATATAGCTATAATTAATTTAGTTTAGATAAAATATTACACAAACATATACACACTTACATAAATTATAATTTGGGTATTTCTTATATAATATATGTTAAACACTAAAAGTCCTAACTAATACATTTTGGAATCTGACATATAATTTTATTATCTTCTCTTTTAAAAATTATATTTTCAATCTGATATACATTTATTTATATACAAAAACACTTGAAATCACACCAATTCAATATTCAGTATTTAATCTCTTGAATTTCTTTCATAAAAAGCTAGAATTATTTCATCCCCAGACCTTATGATTCTTGGTACGGAATCAAACACCTACCCTATTAAAATGGCGATAAACGTCTCGGAGAAAGCGTTTTACGACCCAATTATTGCCATGACAAGAGAAGCTTGGGGGTGGCGTTCCAAGGGGTGAAATTAATGCTAACTTTATACACGGTTACGGTTGGCGTGACTGATAAATGGCACCGCGACAGATTACAAAAAGAAGGATGGAAAGATAATCAGAGTATTGTTTGTATTAAAAGCTACATTTTTTCCTTTAGTGATGCTTTATTTATTCGTTATCGTAAGTTCAAATATTAGTTCATTAATTAAGATGCTATAAAATGGTAAATGCTTTTGCAGTAGCCGTGTAATAAATATTAATTCTATTGTTTTAATTAGCTAAATTCTATTTCTTTGGACGATTTTTTTATAATTTATTAGAAAAAAACAATCATTTGCTAAATGTACGAATGTATGAAGGGGACAACTTATGTGTTAATCCCGCTAAGTTTTATATTCTTCTAATTAAATTATGGTGATGAGGAAAAGATTATTCTTTAAAATTGTTATCTTTCCTTACTTAGTTAACGAATGTTACATAATATAGTGCACAAATAAAACATATTAGTTCGAATTCATTATATCAATTAGATAAAGTGTTCTTAGCTGTTTATATGCTAGAATTGAAGATGGAGTTTCCTAATTAGAGTTTTGGTTGTAAGTATTTAATCAGATAGTTTTCTATTTTCTGGCTTGGTAGAGCCAGGAAAGAAAATGGCGATTCTGCATCACAAGGTGTTTTGTGTTTTTCATTTGATAATTGTGAATCTGTTACAGTTGAATAACAATTGTGATCATTCACAATCATCTGATAATTGTGAATTACATTTCAATTCGCGTTCCGTAAGGAGTTTAAATCTGATCCCCCAAATACCAACAGCACTCTAAACCAAAACCATTCTAAAACAACTGGTTGTCTGTGTAACATCTTAAATTTGGGGGTTGATAAGTTGGATATATGCCGTGTGACAAGTGGAGCTAACATTGAACACTTATAAGGGAAGATAAAAATATTACTGTTTCTTCTATCATGTATCATTTTAATTTTACTTACAATTAAATATATTTGTTTTGTTGTTGTTTCCAATCTCCTTGGTGTGGAAAGCCAACATCAAATCTAAAAGATCCACGAGATAACTTCATAAACAGAAATCTGCTCAGTTAATAACTAACTCGGAGAATTTCGCATGTTGTCAGGAAGATTTGTAGGAGAAGAAGTTAGCAAACAAATTCAAGCCTCTTACACTATTAAGAAAGGCCATGGCTCCTGTTCGCGTACCAATAGTGAGTAGAAACACACATTTTTCCTCTGAACAAGCCTAGACATTATAAGCCTAGAATAATATTCTGACTAGTACTATCCAAGATCTGTGGTGAGTTGCTTAAATACGGGATGGTGCTCCTGCTATCAGTTAGGATCAAAATACTGTCATTATTAGAACTCAGAACATGGTCAAGAGCATCATTGATTGCGATAAATTCTAATTTTGAAACAGTGATCAACATTTCTGATGCAGATTTTAACATCGCTCCTGGAAGTGTTACTAAATATACCACTCCATGCTCTAATTGTAACCGATTGACTTTTATCTTCTGTATACATTAACAATACCAAGTCTCGGGTATCATTTACATCTAGTACTAACTACCTGAGTAATTACAGATAGTGACCATGCATGGTACTATAGGACAATAATTTCTCCCGGTTGTCAGCATGTTTAAAAGAGGTGGTAGGGGTGGTACAGTTAAAATGAATTGATCCCCCAAAATTAAAATCAAGGAAATAACGTTTACACACATAATTAAGTGGGTTGTCTCACTTTAAACGTTGATTACGTAACCAGTTTAAAATGGAAGCATGTTCTATTATAGGAACCAAAGCTCTTCTTCTTGTTGAAGTACTTGTAGGAATCCACTTCAAATTTCATAGTTAGTGGCTAAATGTCCAACTCTTAAAGAACTGCATAATTAGGGGAGCTACATCTAAAACCTGTGAGGATTCTCGCAGCACTAAGTTACACTTCAATTTATTGTGTAGCTTAGTTGTCTCACTTTAAAAGTTGATTACGTAATCAGTTCCATTTTATGGAAGCAAAAGTGCTAGTATAGAACCAAAGCTTTTCTTCTTGTTTAAGTACTTGTGGGAATCCACTTCAAATGCATAGTTAGTGGCTGGATGTCCGCTTCGCAAAGAACCACATCATTAGGGCAGCTATATCTAAGACTTATGATGATTCTCGCAGCACTAAGCTACATTTCAAATATTTTAGCAGTTAGTAAGATATTCTACTTAAAAAATTTGATAATTATGTTTCAAAAACCGGGCTGAACAAAGTAAGTAATTCTTCGTAGAGTGGAGGCGGGGAAGAGTGGAACTTCGATATCAGCTGACTAATATGTTAAGATACTAAGTCTCTTTCGTTTTTAAAAATATGCTTAAACTATGTTATGTTATGTACAACCTGTATTTCCCCAAGGGAAGTCAGTAGTTTAGTGATATCTTTAAAATCCTCAGTGACAAATATTCATATATGCATCCTCACTAGATTTCACTTCTGTGTAATAGAATGGCAGTATACTGCTTCTAATTTTTGTTTCTGAAGTGTGAAAATGAAAAAGCTTCCACAAAGAAACAAAGAGTTTTTCATCTTCATGATGGGAACCATTATCCACCCCCTGTCCATAGCCATGGGAAGAAGATCAGTATGTTTAACGCGATTAATAAGACAATAAGACTTTGTTTTTGTTTCATCTGATAGTTAGGACTTATGAAACCACTTTGATCATTTTGTAAAGTACTCACAGCCATATTTTTGAATGATAAAGTAGTTTCGTTCTAAGTACATGCATGAAATTTTATACTTTTGATTCCTCAGAAGTCAGCTGTAGATTTTCTCAGTATGACACGAATGCTCGAAATCTTTCTCCTTAAATGTTTTATTTCACTGCTTATATGGTGCTGCCTCATGTGGTCAACTCTCTGAATTGCAGTATTTAAGGCTGTCCTGAAATCTGTAAACTATATGTAAAAGGGTTTTAGTGCTCTTGTGAGTTTCAGATGGTACTGAATTGGTTCATTCTACATTCTTGTAAAAGATACGAGGTAAACGATCCCCATAGTGACAACTACTTCACGTCTTAGCCTTCACACAAAACTTGAGAAAACTTAGACAAGGTTCAGTACAACATAATTACTTCTTCCAGTTTTAAAAATAATCATACTAACACTCAAGCATTTTTTACAAATTGCTAGAAATTTTTTTCTACCTTATTTTGTTCCAATTTTTATATTTGTTTTGACAATCTAATATATTTTCGTTTAAACATAAATTTATACTATATCTTTTCCCAAATAAATAAGATTACTTTTCTGCTTTTATTCCTTTAAATTGAAACTGCACTTAGACAGCTATTTTATTTTTGTAGTATGTAAAGTCATTTTTAAAATATTTTCTAATGAAATCCATCAGTCTGTGTGAGTGTAACTTCATTAGGCTGATAATGACATTGAACACTGTAAATATTACATGGCACATGCACACAAGTTTCAACATTTCAAGACTTTATGTAGCCATGTTGTTTCTGTATTAAACATGGATAGGTTTGGTGTATGTTGGAGCGCTACGATCTACTATTTTGCTTCACGATAGAATGTGTAATATATAATACTGGAGTATTTATCTTTGCTCTTTTTATGAAAGGTATAAATTAGATTATTTAAATTTTCTTCAAATTAAATTTTAAATGTATGGTTTGTGTGATAATAGTTTGTTACTAGAAACAAAGCGCACAACAGCAATACCGGTTATTATCTTAGATATTCATGATTTAAATAACATAAAGATGGAATTATTTGAAATATATCTAAAAAGGAACCCGTGTGGTGACCGGGTTAAGGAAGAATAGTCTCGATGTATCATTTTTTCTCCTTTTAAGAGTTGTATGAAACTTTAATATACGTTATACTGAAAATTCTCTATATAGATTCTTTATTCATATTGCAATCTAAAGAGGAGGAGCACAACTAAATGTTATATTAGTTTGAAATGCAAGATTTCGATCTTTTATGGTTATTAGTTTTAAGTTATATATCACGGCCTTAAAACGCGTTATATTGAAATTACGTATCTACATATAAACATACGCTTCTTCGAAACTTTTGAAAATTAATTTAAAGACGGTTAAAAGGGATATTTCTGTCAAAGTGTGACAATCGAAATTTTTTTTTATTTCATAGAAGGAAGTGAAAAAACTGCAAGAAAAACTGCGATGTCGATATTTGCCCTTTTTTTTTATTTAAACGGCACCTTACAACAGCTCGCAAACAAACAAACCCTGTCTCCGGAATGTAGAGTTGACATCCCAATCAGTCGCACCCCAAAGAATTTTTTTTCCTTCTCCGGTCGTTCATATCCTGCAACGGAATTAAGCGACAACGATAAATAACCGAAAGACGTCCTTGCGAGCGCGTGTTCTGTGCCGCCGCAGAGGGTTGAATAATGGAGTTGCTCAGCACCTTTTTTATCGCCGGCCGAAAGCAATAATTGGACTATAAAACCGGGGCCTAAAGACTGACCGGTTGCTTTTATGGGTGATTACCGGGAACAAGATGCTACCGGAAGAACCCGCTGATAGGAAGCGGGGAATCTGTCTCGGGGATAGTCACAGACGCCCCGAAAATTCGATGAAGATTCACTTTCAGACTCTGAATCGAAATTCTTCTCTGCAGGACCTGCTACAGTCCTTTTGCCACCCCAGACGTAAAATTAAAATGTCACCCTCTGCCCTCATGATAAAAATTCTTTACTTTATAATTTACTTTTCTGACTATTCCGTCTTTTAATCTTCTATTTTTTAAGGCACATATACTTCTTAAATATTTAAAAGCTCGAATTTCTTATTTTTACATTTTTAAAAATTTTGGACATTTCTGAATCGTTTGAAATAAACCCCACGGAAATATTCAAATTAAAACCTGTAAAACTATAAAATTCCGGTATTTAACATATCAATATTTTTCTCAGACCGACAGCTAAAACGTGTAGTTGTTATACTAGTTATTTCCCGAGGTTTCCAATTTTAAAAATGAGGAGATTTTAAGCTAATATTAGTCAAGCAATCGAAATACTCTTTTGTTGAAAATGTGGTTATTTCAGGCATTTGGTTTGGCTTGGAGTGCTACAGTCTACTTTTTTGCAACACGAGGACTAATGAGACCGGGACCTACAGCTGAAAGCCGATTCCAAACGGCAACGAACATGCATGCCACTGTGGGATTCGAACCCACGAACTCCGGCACCGAAGGCCAGCACCCTAGCCAATCGGCCATCGCTCGGCAATCAGGCTTTTGCCTAGAGAGACTGACACTTCAATGAGCTATGTAACCGGACGTTAAAGATAATCAAAATAACATTTAATAGCCTGAAAAAAGACTGAGTTCCCCCAAATCCTACCTAAAAACATCGCTAGAGAAATAAATAATTAAAAAAAGCGTATTATAGTGTGGAATATCCAAAACCAGTTTGCACTGAATATACAGTCATCAAAGTAAAACTTGTGTACTGCTTTTTCCTCTTCAATATGAGATTTTAAAATCGAAAAACACGAAAAGTACTTTGTACACATAGAGAATATCCAATTAACTGATAATATCATGCTTTTAAGTCTTATAAATTTGAAAATTTGTTTAATTTCCAAGTTTTTTATAAACTTTAATTCAATATTTTACACATCCATCTAAATAAGTGCAACGTCATTTGAATAGAGTGTAATGTTCACTGAAAAAATATTAATAGGTTCATTTGTTAAACTAAAAAGTATGAAAAAATTTTCCCTTTTAAAATCACAAATTGAACAGAAAACTTTATTGTACCAGTTATATTTTCACTGACTGTATAAAAAAAATTGTTTTGACTTCTGCATATTTAGATGATAAGCATTATTTTTTTATTTTACATGTTTTTTCTTACCTTTTTACTTTTCCGGTTTCAAATCTTTCCTAGAAACATATTTTTTTTCATGATTTATTTAGTAATAAAATATGCTTTTTGTAAGAGCAAAATAAAGTTATCTCATTTTCGTAAAAAAAAAAAAAAAAAAATCAAAATTTCTTAATTTTATTTTTTTTATAGCTTTACAGTCTACTATTGACGAGGGATAAGGAGACCGGGACCTACTGCTTAAAACAGGTTTCGAAAGTCTACAAGCTTCTATGCCATCAGCAGAATTCGAATTCACGAACTAAGGTACCGAAGACCAGCGTTCTACCATTCGGCTATCGTTCTGCCAAATATTCTTAGAATTTATTTAGTTTTATTACTTAGAAAATCTTAAGAATAATTAAATCAAACAAGAGGTAGTTCAATCTTAGTTTTAAGCAATTGGTGTGCTGTATTGTAGTGTAACAAAATACTTAAACAGAAGTTAAAAGTGAATTATAAATATTCTGTTTTATAACAAATTAAAAAGAATTTAGAAACCAGAAAAGTTCGCTGAAAAAATGTTAGATATTCAAAAGATGGAGATATTAATTATAATTAAATTTTATGTATTGCGGCAGCAATGGAAAATAACTCATATTTCAGGTCAAACCTACAGTTGTTGAGTCACATGAAGCGAAAAGCAAAATTATTTCTAAATCATCGCTAGTTATTTATATTCATTCGCAAAAGACATCATTTGCATTTCTTAACATTCGAACAATTTTCGAAAGGGAAAAGTAATAACTCTCTAGCTGTATACTATATTACAGTATGAGCTTCAAAATTCCTGATTGAAAATTCATTGAAGTTTAAACTTATGTATATAATAGATGAAGCTGGTTAATAATTTTACAAAATTCAAAAGTAAATATTAATTGCAAAACTACTCATTTAGTGATCCTGTACTTATGCAAAAAATGAATTGATGAAAAACTTTTTACAGTAATTATCTAAGCGGAAATTTATGATTCCATAACTAAGAACAGGGATAGGAATACAGATTAATAATTTTTAATTAATATTAAACATACGTTTGAAATTATTTTTAAATTTAAATACTAATCTTCTAGTTTTACTTAAAACATATAACTACATTATCGTATTATTGCAATAAGGAAATTTACATTTAAATACTTTTTCACGTCTTGAATAAATAAATATTTATATTTTTACTTTATAATATTAAATAATACGGGAAAATTATTTCTAATACACTACATATTATTCCCCTGTTTGAACGGCAGATGTTTTTTTAAGACTCAGATGACATATACATTATGTGTCTCCAAGAAAGGTATCTGCTAGGAAAACGACTCCTTGTTTCCAACCTGCAAACAGCTGCTACAGTTAAGAGTAAGGCAGATGAAAATTCATGCGGGTAATGAATAAAAGACTATAAAACTTTCAAAAAAGAATGACACGTGAAAAAGGCTCTTAAAGGCATGCAGGATTCTTTTCACTTTTGTAACATAAAGCTAGAACACTTTGCTTCTTGGTGTTTGTGTTTTAGAAGTAGTGAAAAATACTAAAAATTATCCAATAAAATATACTCAAACGTAGTTATTTTTTTGTTAGGTTGTGTGGGGTAATGAAAAAAATACTGTAAAAAGTTAATATACACTAAAAATATGTTGATTTCTTTTTTATGGTTTTAATAATAAAAAAAATATGTAAAAATTTTCAATTTATGAAAAAATGTTTTACTCTCTTCATACTGTATTATGTTAGAAGTAGCAAAACTGCGGGTGACAGTAAAAAAATTATGATTTAATTGGTCAAATGTATTATTTTCCTTTATTTGTTAGGTGACAAGTAGTCAAAATATTGACAGTAATTATTACTTATATATTCATGCAAAAATGTTGCTTTAAACCATTTGAACAGTGAAAAATTGTAACATGACAATTTGTATTTTTAGTATACTTTAGACTTTCGTTATTTGGTTATATTAAACGTGGTGAAAGTTATTTCTTTTAAGATTCCCTCAAAAGATGAAAATTCATGCGCGTAATGAATAAAAGAATATAAAACTTTAAAAAAAGTATGATACATGAAGCTATAAAGGTATGCAGGACAATTTTGTAAATAAAGCTAGAACACTTTGCTTCTTGGTGTTTGTGTTTTAGAAGTAGTGAAAAATAGCGGCTGTAAAAATTATCCTATTTTAAAATATACTCAAACGTGTTATTTTCTTTCGTTAGGTTCGTTTTACAGGTAATGAAAAATTGGTCTGTAAAAGTTAATATACACTAAAATATGTTGATTTCCTTTCTTCAAGATTATACTAAAGGTAGAAAAAATAGAGGCTGTAAAAAATTTCATTTTATGATAAGTTGGGTATGTTTTACTCTCTTCCATACTGTACTTATATTAGAAGTATTCAAACAGGGTGACAGTAAAAATTATGATTTAATATTCACACAGAAGTATTATTTTTCTTTATTTTGGTTTAGGTTACAAGTAGTCAAAATATTGACAGTAAAGTTATTACTTTTCAATATACTTCATGCAAAAATATTGCGTTAAAGCTTACATTAGAAGTAGTGAAAAATTGTAACTAGTGTGAAAAAGGTATCTGCTAGTATTTTAACTTTAGTTTACTTTCGTTACTGCTAAAGAAGTACAGCTTCATTTTAAGATTCCATAAAAAAAAGATGAAAATTCATGCGGGTAATGAATAAAAGACTATAAAACTTTCAAAAAAGAATGACACATGAAAAAGGCTCTTAAAGGCATGCAGGATTCATTTCACTTTTGTAACATAAAGCTAGAACACTTTGCTTCTTGGTGTTTGTGTTTTAGAAGTAGTGAAAAATAGCAGCTGTAAAAATTATCCTATTTTAAAATATACTCAAACGTGTTATTTTCTTTCGTTGGGCTCATGTTACAGGTAATGAAAAATTGAGCTGTAAAAGTTAATATACACTAAAATATGTTGATTTGATTTTTTAGATGTATGTACTATTATATATTATACTATATATATATAAATATAAGGAGGGTAAGTAAAAATTTTCATTTTATGATAAGTTGAGTATGTTTCACTCTCTGTCATATTGTACTTATATTAGAAGTATTCAAACAGGGTGACAGTAAAAATTATGATTTAATATTCACACAGAAGTATTATTTTTCTTTATTTTGGTTTAGGTTACAAGTAGTCAAAATATTGACAGTAAAGTTATTACTTTTCAATATACTTCATGCAAAAATATTGCGTTAAAGCTTACATTAGAAGTAGTGAAAAATTGTAACTATGAATGAAAAATTGTAACTATGACAATAATTGTATTTTATTATACTTTAGTTTTACTTTAGTTACTTTGGGCTTATATTAGAAGAAGTGAAAGTTTTTTCATTTTAAGATTCCCTCAAAGGATGAAAATTCATGTGGTAGTAATGTTTAAAAGACTATAAAACTTCCAAAAAAGAATGACACATGAAAAAGGCTCTAAAAGGTATGCACGATTCTTTTCACTTTTGTAACGTAAAGCTAGAACACTTTGCTCCTTCGTGTTGATGTTTTAGAATTAGTGAAAAATAGCAGCTGTAAAAATTATCCTACTTTAAAATATACTGAAACGCGTTATTTTTTTCGTTAGACTTAGTGTTATAGGTAATGAAAATTGAGCTGTAAAAGTTAATATATACTAAAATATGTTGATTACATTCTTTAAGATTATACTAAAAATATAAAAATTTTCATTTTATGATAAGTTGAGTATGTTTTACTCTCTGTCATATTGTACTTATTTTAGAAGTAAAAAAACTGGGTGACAGTAAAAATTATGATTTAATATGCATTATTTTTCTTTATTTGGGCTTAGGTTACAAGTAGTCAAAATATTAACAGTAAAGTTATTACTCTTCAATACACTACATTCAAAAATGTTTGCTTTAAACCTTACATTAGAAGTAGTGAAAAATTGTAACTATGAATGAAAAATTGTAACTATGACAATAATTGTATTTTAGTATACTTTAGTTTTACTTTCGTTACTTTGGGCTTATATTAGAAGAAGTGAAAGTTATTTCATTTTAAGATTCCCTCAAAACATGAAAATTCATGCGGGTAATGAATAAAAGACTATAAAACTTTCAAAAAAGAATGACACATGAAAAAGGCTCTTAAAGGCATGCAGGATTCTTTTCACTTTTGTAACATAAAGCTAGAACACTTTGCTTCTTGGTGTTTGTGTTTTAGAAGTAGTGAAAAATAGCAGCTGTAAAAATTATCCTATTTTAAAATATACTCAAACGTGTTATTTTCTTTCGTTGAGCTGGTGTTACAGGTAAGGAAAAATTGAGCTGTAAAAGTTAATATACACTAAAATATGGGGATTTCCTTTCTTTTAGATTATACTAAAAATAGAAAAAATAGAGGATGTAAACATTTTCATTTTATGATAAGTTGAGTATGTTTTACTCTCTGTCATATGGTACTTATATTAGAAATAGCTAAACAAGGTGACAGTAAAAATTATGATTTAATATTGACACAAATGTATTATTTTTCTTTATTTTGGTTTAGGTTACAAGTAGTCAAAATATTGACAGTAAAGTTATTACTTTTCAATATAATACTACATGCAAAAATTTTGCTTTAAACCTTACATTAGTAGTGAAAAATTGTAACTATGAATGAAAAATTGTAACTTTGACAATAATTGTATTTTAGTATACTTTAAAGTTACTTTCGTTTTTTGGGCTTATATTAGAAAGAGTGAAAGTTATTTCATTTCAAGATTCCCTCAAAAGATGAAAATTCATGCGCGTAATGAATAAAAGACTATAAAACTTTAAAAAAAGTATGATACATGAAAAACGTTCTAAAAGGTATGCAATATTCTTTTCATTTTTGTAACGTAAAGCTAGAACACTTTGCTTCTCTGTGTTTGTGTTTACGAAGTAGCGAAAAATAGCAGCTGTAAAAATTATCCTGTTTTAAAATATACTCAAACATGTTATTTTTTTTTCGTTGGGCTCGTGTTACAGGTAATGAAAAATTGAGCTGTAAAAGTTAATATACACTAAAATATGTTGATATATTTTAAGATTTTACTAAAAAAGAAAAAGTAGATGTAAAAGTAAGTATATATATATATATATATATATATATATATATATATATATATATTATATATATATATATATATATATATATATATATATATATGTAAGTAAGTAGAGGTAACTAAAAATTTTCATTTTATGATAAGTTGACTATGTTTTACCCTCTGTCATATTGCACTTAAATTAGAAACAGCGAAAGAGGGTGACAGTAAAAAATGTGATTTAATATTCACATAAATGTATCATTTTTCTTTATTTTGGTTTAAGTTACAAGTAGTTAAAATACTGACAGTAAAGTTAATACTTTTCATTATACTACATGCAAAATTATTGCTTTAAACCTTACATTAGAAGCAGGGAAAAATTGTAACTATGAATGAAAAATTGTGACTATGACAATAATTGTATTTTAGTATACTTTAGTTTTACTTTCGTTACTTTGGGCTTATATTAGAAGTGAAAGTTATTTCATTTTAAGATTCCCTCAAAAGATGAAAATTCATGCGGGTAATGAATAAAACAATATAAAACTTGCAAAAAAGAATGACACATGAAAAAGGCTCTAAAAGACATGCAAGATTCTTTTCACTTTTGTAACGTAAAGCTAGAACACTTGCTTCTTGGTGTTTGTGTTTCAGAAGTAACGAAAAATAGTAGCTGTAAAAATTATCCTATTTTAAAATAAACACAAACGCGTTATTTTCTTTCTTTAGGTTTATGTTACACGTAATGAAAAATTGAGTTGTGAAAGTTAATATGTACTAAAATATGTTTATTTCCTTTCTTTAAGATTATATCAAAAATAGTAAAAAGTTGGGGCTGTAAAAATTTTCACTTTATGATAAGTTGAGTATGTTTTACTCTCTACCATATTGTACTTATTTTAGAAGTAGCGAAACAGGGTGACAGTAAAAATTATGATTTATTATTCACACAAATGTATTATTTTTCTTTATTTTGGTTTGGATTACAAATAGTCAAAATATTGACAGTAAAGTTATTACTTTTCAATATACTACATGCAAAAATGTTGCTTTAAACCTTACATTAGAAGCAGTGAAAATTGTAACTATGAATGAAAAATTGTAACTATGACAATAATTGTATTTTTATATACTGTAGTGTTACTTTCGTTACTTTGGGCTTATATTAGAAAGAGTGAAATTTCATTTTAAGATTCCCTCAAAAGATGAAAATTCATTTGGGTAATGAATAATAGACTTTAAATCTTTCAAAAAAGAAAGACACATGAAAAAGGCTCTAAAAGGTATGCGGGGGTCTTTTCACTTTTGTAATGTAAAGATAGAACACGTTGCTTCTTGGTGTTTGTGTTTTCGAACTAGCAAAAAATAGCAGCTGTAAAAATTATCCTATTTTAAAAGATACTCAAACACGCTATTTTCTTTCGTTAGGCTTGTGTTACTGGTAATGAAAAATTGATCTGTAAAAGTAAATATACACTAAAATATGTTGATTTCCTTTCTTCAAGATTATATTAAAATATTAAAAATAGGGGATGTAAAAGTTTTCATTTTATGATAAGTTGGGAATGTTTTACTCTCTGTCCTATTGTACTTATATTAGAAATAGCGAAACAGGGTGACAGTAAAAATTATGATTTAATATGAATTATTTTTCTTTATTTGGGCTTAGGTTACAAGTAGTTAAAATATTGACAGTAAAGTTATTACTTTTCAATATACTACATTCAAAAATGTTGCTTTATACCTTACGTTAGAAGCAGTGAAAAATTGTAACTATGAATGAAAAATTGTAACTATGACAATAATTGTATTTTAATATACTGTAGTTTTACTTTCGTTACTTTAGGCTAATATTAGAAAGAGTGAAAGTTATTTCATTTTAAGATTCCCTCAAAGGATGAAATTCATGTGGTAGTAATGTTTAAAAGACTATAAAACTTCCAAAAAAGAATGACACATGAAAAAGGCTCTAAAAAGTATGCAGGAATCTTTTCACTTTTGTAACATAAAGCTAGAACACTTTGCTTCTCGGTGTTTGTGTTTTAGAAGTAGTGAAAAATAACAGTTGTAAAAATTATCCTACTTTAAAATATACTGAAACGCGTTATTTTTTTCGTTAGACTTAGTGTTATAGGTAATGAAAAATTGAGCTGTAAAAATTAATATATACTAAAATATGTTGATTACATTCTTTAAGATTATACTAAAAATATAAAAATTTTCATTTTATGATAAGTTGAGTATGTTTTACTCTCTGTCATATTGTACTTATTTTAGAAGTAAAAAAACTGGGTGACAGTAAAAATTATGATTAAATATGCATTATTTTTCTTTATTTGGGCTTAGGTTACAAGTAGTCAAAATATTAACAGTAAAGTTATTACTCTTCAATATACTACATTCAAAAATGTTGCTTTAAACCTTACCTTAGAAGCAGTGAAAAATTGTAACTATGACAATATTTGTATTTTAGTATACTTTCGTTTTACTTTCGTTACTTTGGGCTTTTATTAGAAAGAGTGAAAGTTATTTCATTTTAAGATTCCCTAAGAAAAAGATGAAAATTCATGCGGGTAATGAATAAAAGACTATAAGACTTTCAAAAAAGAATGACACATGAAAAAGGCTCTAAAAGGTATGCTGGAGTCTTTTCACTTTTGTAACGTAAAGCTAGGACACTTTGCTTCTTGGTGCTTGTGTTTACGAAGTAGCGAAAAATAGCAGCTGTAAAAATTATCCTATTTTAAAATATACTCAAACATGTTATTTTTTTTTCGTTGAGCTGGTGTTACAGGTAAGGAAAAATTGAGCTGTAAAAGTTAATATACACTAAAATTGTGCCCTGCTAACCTACCAAATGAAAAGCTTTTATGATTCCTGGCTTAGTCCTATAAATTCTCGCCTGGATGCAAGTAATGCATGTCCATGAAACATTTTAATGACCTACGAAGCCATTACATCTCCAAAGTAATTTGGATCCACAGAATTTCAGAATTTAGAAACCGAATATTCCCTCCCTCGTGTCTACTGTCACTTTATTCTACAGTGGTCACTGGCTTTGTAGTGAGGCTTAGCAGTGGCCAAATCATTATCTAATTGATAGGTGCTATGAGTATTGCTACATGATACCTGAATCCTCAATGGTGAATGGTAAGACTATCTTTCGCAACATCAGGTTATTATAGAACATCAACATCGTAAATGTGTTGATAGTACATTTTTTAGGCATTATGGAATTCTTCCTCCTATTACAAGACCATTAAAGCCACTTCTGAATGTATTTCAACTGCCGTTCTTTTCCAGCATTCTGGTCGTCTAAAGCACCTAACATTAAAAATTGCAACTTCCGGCATTGTAGTAATCTAAAATATGTTTACAGCTTTCCGACTGCAATCTTAGCTGATTGATTGAACACATTCTACACAACATCCACAGTCTCACTATTCATATTTTTCGATGTGATGTGGAACAGTCTGTTTTGAGCATTCAACTCATACAAGAGAACAATTGACAACATCAAACAATTGACAATCGAAAATCTCTTGAGCATTTCTAAGGACAGTTAAAGGCCAATTTCCTCCCCTTCAGATGTTGCCTTATCTTGGCTTTTTGAATATCTTTTAAATATAGAGTAACACAAGAGCAACAATTTGCAATTCATTTTTATTCTATTCTATTCATTTTTATTCATGGAATTTCTTGTATTCGTAATATTGAAAAGTACTGTCAGTTTAATCTAAAAAACATCCCAATCTGAATTGAGCCTGAAGCCTTATAATGCATAATGGAAATTATAACACCATTTACTAATAATATTTTGAAATATTCTTTCCCTTTTGCCATATAAATTCCTATTACTTTCCATACATTCAGGTTAACTTTCATAGAGTATTTTTAAGCTCTTTAAAAGCTCTATAAAATTTATTATATATTACTCTCTCTCTCTCTCTCTCTCTCTCTCTATATATATATATATATATATATATATATATATATATATATATATATATATATATATATATATATATATATATATATATATATATATATATATATATATATATATATATATATATATATATATATATATATATATATATATATATATATATATATATATATATATATATATATATATATATATATATATTGTAAGGAAAATTCTCAGGGGTTTTCAAATCTGAAATCAAGGGCTAAAAATTCCATCGTCCTTTTGCTTTCTGCTTTTTAACCCTTTACATAGCCCTAGCAGACAATTTGAAATTTCCAAACAAAAAAGTGATACACGCTGTCGCAGGCAGATTTTTCTAGAAATTTTCCCATAGATGTTGACTAGGTGTTACGGGTCTTGTACACAGAAATTCAAGCTAGCTGACCCCCTCAGTTTGTTCTGTCCCTATGATAAAGTGGGAACCCGTCCTCCAACGTTATCTTAATAAAGGTCTTTAGCTAAAACGGTGTCATGTTTATGGGCTATGACTGCAACCACCCATCGAGAAGTCCGTCTTATTACATACATATATATATATATATATATACATATATATGCATGTATTATATGTATTATATATATATGTATATATATATATATACATATATATATATATATATATATATATATATATATATATGTATATATATATATATATATATATATATATATATATATATATATATATATATATATATATATATATATATATATATATATATATATATATATATATATATATATATATATATATATATATATATATATATATATATATATATATATATATATATATATATATATATATATATATATATTATATATATATATATATATATATATATATATATATATATATATATATATATATATATATATATACAGAGAGAGGGAGAGAGAGAGAGATGTATGCCGCTGCCACTTTCAATGTGTTGGCTTTTCTTTTATATATTTTAATGTATTAATAATTTAGTGACAACTTGAAGAGGAAGAAACAGAAAAAGAATTTAACTTTTTCTATGTTAAAATAAAATTTAGAGTAATGTTCAACAAGAAAAAAATGACAGAAATTTAAATCTTTTTATTTCAATTTTTGTAAATATATTATAAACAATGTAACAATGATTTAATGACTTTTAGCGGAGGAATAAAAAATGCAAGGAATCTAATATCTTATCCGAGTTTTCTATGTATGAAATAAGCAACAAATCAGTGTGGCTTAGGGACATTTACTAGACAAGAAAAGAAAATAATTTAATCATTATTTCAGTTTCTGGATAATATAGGAGGGATATAAGAGTAACTTAAAACCTTTTATCAGTGATAAAAAAAAAGTTATTATAAACATATTACAAAATATTTCAGAACCTTATGTAAGCAATGTAGTAGCAGTGACGATATTTTTATGTAAATTAATAAAAGAAAACTACCAATTCTACTCTTCCCAAATATGTTATAAACAAAATAACAATGTTTTAGTGACTTTCAGCAGAAAAATTAAAAAAAAAAATACAAAGAATTTAATCACTTATACGAGTGTTCCAAGAATGAAATAATCTATAAAGTATGTCTTAGTGACGTTTAATAGACAGGAGAAGAAAAGAATTTAATCCTATTGTTTCAATTTTCCAAGTATATAGGAGCAATGTAAAAATGGCTTACAAGCTTTTAACTTAATAACCAAATCAAGGTGTTCTTATAAACCTTTTATAAAAAATTATATTGCCTAAAGTAAGCAGAGTAGCAATGACTTAGCGATGTTTACAGTGGAATAAATAAAAAAGAATTTATATTTGAGTTTTTCAAGTATGTTATAAACAATGTAACAACGATTTATCGCCTTTCAGCAAAGAATTCAATTTTCCAAGTATATAGGATCAATGTAAAAATGACTTACAAGCTTTTAACTTAGTAACCAAATCAATGCATTCTTATAAACCTTTTATAAAGATTTTTTTTGCCTAAAGTAAGCAGTGTAGCAGCAACGGCATAGTGATGTTTACAATGGAATAAATAAAAAAGAATTTATATTTGAGTTTTTCAAGTATGTTATAAACATTGTAACAACGATTTATCGACTTTCAGCAAAGAATTCAATTTTCCAAGTATATAGGAGCAATGTAAAAATGGCTTACAAGCTTTTAACTTAGTAACCAAATCAATGCGTTCTTATAAAACTTTTATAAAGATTCTTTTTGCCTAAAGTAAGCAGTGTAGCAGCAATGATTTAGCGATGTTTACAGTGGAATAAATAAAAAAGAATTTATATTTGAGTTTTTCAAGTATGTTATAAACATTGTAACAACGATTTATCGACTTTCAGCAAAGAATTCAATTTTCCAAGTATATAGGAGCAATGTAAAAATGGCTTACAAGCTTTTAACTTAGTAACCAAATCAATGCGTTCTTATAAAACTTTTATAAAGATTCATTTTGCCTAAAGTAAGCAGTGTAGCAGCAATGACTTAGTGATGTTTACAATGGAATAAATAAAAAAGAATTTATATTTGAGTTTTTCAAGTATGTTATAAACATTGTAACAACGATTAATCGACTTTCAGAAAAGAATTCAATTTTCCAAGTATATAGGAGCAACCTAAATGTAAGATAGTCGAAATTTTTAAGAGAACTCAACGTATAGAAGCAAAAATACAACTTCCAGACACAAATAATACCCAAACATATTCAAAATACCGGGTGGCCATAATTAAACTGACAGTTCTCAGAGTGTTCTGTAGCGCGATCTATTTGCGAGAATGACGCCACATTTTGTAGGAAGATTAAACAAGACGTGGGACGAAGGATTCCACTAAAAAACAAATTAGTTCCAGAAGTCACCGCTAGTTGAGTATTTGGCGCTGTGAAATAGAAAATAGAGTGTTAACAAATGCAAATTAATACGGAATAAAATTATCTTTTATTATGTCATTTTCTGATTTAGTTCAAGTGCAATATGGCAACACTTTCAAAAAAGCGTAAAATCTACATAAACACCGATAAAATCTCGTGAGCTGCAATATCACGTACGCTGAGCAGAAAAAGAAGTTCTTTATTCAAACTTCACGTTACATCCATTGCCACAGTGCCAGAAGGCAATTTATGTATTGATTTGCATTTGTTAACACTCTATTTTCTATTACACAGCGCCAAATATTCCCCTGGCTGTGACTTCTGGAACTAATTTGTTTTTTAGCGGAATCCTTCATCCCCCGTTTTGTTTAATCTTCCAACAAAATGTGGCGTCATTCTCGCAATTGATTGCGCTACAGAACACTGTGAGCACTGTCAGTTTAATTATGGCCACCCGGTATATTATTAAACGATAATATGACAAAACAGAAAGAGAAAAAAACTACTAGTTCTACTCAAAGCCAATTAAGGACTCGAGCCTGCCTCAGGATAGCCATTCCTCACGGTTAAAAGAGAACAATAGAAAATTAAAGTGTACAGGGTATTTTAAAAAGTATCAAAAATTGAATTAAAATTTTTTATCGGAATAAAAAATCTTTTAACAACCTCGATTTATTTATATTTCGATTTATAAAATCATACATTTTAATAATTCTAAGTTAATTTATTTATAAAACCCTCTGTGTTCCACGTGTCTCCTTAAAGCTATAGTTGAATGCATAAAAGCTACACTTAAAACATATTGCAGTAACATGCAATTAACTCCATGAAATGATAGAAGATTGCTGAAATTTTTAAAGAAAAGGCCTTTTTTTATTGCTCTAGATTTTTAACAAAAATAATAAGACAGGAAATTTGATCCATCTGATCCCAGATAAAGATCTTTAAAACACGTTGGCACTTCCGTAAACTTCTTTCGTTAAAATGATAAAAAGTTAAAATTTTCCGGTAGATCTGCAAGTCAAATGGAAAAAAAAAATCTTTTCAAGGTTTGTTTTTAATTACATAAAATACTTTCTTTCCTTATCCTAAAATCAAGTTTCAAAGATTGTTGCCACTAGAGGAAGAAAAAAAATATATGATAAGTTTTGAAAATATTTTGGTTTTTAAATCAAAAACCAGTGAGGGAAAAAATATTATAAACTTAAACAAAGCCCAAAAGTTGTCGATTTTGTTCACTGAGTATTTAGAATTCTATGGAAGAGTTTTAAAATAACCGAAAGCATTGAAGTCTCACTACAGTTGTTATGTTTTACTTCCATACCATTATGTTGTCTCTTCACCCACGTGATCAGTCTCCACCATGTCTCATGCGGGTGAACTAACAATCTTGAAGAACATATGCTGTCTCGACGATGTTTTGTAATAGGTTTGTCACTGAGGGTAGAAAGGTGTGCCTGTGGAATAATATTTTCTCAGTATGGAATTGTAACTGGCTGATAATACGCTAATGCTTATTTCAGTTTTCAGCATTGCTAAATGTTTATTACTATAAAGAATGCACTTGAGTGAAGCTTAAAGGCAAGAAAAGGTAAGATATTTTTTAAAATTTAATTACATAAAATAGTTCATATCCCAAAATCAAGTTTTAAGTATTATTTCCACAAAAAAGATGAAAAATGTACAATAAGTTTTAAAAATATTTAGGTTTCTAAAACTTAAACTTATTTTTTTTAAATTTAATTACCTAAAATAGTTCATACACCAAAATCAAGTTTTAAGTTTGCACAAAAGAATGAAAAATGTACAATAAGTTTTAAAAATATTTAGGTTTCTAAAACTTAAACTTATTTATTTTAATTTAATTACATAAAATAGTTCATATACCAAAATCAAGTTTGCACAAAAAGATGAAAAATGTACAATAAGTTTTAAAAATATTTAGGTTTCTAAAACTTAAACTTATTTATTTTAATTTAATTACATAAAATAGTTCATATCTCAAAATCAAGTTTGCACAAAAAGAGGAAAAATGTGCAATAAGTTTTAAAAATATTTAGGTTTTTAAAACTTAAACTTATTTATTTTAATTTAATTACATAAAATAGTTCATATCCCAAAATCAAGTTTTAAGTATTGTTTCCACAAAAAGATGAAAAATGTACAATAAGTTTTAAAAATATTTAGGTTTCTAAAACTTAAACTTATTTATTTTAATTTAATTACATAAAATAGTTCATATCCCAAAATCAAGTTTGCACAAAAAGATGAAAAATGTACAATAAGTTTTAAAAATATTTAGGTTTCTAAAACTTATTTATTTTAATTTAATTACATAAAATAGTTCATATCCCAAAATCAAGTTTTAAGTATTGTTTCCACAAAAAGATGAAAAATGTACAATAAGTTTTAAAAATATTTAGGTTTCTAAAACTTAAACTTATTTATTTTAATTTAATTACATAAAATAGTTCATATCCCAAAATCAAGTTTTAAGTATTGTTTCCACAAAAAGATGAAAAATGTACAATAAGTTTTAAAAATATTTAGGTTTCTAAAACTTAAACTTATTTATTTTAATTTAATTACATAAAATAGTTCATATCCCAAAATCAAGTTTTAAGTATTGTTTCCACAAAAAAGATGAAAAATGTACAATAAGTTTTAAAAATATTTAGGTTTCTAAAACTTAAACCTATTTATTTTAATTTAATTACATAAAATATTTCATTCCCAAAATCAAGTTTTAAGTATTGTTTCCACTAAAAGATGAAAAATGTACAATAAGTTTTAAAAATATTTAGGTTTTTAAAACATAAACTTATATATTTTAATGTAATTACATAAAATGCTTCATATCCCAAAATCAAGTACTGTTTCTAGAAAAAGATGAAAAATGTACAATAAGTTTTAAAATTATTTAGATTTATAAAACTTAAACTTATTTATTTTAATTTAATTACATAAAATATTTCATATCCCAAAATCAAGTTTAAAGTATTGTTTCCACTAAAAAGATGAAAAATGTACAATAAGTTTTAAAAATATTTAGGTTTCTAAAACTTAAACTAATGGAAGAAAAAGCTTTTAAATGCGTAAAACTCAATGAGAAACTTAAAAAAAAAAAAAAAAAAAAAAAAAAAAAAAACCGCGAAAGTGTATAAATTTTACTAGTGATTTTATATTTTACTTGGTTTAATAATAATAATCTTTTACTTAGTGTATAATTATTAAAGAATTATTTTTCTCATATTAAACTTGCAGTTGACCATGTTAAGTATACATTAAAAATGTTTTTGTGTATTTCTAATTTTCTAATTTGAATAGAATATATAATTTTGAATTTACTAATTCTTTATTTCCTTGAAACATTAATTTCACATTATTGGATTTAAAAGTCTTTTTAATATTTAAACTAAAAATGTAAAAAATCATACTTTTTTTTGTTTAGACTGCCATAAACAAATATAACTAAAGTTATTATTTCTTTCAGAAAACTTTTAAGTTTTTGCACAAACATTTTTTTCTTCTATAAAACAGCTAAATTATTTTGTTTATA
>CM063510.1:107778296-107788296 GCA_032207245.1 Pardosa pseudoannulata | reverse complement strand
AAGAAAGTCTTTTAAGTATCGATATAAAGGTTCATGACGAGTTCTGGTAAAGTGTCAAGATACGGATGCCAAATGAAACAGCCTTTTCAGTGTTGACACAGAGATTCATGGTGAGTACTAATAAAGTGTCAAGAAACGGATTCCAAATGAAACAGTCTTTTCAGTATCGATATAAAAATTCATGGCGAATTCAGGTAAAGTGCCAAGATACGGACTCCAATTGAAACAGTCTTTTCAGTGTTAACATAGACGTTCATGGTGAGTACTAATAGAGTGTCAAGAAACGGATTCCAAATGAAAGTCTTTTCAGTATCGATATAAAGGTTCATGGTGAGTTCTGATAAAGTGTCAAGAAAAGAATTCGAAATGAAACAGTCCTTTTAGTGTTGACATAGAGGTTAAAGGTGAATACTAATAAAGAGTCAAGAAACGGATTTCAAGTGAAACAGTCTTTTCAATATCGATATAAAGGTTCATGGCGAGTTCTCGTAAAAGTGCCAATGATGTTGACGAATCATGGGATTTTCCTTACTTACTAATATCCTGATACGGATAATCACTGTTTTTTAAAATTAGAAAGCATAATTTTACTCCTCTGTTAGAAGTGGATATAACAATTAAAAACATCCGCTTTCATCTTAGATTCTGTAAATAAATGTTACAATATCACTCATGCAAAATATCGGTGAATAGTGGATGTTTCCCTATGGAGATAAGTTTTTTTTAGAGTTATAAATGTTTTAATCGGATTCTGGTAAAGAATCTAGATTTGCAAACATTAAAGTTTACAAATTATATCATTTTATTTAATCATAAATATGTTGATACGGAAAGTCCTCTTTCTTATAAATAGGAAGCCTCATTTTGCTTCTCAGATTACAGGATATAACTAATTAAAACTACAACTTTCATTCTGCGACTGAATGTAGCAATATCAGTAATGGGAGGTTGGTAAATGGGAGATTTTTCTTTATTGTTATCTAGATTCTAATTCGATTCTGTCAAAGAACTTGTAAATATAACCCACTAATTTTGATAGCCGTATGATGTAAGCCAAATGAGAGGATCCTGCTCTTTGTTAGAATAGTTTGTCGGCTTAAATCCTACATGGTAGGATTTTTTGAAATCGTTTGGAATCAGCTTTAAACACTAGGTCGTAATCTCAACAGTTTTCATTTTGAGAAAATGTAGACCATTATGCTCCAAATAAAAATCAAACTAAAGTTGACAAATTTTATGATTATCGTGAAACGGCTAAATCCTAATTTTTATTAACCCCCTGCCTGTGGAATATATTTCAGCAAAAAGTGACAAAAATGGAAAAAAATTATGTTTAATTTTGTTCGTTATTATCTTCAAAATGTTATAAATAGATTATTTTTGAAAAAAAATTAAATGAAATAACTACTATATTCACTATTTTCACATATATGAGAATTGTTAATGGATTACAGTAGTTTTTGCTCAAATTACAGAAAAATATATCAAGGGATATAATTTTCTGGATAAATATAATAAACTCTACAACAATATTATTAGCTCTTTCAACTGTCATGAATTCCATGTCCCTCAAGTTCCTTTGAATTTCACAAATCCTTTACAGTATTCCAGAAATAGTGACATATGGCGCAGTGTCAAACTTTTAGTTGGAAAATATCTCTATCTATTGAGAAAATGGCAAATTAAATATTATGCATTGGATAAGACGATTTCGGGAGTCACGGAATTGAAATACCGTTTCTCCTCTTGTCCGAACGCAGGTCGGACATTAGAAATTTGGCCCATTTCAGATACTCCGCAATTCGAATCGGGCTGCAGACCTCAATGTTCGTGACCGTCTGGTTTTAAACAAGTCCTAGTTTTATAAGACGTCCCAGCAACTGTAACGTTTCGAAGCAAACCAAATCAAACCGAAACGTAATCATCATTACGTAACGATCATTACGTAAAATCCAAAAAGAACTGAGTATTTGAGTTTCTTCTTAGAAAATTCGAGCCTTATGGGGGCCAAACAGGTAGAGCAATGCATTTTAGAACTAGATTCAAATTTGGAAGATGGTATGGATGTCCCTATTTAATTGGAATCGTATCGTTTTTAAAAAATAGAAACTCGGTGGTTTTTTTTTCTTTTTTCCACTTTTGTTAAGGATTTTGTCACATTTCTAAGTCCCGTAGTGTGAAAAGAAAATTTACTATAGCGTCTTCAGAAACTTAATATTTCGAAATTTAGTGAGAAAATATATCTATCTATTGAGAAAATGGCAAATTAAATATTATGCACTGGATGAACCGATTTATGACATCGAGGAATTGAAATACCGTTTTTTCTCTTGCCCAAAATCAGGTCGGGCATTACAGATTTGGCTTATTTCCGTTTTCAAACTGAGTTTAGGTGTCTCAGGGGGTTAAAAAGGAAACATTATTTTACACAGCTGTTAAAGAGAATACAAAAAATTAAAACTGCCAATTTCAGCAATCAACTATTCAACGCAAAATATTGAATAGTAGATGTTCCTGGAACGGAAGTCTTTTCTATATCGATATAAAGGAAATCGGTATATACTGGTGAAGTGTTTAGAAACGTACCTTAAGTACTAATTTTCTAATACGGATAAATATAAAGCCTCATTTTACACCTGTGTTATATAGGGAGATAACAATTTAAAATTACAGCTTTCAGCTTTCACCATTATGCTCCAAATCAAAATCAAACTAAAGTTGACAAATTTTATGAATATCGTGATAAGGCTAAACTCTAATTTGTATTAACTCCTTGCCTGTGGAATATATTTGAGAAAAATGTGCCAAAAATGGGAAAAAATTATCTTTAATTTTTGTTCTTAATTATAATTAAAGTGTTATCAATAGATTATTATTGAAAAAAAAGTTAAACGAAATAACTACTATATTCAATGTTTTCACATATATGAAAATTGTTAATTGATTACAGTTTTATTTTTGCTCAAATTGGAAAAAAAAAAAAAAAATCAAATGACATAATTTTATGGAAAAATATAATAAACTAATACAACAATATTATCTATAATAACTCTTATGTCGCAAATAGTAGACCGTAGCGCTTCAAACCAACCAACTAACCAATCAATCTATATTAATTGTCAGGAATTCCATGTCCCTCAGATTCCTTTGAATTTCACGAATCCTTTACAGTATCCCAGAAATAGCGACGAATGGCTCAATGCTGAACTTTTAGTGGGAAAATATCTCTATCTATTGAGAAAATGGCAAATTAAATATTATGCATTGGACGAAGCGATTTCTGGAGTCACGGAATTGAAATACCATTTTTTTTTTCTTGCCCGAACTCAGGTCGGGCATTAGAAATTTGGCGCATTTCAGACACTCCGCAATTCGAATCTGGCTGCAGACCTCAATGTTAGTGACCGTCTGGTTTTAAACAAGTCCTAGTTTTATAAGACGTCACAGAGACTGTAACGTTTCGAAACAAACCAAATCTAACCACGTAAAATCGTAAAAGAACTGAGTATTTGAGTTTCTTCTTAGAAAATTCGAACCTTATGCTGGCCGAACAGGTAGAGCAATGCATTTTGGTACTAGATTCAAATTTGGATGATGGTACGGATGTTCGTATTTAATTGGTATCGTTTTTAAAAAATTGGAACTCTTTTTTTTTTTTTTTTTTTCCCAGGTTCGTCAAGGATCTCGTTACGTTTCTCAGTTCCGTAGTGTGGAAAGAAAATTTACCATAACGTCTTCAGAAACTTAATCTTTCAAAATTTAGTGATAAAATATATCTATCTATTGAGAAAATGGCGAATTAAATATTATGCACTGGACAACCGATTTCTGGCATCACGGAATTGAAATACCGTTTTTTCTTTTGCCCTATGGGCAAAAGTCGGGCATTACAGATTTGGCTTATTTCCGTTTTCGAACTGAGTTCGGGTGTCACAGCAAGAGGTTGAAAAAGAAGCATTATTTTGCACAACTGTTAAAGAGGATACAAAAAATTAAAACTGCCATTTTCAGAAATCAACTATTCAACTCAAAATATTGAATAGTAGATTTTCTGGAACTAAATAGTCTTTTCTATATCGATACAGAGGTTCTAAGTGAGTACTAGTGAAGTGTCTAGAAACGTATCCAATGAAGGTGACGAATTGTATGATTTTCTTTAGGTATTAATTTTCTAATACGGATAAATTGAAAGCCTCATTTTACACCTATGTTAGATATGGAGATAACAATTTAAAATTGCAGCTTTCAGCTTTAATTCTGTTATTAAATGTAATAATATCAGTAATGCAAAGAAGCCAAATAGTCGATATTTATGCTATTAAGCCTCTTGTTAGATTTACGTATGGAACTCAAAAATGCAATCCAAATTAAATATTATGCATCGGATGAACCGATTTTGGGCTCCACGGAATTGAAATACCGTTTTTTCTCTTGCCCGAACTCAGGTCGGGCCTTACAAAGTTGGCGTATTTCCGTTTTCGAACTGAATTTAGGTGTCACAGACAAGGGGTTAAAAAGGGAGCATTATTTTGCTCACTATTAAAAAGGAATAAAAAATTAAAACTGCCATTTTCAGCAATCAACTATTCAAGGCAAAATATTGAATAGTAGATGTTCTGGAACGAAACAGTCTTTTATATATGGATATAAAGGTTCTAAGTAAGTACTGGTGAAGTGTCTAGAAACGTATCCAATGAAGTTGACGAATCATATGATTTTCTTTAGGTACTAATTTTCTAATACGGATAAAAAGAAAGCCTCATTTTGCACCTGTGTTAGATGGTAACAATTTAAAATTGAAGCTTTCAGCTTTGATTCTGCTATTAAATGTAATAATATCAGTATTGCAAAGAAACAAATAGTCGATGTTTCCGTATGGACATATACCTTTTTTTATGGCTATTAAGGCTCTTGTTGGATTTACGCATAGAACTCAAAAATGCAATCCAAATTAACTATTATGCATTGGACGAACCGATTTTGGGCTCTACGGAATTGAAATACCCTTTACTCTCTTGCCCGAACTCCGGGCGGGCATTACAAAATTGGCGCATTTCCGCTTTCGAAATGAGTTTAGGTGTCACAGGCAATGGGTTAAAAAGGGAGCATTATTTTGCTCACTATTAAAAAGGATACAAAAAATTAAAACTGTCATTTTCAGAAATCAACTATTTAACGCAAAATATTGTAAAGTAGATGTTTCTGGAACAAAAGAGTCTTTTCTATATCGATATAAAGGTTCTAGATGAGTGCTAGTGAAATGTCTAGAAACGTACAGTATGAAGGGTACAAATTATATGATTTTAAGTATTAACTTTCTAATACGGATAAATAGAAAGCCTCATTTTACACCTGTGTTAAACGGGGAGATAACATTTTAAAATTGCAGCTTTCATCTTTGGTTCTGTTACAAAATGTAATACTAACAGTAATGCAAAGCAGTGAATAGAGGATGTTTCCGGACGGAAATGGCCGAATGCTGGGTTATTTGTTAGGGCGCTGATCGTCGTTACCGGAGTTCGTGGGTTCGAATCCCATTATTGCATGGATGTTCGTAGCCGTTCGGAATCGGCTTTAAGCAGTAGGTCCCAGTCTCATTAACCCTCGTGTGCAAATCAGTAGACCGTAACTCTCCAAAACCAAACCAAACCAAACCGGATGGAAATGACCAAACGCTGGGCTATTGGTTAAGGTGCTGATCGTCGGTACCGGAGTTCGTGGGTTCGAATCCCACTACGGCATGGATGTTCGTAGCCGTTCGGAATTGGATTTAAGCGGTAGGTCCCGGTCTCATTAGCCCTCGTGTACAAAACAGTAGACCGTTGCGCTCCAAACCGAATGAAAATGTAGCTTTTTTATTGTTATTAAGGCTTTAGCTCGATTTCTGTACTGAACTCAAAAATGCAATCCCTGAAGTTGACGAATTATATAATTTGTTTTGTTTATTTTTATCTTTAAAACAATTAATCCTGTTTCTTATAAAAAAAAGCATTACTTTAAGCCTCTGTAAGATGATTTAGAAATTTAAAACTTCTTGTTTCCAGATTATGTTACTAAATGTAACAATATCATTAATTCAAAACGCAAAATAGTGGATGTTTCTTACTGAAAATAGACCTTTTTTATTGCTACAAAGGTTCTAGTCAGATTGCAGTAAAGGGAGTAACGAATTGTATGAAAGTTCATAGCCCTGGTAGGAACAAGTCCTGTTTTTTTATTTATACGTAGAAAACTATAGGTTATGTCTTGGATAAAGAGGATCTAAAAATTTAAAACTGCCGTTTTCATGTTAGATACAATTGCAAAATGCAATAGTGTCAGTAATGGGAAGCAGCGAATAATATGGATAATTTTCAGATGCCTAACCGTCTTCTTTTTCTTCTCCCGGATTAGGGGATTCGTTTGCTGAGATGTTTGAAAATGTCACGCCGTCCCCTCTGACATTATAACTCGGAATGCAGAGAAGAAAAGGCAAACAGTGCAATGCGCTTCCCGTGTGTCATTTATAATAGCGTACTTCCTCATTTTTTGATTTCGCTTATTTTAATGATATTACATTTTCAACATTGAAACATTTTGGGGATGTCAGATCCATTTATATGTATATATTCGTGATATATGTGTCTTTATTTTCGGCAGTTGAAAGGAGTGGATGACTTCTCTAAAATGGCAGCTAAATGCACATCTTCCCGGGCACTTTTAGCACCTGTTGCGCGCCAATTATCTTCCTCGCTTGCGCTTGCTCGAATAAATACATGGCAAAAAAATAATCGACCGTATCTATCGCTTGGGGGGCAAGAAACTAAGCCTATTTGTAATCCCCCCCTAAAAGAACCTCCTATCCTATCGGCGATATCTAGAGAAAGGCGCATGCGTGTCTAAAAATCGTCTGCCCCCATCATTCGACACCCCCTTTCCAGAAAAGCGCCGCCGGTTAGGTGGGGTGGACGTGGAACGAGAGGAGAAGCCACAAGTGTTCGAAAAGACCTGTTGATTCACTCAACCGCCTGTTGAATGCGCCAGCGAAAAGGTGGCAGAGATATAAGTGAGTGACGTTTCTTTGTCATTATTTTTTTTTTATCCGCACGTGGTGGATGATTTAATCTTAATCGCCGATTTAACGGCAGGGGTACATCATAAAGTTAATTGTGGGAGATGTCTTATTTTTTCCGCTAGAATAAAGTTTGACTTTATGGGCGCGTAACAGATGGTTCCCGATTGCGCCCCGCTTAACTGAAAACCGATACTAATCGATGAGTTTATAGTTTGTTAGATGCATATTTATTAATTTTATTACCAGAGGCTGATATTTATCAGTCCATTTTGCTGCCATGAAGGTTTATTAAATGTGCCCCGTGTGCATCGTTGTTTTAAAGGGATAAATTAACTTAATTAAAGCCTTAAAAATATATTAATAGCATGTAAATCATAACTGCAATAGTAATAACTTGATTGAAATTAAATATTTTTCGATATGAAATATTTTTGCTAAACTTAAAACTTAAGGTTACTTCTCTATGATTGAGTTTTATTGAGGTTCAGATGTTTGATATATATCATTAAATATACTCTTAGTTAATATAGAAGTAGAGAATTCATTTTTTAAAATTTTGTACATTTAAATATTTTCTTGTATATGTGCAATATGAGTGTAATTTATGTGCTTCCGCTGAGAACGGAACTTAATTTATTTTGGTGTCTTTTCCCTTTTATGATTGAACAATTAATCAAAAGGCATAGAAATATTTTCACCACATTTTAAAATATTATACAAAATAATGACGTGCCTCAGACTTTTCTGGTGCTTACAATTGGCAAATTATACGGTGTATTTGGTTTGAAATCTTTAAACTCTAGAAAGGGATTCAAGGTACATACTGTATAATAGATAGTCACAAGAAATCCAGAGTATAAGTTAATCTGTGTTAGTCGGACTTTGTTCTAAGTGTCTGTTACAGATTTTAACAGTTCAAATATATCAGAAGCATCTATTGTATGAGTCTTCAATCCTAAAAGTCAAAGTGTAAGAAGTAATTTTATAATTTGAAATTGCTAAAAGTATTTTCTAGTACTAATATATTACGACTGTCATTTCCCATTTGTAACGTTACACTATATGTAGCAAGACAGTAGACCGTAGCGTTCCAAACCAACAAATTAACCAAGACATTTTATAATAGATAAATTCTAAATTCAGACAGAGGAAATTTTATAGTTTACAGAAATTAGGGTCAATTAGATTTTGCCTTAACTACTCCTTAACTCCAAATAAAGTTGCCGAACGATGGTCGAATAGGTAAGGCACTGCTCTTCGGTATCAAACTTCGCAGTTTGAATCTCGCTGCAGACATCAATGTTCGTGACCATTCGGTTTTAAACAAGTCCTAGTCTCATAAGATGTCGCATAGTCTGTACCGTTTCGAATCAAACCAAATCAAACCACTTAAAATATAAAAAGAACTGAGTATTTGAGTTTTCTCTTACAAAATTCGAGCCTTATGGGGCTTGAAGAGGTAGAGCAATGCATATTAGTACTGGTTTCGAATTTCGACGGTGGTATGGATGTTCATATTTAACTGGAATCGTTTTAACAAAAATAGGAACTCGTTTTTATTTCAGCTTCGTCAAGGACCTCTTCACGTTTCTCAGTCCCTTAGTGTGGCCAAAAAAATTGACAATATCGCCTTCAGAAACTTAATTTTTCGAAAATGCTTATGAGTTGCTTTGAAAATGTACGGGTATTTAGAGTTTAATGGGGTCCTTAAAATTATTTTATGATAATTAAGGAAAAATCACGAAGACTTAATAGAACACAAAACAAATTATTTGTTCTTTAAAAATGAAGTGTTCATATACGGGAAAAGACTAGTTTTACATCTTCTTAAACCTAATCATATCTATCCTCATACATATTTATCATCATGAAATAAAATTTTATTAATAGCAAAGGTTATCCATTTAGTTTTTGGAACGCTAGCCGATTGGTTAGGGCCCTGATCGTTGATACTGGAGTTCGTGGGTTCGAATCCCACTATGGCATGGATGTTCGTAGTTGTTCGGAATCTGCTTTAAGCAGTAGGTCCCTGTCTCATTAGCCCTTGTGTGCAAAATTGTAGACCGTAGCTATCCAAACCAAACAAAAAAAAAACATTTAGTTTTTGTGCTTTTGATTTCTTTCAATGAACTTCGTTATATACACGTGAATAAATGCATATACTCACTTAATTATAAAGTAAGCACTGTAGAATGTAATGAAAAAAGTTAAGGCAATGTTAATACTGATTTAAGTCTCATTGTTGTAATGGCTATTTGAATCCAAAGTTGTCTCAAAACCTTAGTTTCCTATTTCATGGTACTGTATTTACTACAGCTTACTCAACATCGACTAATATGCCTGAAACAAATTGCATACTGAGTAGAAACAAAGAATAATCCCTACAACTTGTGTATAGTTAGCCACTGGCCGGACAATTATGATCTTGTCTTTCAATACCAGAGAGCATGAGTTTAAATTGCTCAGCTTGCTAAACAAATCGGTTAAAAGCGTTGATAAGGAACGTTGATTAAAAACGTTCAAACAAAAGAGAAGAGAGGTTTAATCACATATGTTTTCATTCGGAACGTGAAAAGAATGGTTGTAGGACCGTTCATGAAGAGATAGAGCGCTTGTCTGCAAGTGCACACTGATATAATTTTAAAACAAGTATTAAAATTATGTGGTACTATTACATAAGAAATAATAATATGTAATAATATATCAGTATATCGTGTCTGTATCTCGCAATGGGTCACTTACTCTGACAGGTGTAAGGTATTTATACGCGTATATTATACTTTCAATATTATTGCACCTTTCACAAAGCTCTCTTTGTTTTCGACCACAGAAAGAACTGCTCGCTTTTTTAAATTATGCAGTTTTAATTTGGAAAGAATAATAATATGTAATAATATATCATAATATGTAATAATATATCAATATATCGTGTCTGATACCTCATAA
>CM063510.1:107743296-107758296 GCA_032207245.1 Pardosa pseudoannulata | reverse complement strand
GAAGAGGCCACCAGTTTACTGTCCCTCCTTAAAGTTACTCTCGCTTAATCCGACAAATTTCGCATCTGTAATTTTTAATTCATTTCTACATCTTCAATGCATATTAGTTTATAATTTATTCATTAAATTTCATAATTAATGTATGATCAAGGGTAATGAATAAGTTATCATGCAAGAAAAGAGCTAATTTATTCATATATTCTTCAATTAATTCCAGAAAAAAATTATTTTATCCCTGCAAAATCAATCATTTAAAACTTTCAGTGGTTGGTAATGATTTTCAGTTGACTACTCATTTATTATTAATGAATCTATTTAAATATATATATTTAATAGTGGCATATACTAGTTATATATGTATTAATGAAAATTAAAATCATTATTAGAATTCTTTCCTTCAAATCTAAGAACAATTTGGTAAAATCTAGGAAACTGGGAAAACAAGCTGGGAGAAAATTTATCTATTTTTATATAAGCTTTACATAACAGGATTATTTCAGAGATTATATTTACTATAAAGCTCTTGAGAATAGAAAATTTCCAGGAAAAAATCACATTTATATTTTAATATATTAATTTAGTATAATTATGTGACAAGAGTTTTAGGAAACTCTTTTAGAAACTGTTCAATAAATATTTTCGTTTCCTAATAGTGAGTACTGACAAAAGTTGAATGATGAAATTTTGCAAAATTGTTGTGGTAAGATTGTATCACGAAAGCAAGGATAAAAATTATAAAATTTACATCAAGGAAGAAAATGGAAAAAAGTAAAATAAAAAAAGGAAAGGTAACATGAATATCTTCAGTGTTAAGCAAGATTAGAATTTAAAATGACTTGAATCAACAGTAGCAGTCAAGCATGTTTTTAACAAGATATTGCATAGTTACTAAATAATCAAAATTATGCTGTTAGCTATTGCACAAATGTGTATTGCTCTTTAATCCTTTAAGCGGTCAACTTTTTTTTTTTTTTTTTACCAGAAATGCTTTCAAAAAAGGCATATTTTCTATTGCATATAATTAAGTACCATACTTAATAAAGAACCATACTTTACCATACTTAATTAATAACAATAAGAAATTTTTTCTTTTTTTTCACATGGAGAAGTCACTCCATCTGTTTTAAAATATTAATACTAAATAGTCTCTTTACAATAAGCCGAATGCTGGCTGATTGGTTAGGGTGCTGATCCTCGGTACTGAAGTTCGTGGGTTCAAATCCCACTATGGCATGGTTGTTCGGAATCGGCTTTATGCTGCAGGTCCCGGTCTCATTAGCCCTCGTGTGCAAAACGGTAGATCGTAGCGCTCCAAACCAAACTCTTTACAATAATGAAAGATACGGGAAAACGAGAGAATGTCGATGCCCGTTCGGCGTACGGGCAAATCAATTGAGGCCAATTTTAGGTAGCACGTACACTGTTCGGGCAAACCACTTAAGAGGTTAAAAAATTATCATTATTAAATACTACTAAGATGTATAAAAATTTTAATAAAAATTTAAACCACTATTAATTTTATTCATTCGAATACACAGAGAATTCAATATATTTAGGAACAAGCTGAAATATTTTCTATTGTCTGTAAAAGCTTTAAATAACAGTGTTATTTGAGTAATTATATTTACTAGAAAGCTTTAAGATGCCGAATTTTTTAATGGGCAATAAAATAAATACAGTACAAATAACACAAAAAAACTAAAAAACAAACAAACTGCAGAATGCGAATTTACGTCAGCATATATTAAGAATAGAATTCAAAATAACGTGAATTTACGTCAACGGTTAGGGAAGGTTTTAATACGATATTTGTTGTTGTCTTATGTCACTTGGTCAAACTAGGCACGATTCAGCCATACGCTACTCGTATTAAGGCAAAGGTGTGCGCCTTCCTTTTTAACGAGCATATCAAGGGTGAAAGTACGACTTCTTGCTCAAGTGGGTCCTCGTAATTTTCAAGGAAGGATCAAGCAGAAGACCCATAGGCTGAATCTGCCGCCCTCATAGGTATTGATTGAGAACTTGGAAACATTGTGACCACGAACATATTTTACGTGCCCTATTCACCTTTGAAAGAACATGGCGGATCTTAAGTCGGCTCGGGTTCCACTTACTAGAGCTCTGCCTTTACCGACTGAGCTACCGAGGCTCTCACACGATTTTGCATATAAAAGCTCTAACTTAAAGAATTATTTCAATCATTATATTTACTAAAACAATATAAGATATAGAATTCGTCTAAGAAAAAAAGTAAAGGGATATTTTTTAAAATTGATATAGTATTATTATTAATGAGAAAAAATATTTATACTATAAATACAAACATTTCGTAATTGTTAAAAATTGGAGGCTTGCCATTAAAATCTAACAATATTTTGTAATTTTTACACTTCGATGAAGTTGTTAAACAAATGATTAATAAGCTATATTTGTAGTTGATGAAAACGATTGAAAATCATAGATGAAATGTATATTATTAGAATATACAAATATCCTAATATATTTTAAATAATTAAAGTGTTATTTAGGTTCCATTAGAATGGGTTGACCCTTGGTATTATTGACGACTTATTGGCTCTCCTTGAGTCAACCCTTTTGAGTAAGCAGGAAATCGAAGCTATCGAATATACGTTGGAAAATATAGAGCTGCACCTATAATAAAGCAAATAAAATCTCCAATATATTTAATTATTAGGGAAGAAAATATGAAAATTTTCTTTAAAAACGTAAATACAGATTTCATTAATTGACCTGCAAAGGGGTTTTCAAAAGACTATAATCACACTAATCATGTATACTCAGATTGGAAGGTGCGAGCACAAATATAAAATTCTGCAAGATGAGAGCCATTCTGGTACACCTAAAATTGCCTCAATGTCATTTCCTTCAGATAAAAATTAAAATAAATTAGTATAGAATGTAAGGTATTTGTTAATTGGAATATTAAAATAACCTTGAAGATTTTAGAAGCTATACTTTTAAGCCAGCTTGATAAAGAAATTAACTAGCATATCTTGTTAAATATTCTATTATAAACAATATGCATTTCTTTAATATTACTTACAATATAAAATAGTTACTAAATATGCACATTACATAAATGCTCAAACTCTCAAAGCTATAGTAGAAAAATAAAAAGTCACAGTGTAAAAAGTATAGATATCTTACGGAAAGCAGGACAGACAGTTAGTTGCTTTTGAGTCGTCTTCATCGGTGGATAAAAGCAAGAAATGTATTGTATGGAACTGCAAAAGTATGAAAAATTATTGTTTATTTAACATTTGATATATTCTTAAGTAGCCACTTGCATTTTAATACCAGACAATACTTTTTGCAGATATTTTATTAATACTTACTGTGAAGAGAATAGTACTAACTTCTATCATGCACGTAGAGGCAGAATAAATAAGTTATCTTATATATGTTAGTAATTCTCGAAATAAAAAGAATTCAAATATTTTAAAAATTTTTGTTGCCTTATATTATGGTATAGACTATACTCATTATATATGCTCTGTTTAAACGAGATTTTCAGTGTAGTATCGTATTGAAAATGTTGTTGGGTTATTCTTTTAACTAGTTGGTTTGACACAAGAACAGGGTACACTCTCCAACTTAGGGATAATGTTCTAAGCATGGCATCCTAACATTTTCTCCTGATCTCACCTTGTCCAAAAAATCTGTATCTATATTTTAATTTGTATTATACTGGTATCCAGATCTCCTTTTGGAACCCATTTCATATATATTAAACTCGCGTACTGCTTAAAACATTAGATAAAATGAACCATTATTGGTTAACTATACCACTTTTTTAATAATTTGGGGCTGTTGGATTTGTAAACTGTTAAGGGATTAATTGCTTAAAAATGTAAATGCCCGGTTTTTAAGTGGTTTGGTTAATTAAGTAAAGGTATATAATTCAATTACAATGGCACACTCTACATCAATTAAAGTCGTCCAAAAAGCTAGGGAAACAATGTTCGGATGGCTTATCTCTGTGTTTTAGTAAACATCACCAATAATTTTGCCAAATTTGCCAAGGAATACCCTATTCTTTAGTATTACAATTAATTTATTTCTAGTGAACTTGGTTCTGGAAATATAAAGTATAAAATAACATATAAATATTAAAATACTTTCGAGCGTATTTAAAAGAGCAGTTATGAAATGATGTCTAAAAGAATGTACTAGGTTTGTATCTTTCCTTAGCTCTTGTCAAAAATTGTTTTTTAGTTTTATATTGAATAATATTGCTTTGTAATGGATTTATAATAATTTGAACAGCAAAACTTTCGATGTATATGTTACTTTCTGGGAACAATTTGATATTTTTTGATGATTTAAAAGAAATTTTAATGTCTTTAAATAGAGAAAAAATTCAAGTTAGTTTTATAAGGAACAAACCAACAGATCCCAAAAATGTTAAGCAGTACTCGGCAAACTATTAAATTAATGAATCGAAGCATAACTAAAATTTCAGCCGGTTTATATATTCTTGCAATTCCCAAATTGAAGAGAGTAACATAGAAAATGTTTAATTTATCCCTTGTGTATGCGTTTAATTCAATTTATTCCCCATGTTCCTCATTTATACTCATCATGTCGTAAGGTCATAGAGTGAGGGCTATTCGGTCTTTATTACAATATTCACCATTTGGGTGTGGCTCTTCCGATGCTATAAAAGTCCATGGCATGTTCAGATATTCATAGGCTATACACACTTGCCCACGCTCTAGCTAATAAGCTAATGAATATTTTGTCATTTTAATTAAAAAGGGGTAATTGAAGCAAATAATTGACTGACCCAGAAAGATTTTTACTTTCTGAAGTAAAGAGAATGTGAAAAATAAATCAACTTTCATTGAAATGCAAGAATTTGAGAGAGTTGTTAGAATCATGACAAATTATTTGAGTTTTTTAGAGATTTTCAGCTTGCTAAATTATGAAATCGTATTAAACTGTATGATATACTTAGATATTTGTAGAATACACAAAACCTTCACACACGCTGTCTAATAAGTTAATGAATATTTAGTCGGTGCTATTGAAAAATAGAAATTATAAGCACAATGAAATGCCATAGGACAAATTATTTGAGTTATTTAGAGTTTTTCAGCTTGCTAAATTATGAAATCGTGTAAAAGTGTATGATATACTTAGATATTTGTAGACTACACATACCTTCAATCACGCTGTCTAATAAGTCAACGAATATTTAGTCAGTGCTATTGAAAAATAGAAATTATAAGCACAATGAAAGGCTACATGACAAATTATTTGAGTTATTTAGAGTTTTCCAGCTTGCTAAATTATGAAATCGTGTAAAAGTGTATGATATACTTAAATATGTGTAGAATACACAAAAACGTCACTCACGCTGTTTAAGAAGTTAATGAAAAATAGAAATTATAAGCACAATGAAAAGCCCCGAAAAGTTTTCTATATTTTGAATCAGAAAAATTAAGGTCTTCTGATGATACAAATGTGCATAACATACTCAGATATTCATAGCTACACACACACATGCTACTAGACTAGAAAAAATTTTTATGTCTTTAATTAAAAAGGATTTGGAAATTCATTTTCTTTTCACTTTTATTGAATTACAAGAATTTGAGAGAGTTGTTTTAGTAGTTACGAATTGCTTGGAATTGTTCAGCTTTCTAAACGATGAAAGTGAATAAAACTGCTAGATGTATTTAGAGATACTTACTGACTATACATACATACTCGCTTTCTATGAAATAAATATGTTTAGTCAGTATAATTAAAAACACAATGAAATGCCCCGAAAACTTTTCTGTGTTCTGATTTAGAAAAATAAGGCTCTGTTGTTGTTTCTGATGCCCCTAGGACAAACCAAGCACGGTTAAGCCACATGCTACACTTATTAAGTCAAAGAGTTCCACCTTTCGTTTTAATGAGCACCGTTAAGGTGAAAGAACGACTTTTCCTCAAGTGGGTCTTCATAATTTTGAAACAGGGACAAAGCAGAAGACCCATAATCTTGAGAGGTATTAATTGAGAACTTGGAGGACTTTGTGACCACGAACATATTTTACGCTCCCCAGTCACCTCTAACGAATACGGTGGTACTTCGGCTGGCCCAGATTTCGAACCTGCAACCTCTGAGTTACGAGAAAGTTGCCTTTGCCGACTGAGCTACCGAGGCTAAAAAAAAGGGTCTTTTGAGGCTATATAAAAGCATGACATTATTAGTTATCGATAAACTCAAAATATGCCCACACGCTGTGTAATAGATAAGGAAAATGTAGGCAATTTAATTTAATGAAGGAACTGAATCAAACAATGAATTAACCTGGAAAGTGTTTAATAAGTGTCTTTAAAGTCTAAAAATAATTCTACTTACATTTTTAAATCTCTAAAATTGTTGATTTTTATATGATATATTTGCATAAAAGAGCTGATATTTTGAATCCTTATTAATTTATAAGTTATAAAACCCTATTTCTGTGTATAAGGAGATTTTATTTGAAACCTCTTACAACACAGATAAAATCATTATTGATGCTTGGTGAATTACTAATATTCAAACACAATTCATTTATTATAACGAATCTTTAGTTGAAATTACTCACAACAATGAACAACTTACCTGGAAAGGTTTTAATAGCATAAAGTAAAAAGAATTTGGAAATGAATTCACCTTTTCATTGAATTACAAGAATTTTATAAATTTGCTTTAATCGTAACAAATTAGGGATAATAAAAGACTACACACATGCCCACACTCTGGCTAATAAGCTAATGAATATTTCACCAATTTTATTGCCAAAAAAGAGAAATGGAAATAACCGATGAAGCAACTTATCAAAAAAGTTTATTACATTCAAGTTTGTTACATACAAGTAAAACTAATATGGAAAATAATTCAACTTTCATCAATCTACAAGAATTCGAGAAATAATTATATATTATTCAGGACTTGCTTCATTCACGGATTTAAAAAGTGATATATGATTGGTTTAAAAGATTCAGATTGCTGGGGTTCATTCAATTATTTACCTCTAATAATAACCTCCAATGTTTTTACACTTTACATTACAAGTCAAGCTATGAAAGAAAAATGTTTAGTCAGTATAATTGGAAATAAAGATTAAAAACACGATAAAATGCCCCGAAAAGTTTTGTGTGTTCTGGTTTGAAGAAATAAGGCTATTTTGATGCTATTATAAGGACATGACATTATTAGCACTACAAATATACAGACACGTAGTTTTGATAGATTTTTAAAAATAAAGAATATGAAATAATCAGGAAAGAGTTAAATTGACATTTCTGTGATTAAAAAAAATCTTCCTAGAACAAATTATTTTAGAATTTTTGGGCCCCTAGGCCTGGGCTACTAGATCTAATGATAAATCCGTCACAATCTATACCTAGCATGAAATCAGTTATAAAAATCTCTGTATGACTAATGGCACACGCATGGCATTTCATGAAATGAAACGAAAAACAATTTGAGTCTATCTAACATAATTAAATTAAATTCATCTTCATTATTTTATAAAGCCTTATACATTGCAGTATTCCATACTTTTTATAGATCCATCTATTTATTTAATGACACACGCATGGAAGTTCATTAAATGGAACGTAAAACATTTTGAATCTATTTAATATAATTAAATTAAATCGGTCTTCATTATGACATACTTTTTATAGAACCATCGATTTATTTATTTTAAAGCTGTATAAATAAAGGTAAAAATTTCGAAAACATTCTCTGCGTGTACATCACCATATCAATCTCTATATCATTCCATCAAAAAATAAAAAAGAGATGTTCAAATATTATTGAGTTTATCTCCAAACAGTTGAAATATATATATATATATATATATATATATATATATATATATATACTATATATATATATATATATATATATATATATATATATATATATATATATATATATATATATATATATATATATATATATATATATATATATATATATATATATATATATTTGTTAAAAAATTTTTTTAAAGAAATAAAAATTTCAGTTTTACGGAAAAAAAAACATCACATTAATGAAATATACATTTGCACTTTTAGATAGAATTACGTGTTTAAGAAAACATCCCAGTATATTAGAAAAATATATCTGATAACTAAGAAGTCAAAGTGAATACACCACTTTCATTTGCTTGTCAAAAATGTGCCACTTCTGCTTTTATCACTTACAAGCTAATGAAAAGTGTTATCGTCCCTCACGTTCTTCTGAGTTAATCAAAATGCTTAAGTCCCACCTCATTTACTACGGCGTTAATCAAAGTTCGCTCTCCCGCCTTATCCAACCCCCTTCTCCCAGGTAATAAAATTGCATTTTCACCTGATCTCCCACTTAATTGTGAACAAAGCTATTGAAAATCAATAACTGCCAAGTATACGTCATTCTTCGGCGTAAAAGGGATGCCCCGAGTCACTGTTAAAGTTTTCCTTTTTATTAGCATTGTGCACACATGTCGAAAAGACAGCCTCAAGACAAAATACCAGAAAATTTTCGCCTTGTATGGGAGATTAATTTTTTTTGTTTTTGTTAGGAAGGGTTAATGAATTAAAACACAGTAGTTTGAGTAGAAAACTTTATAAGTACTGAAAAGAAGTAATATTTAAAAGAAGCTTAAAATTTGAGATAGCAAATTGATTTTTTTGAGACAAAATGTTAAATTTCTTAATATTATATGGTTTACAGATATTGATTAACAATTTAAAGTAAAATGACTTTCACGTTGGGGTGTACTATTTAGACATTGTGATACTATTTATTATGGTATTACACAGACAGTAGTTTACAAAGACTAAACATTATAAATTACTTACATCTAATCTTAGAAAATAAATGTCTTTGAAGTCTAAAAATAATTCTATTCAAATTTTTAAACCTCTAAAATTGCATTGATTTTTATATGCTATTTGTATAAAAGAGTTGATATTTTGAATCTTTAGGAAGTTTTAAGCCTTAAAACACTGTTTTGTGCTATAAGGAGGTTTTAGTTGAAACTTTAACAACACACATAAAACTATTATCGGTACATTGTACATTACTAATATTCAAACATCATTCGGTCTCATTACCCCTCGTGTTGCAAGAAAGTAGACCGTAGGACTCCAAACAAAACCAAACCAAACATCATTCACTTGTTATAATGAATCTTAAAATGAAATTCGTCACGATGTAGAAACAACTATTGTTCTGTTATTAGATTTACTACCCATCAATACTATATCTGTGTTATAAGAAGCTTTTCATAGGTAATGCTTTGCAAAAAAAAAAAAAAAAAATCTCACAAATCAAAAATGTCTGATTCTACAAAATATATATGCTTAAAGCCAGACAAGAAATTCCTCTTGGATTTATAAACATACAAACTTGTTGATTTTTATATGCTGTTTTTATAAAAGAACTGACATTTTGAATCCTCAAAACCATTATTGTCAGTCGATATGTTTTCAACCTATCAAATACTTTAGTCTTTTTAGTTCACATATGCAAGTTCTCGAAGGTTTTTTATCCCGTTGACATAGGTTTAGCCTCTCAATACATATTTATAACCAAAGTATAACCTTATCACCATGATCATTATCTCCTTCCTTTTGTAAAGAAAAAAGTGAATGAAGGGTTGCAATTTGACATTCTGGCAATAACAATATCCGACCTTAAATGAGGAATCACCGTCTTTAATGATACATTCTTGTCGATTTTATATGCTGTTTGTATAAAATTATTGGTATTTTAAATCATTAAAATATTATTGTCGTTGTTATATCTTTAACCTATCAAATACTTTGTTATGAAGAGTATTCCATTTTCACATGCAAGTTTTTGGATGTTTTCTCCTGTTTTTCTACAGGCTTTGACATAGGATAAGACTCTATGTAAATGTAGAACCAACTTTTATTTTTTAAAAATAAAAGATAACAGCATTAACACATAACAGCACTTTTCAAGCTATCCCAATACCGATTGTTAAATATACCTATATAAAAATTGCAACATTTAATTGAGTTATTTATATTGACTTATACTACTTTCAAAGAAAATAAATCTGTCTGTCTTTCTCTCTCTCTCTCTCTCACACACACACACATATATATATATGCATATATATATACACATATACATATAAATATATACATACATGCATATAAATATATGAATATATATGTGTGAGTGCATGATTTCTAACAAGCATCGCTTTTCTTGCTTAGGCTACAGGGGAAAAGAACCTCTTCTGTTGTAAGATTTCATCCGTAGTTTCCAGTAATCAACTCTGTATTTGGTGAGCTCACATTTTCATGACCAAGTAAGTGTATCTCAAATTTTAGATTTTTGTCCTTTTTTTATTACTAAGTTGTCAATTTTTACTTCAATAGATGTCTTCATAGAATTTATTTAAAATTAATTAATTAAGACATTCCATTTTTAGTATTGCACCGAGATCTGTCTTTATGCTGTCATTTTCTTTCGGGATTCTGTGTGAATTCTTTGTACACTAGATAGAAAAATACACCTTTAAAAATAAACTTTTAAGGCGTTTTAAGATAATATAGATTTTAGCAATATTTAAGGGATTCATTTAAATTTTTGTGTTCATTTTAGGTAGTTTTAATTTTACTGTAAATGGCCATCCTCCTAATAAATCTATTTTATTGTTATTAGTTGAGGCTATATCATTTGCAAGTGTAATATTGTTAAATTTTTTATTTATGTCACATTCTTAATATTTTTATCGTTATAGTTACCTTTATACTCTTTCAAGAATCTCGTAACAAAGGAATTCAGAGATTATTATCAGTTTTAATTCAAATCCATTTCTAAGTTCATCGTGAAGATTTGATTCGTATAATTTCTATGTAGGATATCTTATGTGATCCCTATTCACCCCATAATTTTTAAAATTCGTTTAAAACAATTTATTTTATAGGTATCAATGAAGTTTCTCTTCTTTTATGTGGTTATTATACCCAGCACAAAATGACGTTAGAGTGCATATATGCTGTTTATAATAATAATATTCAAATTGTATAATTACAGTAGCTTGAGAAACTTCTTTTTTCCTTCTGTTTCCATACTAAGTCAAATGAGCTGAAAGCCATGTCACACCAAACCATAACTGTTTAGCAGATGCATTTTATAGTAATATTAGTAGCTCAGTCTGCAGGATCGAGGCTCAAGTCTGACTAAGATCTACCATGTTCATTAATAACGGATGAGGCACTTGAAATAAGTTCTTCGACGTAATAGCCTTCAATTTCTTAAATGATACCCCTGAAGATGGCTTGGTTCCTGCTTCTAAATTACAAGGTCGCACATGAGGTTTAACCAGTCTCGAAGTTTGAAGTTCCTGACTCTAAGTGAAGCTCCATATTACCTTTAGGCATGCACCAGTCATTTATTGCGACGAATGCCTATTTTGACCTAGTGATGGTCTTTTCTATACCAGGGAAATGAGTACAACAACGATATCAAAACTAATCAATGATTAACTAGAGTTCATTTATATAGTGTTTAACCCTTTAATGCCGAAGTCATTTCTGCCGATTACATTTCGGAGCCTATTTTAAATCTAAGTTAATATGGACTGTACAGAACGAAATAAATTTGAAGATCAGACAATTTTGAATACTAGAGCATGTTACTTTAGTGATCAGTTATCGTGTTAAACATAGAGTGACATTTCTAAAAAAAAGGAAAAACTTCCTGAAAAAAGATTTATTTGATATTGCAGGTAAAATAATCTCTGCAAAATGCTGTAGTGTAATGGAAAAAGCAAATTTGTCATGATCTCAGTCTGTACTTGCCGAAAAAGTAAATTTATGAGCACTGATCGAAAAATCATAAAATCTAGATCTAAATGAAAAAAATATAAATAATAGAAATTACTTGAAAATTTCGTAGATTGTTTATAAGATTGCCCATTACCTACCCTCAAAAGGAAAATTTGTTCTAAGAAAACATAACAACTCTACAAGCTATTTTTTAGCCGTATCAAAAATGATACGCTAGGCATTAAAGGGTTAATCTACCATCAGCTCTGATCTGCTATAGCGATGCAGAGCAAGGATTTAATACTTGGGAGCTAAAGTTTCAGGGTTACTCGAATTATTAAGTGGTAGATGTAAATGTTGCTAAGAATTGAAATTCAAAAGATACTTATAATTATAGATAAAAGTAAGTACTTGTGTAAACATGTTTGACAAAAATCCTGAAAGAAGTTTATTCTAGCTTTCGTTTTATTCTGCCATGAATTCCCATTTAATCCTCAAACGTTATCCAATAAAATAGCAATGTGTCTAATATTGACATCTTGAGGTATTAATCTCATTTGTTCTAATGTATAAGAATTGGAACACATAAGAAAGAAATCTTACATTTACTTGTAATCCAGGTTTTGAAAACCGATTCTTGTAAATAATGTACTCTTAATAAAAATATTTGCATTCTTGAATTCACAAACAGGATATTTATAATTGATATCTGTCTGCAAATCAGTTGTAGAAATAAAAGCAATCAAGATATTTTCGAATTTTTCAATCAACTGTCGAAAACAATAATTTTGAGTAATTTTTTTTAATCTTGAAACAAAAATAAATCATTTTGAAATAATAATTTAAAAATTCCATTTTTAAAGGTAATATTATTTTTTTCACAGATGACTTTAAAAAAATCTGTTTGAAATGGAATTTTTAATCTTTAAGATTACCTCTAGATCATAACTTGAAGTAATTTGTTTAACAATATGAAAGAAAGTGAAACGTGAAAAAAATCTCTAAAATATTTAATAAATATAAGACTAAACTGAATTCTAGGTAATAACTTTGAAGTAAAATTAGAAATGAATAAAATAACTTGCTTTTATCAATATAAATAATCCATTTAGGTTTATATGAAACCATATTTTGATTGTGTTATTGGAAACTATAATACTGTTGGGATCTCGGAAAAATATTGTAATGTAAGTATTTTGTACAGAAAGGTAAGTTTTTAAGAAGGAAAATAAGAAAGATATAAATGCTATTATATTTTGAACAAAGAAAACGGAAACAGAATTTCAGCTAGAAGGTAATTTTAAATCTATTTTTAATGATAATTATGTTTAGATATTTTTCTTAACAAGCAAATATATGTAGTCTAAATAGCAGGAGTATACTAACTTAAACTAAAGTGTCAGAATCTAATTTAAAAATATACATTACTCCGGTTATAATTGTCCACAAACACATTTAAATTTCAAAGTATGTGAAACTGAAGTTTAATAATTAGTAAAAATTAAAAAGTTTGAATGAAACAATTTTGAAGTGAAGAAATTTAGTAATATTTAAAAAAAAGTAAAAGTACAATCATGAAATAAATTGTTCTTCTAACTTAAAATGAATATTTTAAGTTATTTGATAATAACCTAATTAAAAAGTTACTTTTATCACTTCAAGTAATATATATTTTTAAGAATAATTTAAATATATGTACCAAATGAAAAAAATAAAATATTTATCAGTAGTGTAACTTCTGAGATATGTACATTAGAATTTAAACATTTATATCAAATTGAAGATAAATATTCTTTCATTCTCTAACCTAAAATATAAGTATCAGATTCGAGGTATCTGATAAAAAGTATCTGATTTAAGGGTATCTGATATTGTACAATAAGAAAACGGTTAAAAACTTTTAATGAAGTGTTAATTAAAATATATTTCTTGATGATATAAAATAAAATATATCACTGTATTAATATAATTAAGGGATAGAAAATGACAAAGATAATTAGCTTCTAAATTAACACCCTAGTTCAATAGTCTGTAATGAACCATGGTCTAACAATGCGACTCCAATGTTGCTTGTGTTTTGCCAGATTTTTTAAGCTTCTTATTTTCGTAGTGTTTAAGCCTTTCTTCACTTCGTTTCTTTTGACCCTAGTTTTATATCTTGTAAACGTTTTCTTAACACATTCTCTTAACATGACCATTCAATGCATTCTTTGTGATTTTATGTAATTAATTATATCTTTTTCCTTGAAGAATTCTTGAGTTTCATAGTTGTGACTCATCCAAACATCAACCCTTCTGATAGGCCCAAATATGGATCTCAAGATATTTCCCCTTTATTAACGTCTTCTCTTGCTTTTAAGGTCTAGGTTTCTGATCCATACATAACTGTTGGTCTTATTACAGTTTTATATACTTAAAGTTTCGCCTCTTCAGATCATTTTATTTTCTAAGTGTAAAAAAGAAAATCCCCAAAATAGCAATTTTCTGAATTTAGCTTTTGTTTAACTTCCTGTATAACACGGTATATCCTATCATTAATTTCAGAGATAACTAAACCCAAGCATTAACCCCTTAATATGGACTCTCGTGTTAACTCGAGCTCGCTAAACTGGTTAAATTGTGCACACTCGAGATAATTCGAGCGGCATTGTACTTTATCTTGCTATAACTTTTCACACTCGAATGCAATGGAGAGTTGAAAATAACAATGTGAAATCGAAAAAAAATCGTTTTATTGATATTTATCCTTTACATAGGACTGTAAGCTATAACACTTACTTATTAAAGTATAAAATATATTTTTTTTTCTACTTATCACTCACGACTTATCTCTTCGTTGTGCACTTTGTTTCGAAATATATCACACAAAAGAAAATTTTGATTAATTTTATAAATACTACTATTGTTAAATAAGTATTTTTACTGATAATAATGTTTATTTTGAAATGGAAATTCGAAAAGAAAGATTAAAAAAAGTCGATGTGCATGTAATATTACAATATTCGACTATTTTCTACAATGCTATCAAAATCCAAAATTGCAATAAAAAGTTTGATTATTTTTTGTATTTTTGTAATTTTCTTGGCAATACAACGTTCTAAATTGTGTTGTTAAGTTAAAAATTGATTTTTTTGGCCGGCCTTTTTAAAAAAACTGCGCATTAATTGGTTAAACTCTTTAATTCTTTCAAACTTT
>CM063510.1:107633296-107738296 GCA_032207245.1 Pardosa pseudoannulata | reverse complement strand
GCAAATAACTAATTAACGTATTTTTAAAAAGTATCTATATACATCCGTAGAGTTCATTCATCGACTGTACAGAGCGTATGCATAAGCCCATGGCAGTTAAGAGGTTAGAAATTTAAACTATTCACTCGTAGCATATATTAAAAGACTATTGCTTATATTTTTCCACAGTTGTAAACACTCTCGTAAATGAATAGACTATTGCTTCTAGTTTCCTTCAGTTGTATACACTCGAATAAATGAATAGGCTATTGCTTCTATTTTTCTTCAGTTGTACACACTCGCATAAATGAATAGACTATTGCTTTTATTTTTCTTCAGTATATACACTAACATAAAATAATAGACTATTGCTTCTATTTTTCTACAGTTGTATTCACTCGCATAAATTAAAAGACTATTGCTTTTAATTTTCTTCAGTTGTATACACTCGCAAAAATGAACAGACTATTGCTTCTATTTTTCTACAGCTGTATACACTCGCATAAATTAAAAGACTATTGCTTCTATTTTTCTTCAGTTGTATACACTCTCGTAAATGAATAGACTATTGCTTCTATTTTTCTACAGCTGTATTCACTCGCATAAATTAAAAGACTATTGCTTCAATTTTTCTTCACCTGTACACACTGGCAGCATAAATGATCAGGCTATAGCTTTAATTTTTCTTTAGTCGAATAGTTAAAAAGAATTGAATACATGTTAAATCCGGTTTATTTTACTCAAATTTTGCTTTTATATAAGATTCTCTATACATAGAACTTGAAAGACGAATTTAAAATTAAATCAAATTTTAATTTTGTTTTCAACAATGTTCGAAAAAACCGTCATTCATGTCTGCCAACAGTGATATAGCCTGGTCAGAGAATTTTGAAGGACTAAAATGCTGTCAAAGGTATAAAAGCCATATCAAAATGAGTTCATATAAAAATGACAGACCCTTGATTCTCTGGTTTTCCCTGGAAGTCGGCTGCAGTTCAAAAGATAAATGTGAGAGTAAAAGAAGAGATCGGACCCTCTTTTCAGTTTTCAGATATGTACTGGATTTTTTTCTGCAGTGTTAGAACAATAACTTTCCTGTTGCTGTCTCATTTGTTACAATGACTAAAGTCTTTGCCATGTTTGCGATCACTGAAATCAAGAAATAAGTAGATGCTTGACAGTTACTGTTTAAAGAAACAAATATATAAATGCATATACAGTAGATATCATTTAAGAAATTTTACAAGTAACAAAGTGATTACAACTTGTTAAATAAAATATCTTCGTTAACTGAAAAAACTGAAAAAAATGCACCGTAAAAAATATTTTAATTCAAATTTTAGTAGTAATTTATTTTTTCTCCACAAAATGTGTTCTGAAGTATACAGTGCTATAACACAATTAAAAAAATGAATAGATAATTTTAATTTAGAGTGTAAATTTCAAGAAATAAAACTATTTATCTTAACAAAGAAAACATGTCAAGAAACAGTCCAAGAAAACATTTCGCACGGAAATATTCTTAAGGATATTATAAATGATATCATTATATTAATATACCATACTTTTATTTCTAAGAATATGTGCTGGATTACTTCATGACAGACTTATTATTATTAATATTATCACTGTTTTGAATGTTTCATGGAAAAGACCAAATTCGCTTCAAAAAGGTCGAAGATGAAAATGACAGATCTTTGATTCACTGGTTTTTCTATGTGATACTTGCCAAGCTTTACACACAAATTAGGAAGTTTTCCTAATTTCCAACACATGCTACTGGTAATAAATACTGTGCGTTTCTATTCTCTGTGATCTCTAAATTATTCAACAAATACATAATTTGTACCTCTAAAGTGAAATATCAAACGTTACAATAAAATTGTAAAAATAGTTTGAAGTAAATAAAACTTTTTAAGCAGGATATTTCATAATGCTTAGAAGTAAAATGTTTTAAACGGAAAAATGTACTATTATACATATTTGTTTAAAACTGGAACATTATACAAAATTGTCGCATCAGACTTGTTTCCAATATACAGCTGATGTTGTATCTACTAAAAGTATAAGAAGAAACCTGTTTCTAATTGGCTTTCTGTATTTTGTTAAAGCTATAAATCACTTAAACCTCGTATGGGACTCTTACTTTAAGTAATAAAAATAGTTAAAATTTGCTTTTTTACCAGCTGTCAAAGTGCACAATACTTACTATATCTACGCTTGGTATCCAAATTTCAATTCGATTCCATTCAAAATAACAGTTCAAAGCCTGGAATTAACAAGTTGGTGTCTCAGATTTACTTAAAATGAGAATACGAAAACAAAACAGTCTAGCAAGTGTTTACTTTTTGTCGCTTTACTACCAACAATATTTTAAAACAATGTATAATCTTATTATGAGTATAAAATTTTCCATGCACTCCCTATCTTCTATAAATTTTTAAATGTACATTCATTTACAATCCCATCAGCCATTAAAACAAGGTATGAGGCTTTTTGAATTCTACATATTAGGATCAGGATGAACGAATTAATATTTTAAAAACAATCTAGAACTCTACTCATTTAAGGGTGTCAATTCAAAAAAGGATTTTTCTTTTTGACTTTCTCTTAAAATTGAGCAATAAATTAAATTAATCAATTAAAATCGTACCAATGATTACGGATTATCATTAAGATAATAATACCGAAAGACATATCATAATATTTTTATTACCAATAGTGACTACAACAATGTATAATAGTATTTTCTGTCCTAAAAATACATGTATTTTATGAAAGGTAATAGATTAAAATTTATATTTTAAATATGTATAGCACTTTAACACTATATTATTCTGGGGAGTCAAGGCTGCTTTCCAGCACGTTTTCTTCATCTGCAGTTAGCACACTTTCCAGCGTTTGAACGATACATGATGATTGTTAGAAATATAATTTTCTAACATGATATTGAAATTTATATATTTATATCTAAAAATTATATGTTTAAAAATCACTTTTATGGAATTTGTATAATACTTTAATACTAGTTTCTGCCTGTGAGTCTATCCTCATTATGATTTGCCTTTAAGTGCTGCTTTTCAGCAAGGGTACCTCAATTGCAGTTAATACTACATCCTGCATGTGCATTTGGTAGATGATGCCGACTGTTAGCAAAACAATTTGCTTGCACGACATTAAAATTTAAGCACTTATAATTGTCCAGAATTAAATGCTTCATGAAAAATCTTTCAATAAAAACACTTTTATGAAACATGTATGTCATTTTATACTGGTTTCTGTCTATGATGAGACGAGTATCTGAATACCATTAGCCTTTAAATGCTGCTTTCCAGCACGAACACTTCATATGCAGTAAACATTCTGTCCAGTTTGTGCATTTGAGAGATGCATTCCGATTATAGGTAACGAAATTACCTTATGTTGCATGAAAATAGTATATATACGCATATATGTAGATTGTAAATAGATATATATGTATATTGTTTTCTCCGCGTTCCTTGGATATGTAATCAACTTACGTAATATCTAAGTTCAGTGATAAACGTATGAAAATAATGCAGACGATATTTAAATAATTTAAAATAATAAATGATTAAATGAGATGGTTAAAGAAAAGATGTAATAATGCTAGAGAAAATGTTATTTTTAACTATTTATTATGTGATAAATTGATAAATTTAATCACCTGTTCTTAACCGGAGAAAATAGGACTTGAAATAATGACATTAAATGCTCAAAAATGGGAGAAGCGGGGGATTTCGAACGTTTTATAGACGACAGTATTTTTTGTTGGGATATGAAGCATATTTATACCAATTTATTTTAGAATTGGATCGATAGTTTAAGAGAAGATAAATTTCACTCATTTTGAACTTTGCAAATCCTAACTCATCAAGAATCCAATATGAATGCCTGTATCCATTTTAGGTTCAACCGCTTCAAACATTCGAGGACAGACGGGCATATAACTTAAGCTGTTATTATATAAGGGATTATTACCTCCATTTTTCTTAAAATTACAGAAAAATTTTACAGGTGTTTTATAGGAAACTAAATTTTCATTTTCGTGACAAATTAAAATTTTTTTGAATAAGTGCAAAGTAAGCACATATTTACCTTTTTGTCTATTATAACTATTTTAACTTAATTCCAAACGACAAACAGATACTAAAATAAATCAAATCTTTAAAAAGGTTACACAGGTAAGGTTTACTGATTTTCAACTTTAATTCAAATAAGTGTTGAATTCAAACTACATAATTAGATCTTGTGGATTATTTCTTTAAATTACGTATGTATCAATTTTCTTAAAGTAATGCAATTACTCGAGAGCTGTAGTCGAGATTTATTTTAAACTTTCAGTAATCTTATTAGTCATAAAACTATAAGATATTTTCTCTTGTGTCTCCTCTTCAGAAATTTCACTATATTTCTGAAAATTTATAATTAGATAGAACACTGTAAAAAAATAAAGGGTTTGAAAATATATCAGGAGAATGAGGAAAATGTCAGGGAATGCTATACTTTTAATATGGAGATCTTATCCTAATAATTAAATTTAAAAAACAGTAATTGTCAGCTGCATAATTAATTTTTTTAATGAAATTAGTCCATTTAATGCATTTTTAAAGAGCCAGGAGATATTCGTAACCCCTTCCGGTAAAATGACGAGTCTAGCTCGTCATTAGTTTTTCATTCCATACCGCACAATGACGAGCTACACTCGTCATGCGATTAAAGTTACTGTTAAATAAGATAATTAATTTAGTTTAAAATTTCTAGTGTACTGAATTTGGCAACACTTTTATCACTTGTGAAAATCACAAGTCACTATTGCATATTGTTTACTTAGAATTTCTTGGTACAAGTCATTGCCAAATTAATGAGTCAGAATAAAAGAAAACCTACTAAGAAATGCCGTGTGTGTTACAAGAATCAAATTAAAAGTGAGACTACTTGGTGGTGTAAACAATTAAGAATTCCTTTGCACTTTGTTTTGAAAAGTACCACTAGCTTGAAGACTATTATCTGTATACCTTATTAATGTTTTGCTTTGATATTTTCTTAATTTTACTGTTTCTGATATTATTTAACACTATGTAAAAAGTGGATTTTAATTAAGAATATGTAAGAATTGTAAAATGAAACAAGTTCTTTAAATAAAAATTAAATGGTTATTTCATGCACAGTTTTTCATTATTAAATCATACCGGAAGGGGTTAACAAAAAGATACTTACTTAATATAACCACTTTAATCAAATTCAGTTATATAAATATTTCTTTTATGGTCATATAGCTATAATTTTACGTTGAATAATTTTGGTTCAGTACTTTTTTTCCTGCTTCTTAAACTTAAGTTAGTAGCAGGAGGTATAATATACAGTTTGTGTATTCTTATCATATTTAAATCCTATACTGAAACCATGTACCTTATTTAGTACTTAAAAAGTAAAGGAGGAAATTTAACACGTTGACTGCCACTACGGGATAACTCGTAGATTGCATTCTTTTCTAGGGCACCAACTACGAGTTATCTCGTCCTGTGTTTACTTCATTTTTGTGTAGCTATGAATAAACTCGTAGTATATCAATGCTAATATCGATAGATGGCTTCTGAGAAAAGAACATAAATAGATGCTGGCTTACATAAATGGAAAATTTATGAAAAAACGAAAAACAATATAACTTTTCCAAGAATAATATAATGTGATTAAATCAAATTGTCATTTTAGGACAGATTTTTGAAAATTGCAGTACCATTCAACGTGTTAAGTAGCTTATTAAAATTGGTATTTTATGGTATTTCACGTGTTTTCCATGTATACAAACAAATTTTTGTTAAGGATATAACTTACATCACTAAATTACACTACAAAGGGTTTTAAATAAAATACAAACATTTATGCATACATATAATAATATATTAATCATAACTAATCAATTTAATTAAAACTACATTCTAAAATTAATTTCTGGCTATTCGATCCTTAAAATTAATTATTCTTCGAAATGTCTTTGTATCTAATTTAATTGTGGTAACTTTTGTTGAGTTTGAGACATCTAATTGATTTCTTCTTATCTACAAATATCTTATATAACTTCTTTATATAAATTAGTTTCACTTCTTACGTGTCATCATGTAATTAATCTCAATAGTCTGATTGACTGCTCTTCTTGTGCCCCCCGCAATGCTGTATAAGTGGACAAGCAATAAGTGTCTGAACAGCTCAACTTGGTTTCCGGTATTCGAGAAAATTATGTTGCTGTGTTTTTGTTTTACCTTTACATTCTTTATTCGAATCGTTGTGATTCTTCATGTACCGTTCATGCTTATGAGGTGAACAATAATGCTCACGAAACCTATAATCTAATTCTCTTACCCATTTAAATGCATTGTTTGCAAAATTCTCAGTCTTGGTTATTTGTTTCATGCAGTTTCATATATATAAATTACGTATCAGGGGTATAGCGATATGGTATAACCCTAATATATATATATATATAACCCTATATATATATATATATATATTATATATATATATATATATATATATATATATATATATATATATATATATATTCAGAAGTATTATTGCCCGAAGTTCAAAATTGCGTGATTCCAAAAATATTATTTAGTGTCAGTGTGTAGCATTTTTCGGTTTAGGATTTAGTTTTGTATTTTGAGGCTTCATATTTGAATAGAAAATTTTGTTCACTTGCTGTAAAAGATTTAGTTTTCTTCATTTTCTGAACAACAGGCAAGGGAAAAGAAGAAGATGTCTGTAGCTTTTAGAAAATTTTTTGAGTATTTCTAAAATATTTTTGCTTGAATGAAGAGATCTGTAGTTGACAGGAGAGACTTTACTCAAATAAAATAGAATGAAGAAATAGCGACTTAAACTATATTTTTTATTGCTTTAAATATATGAATAATGCAGTTTGTTGTTGATAAAAAGAAATACTATGTTTTCATATAAATAGGACTGTAAATTTTTGTAGATAAAGTTTGTAATTTTCAAGGTCACTTGAAGATGTACCAAATTTAAAACTGAAGTAGAAAAAATGACGGTTACTAGTTTTGTCATCTTGATTGGATTAGCTCCTGGAAATGGTAACTGTAATATTGTTCTTGTTTTAACGTATCTATGTTTCCCTTAATTGTTGAAGGTATGTAGTCTGTAAAAACATTTTTTCGAATGTTTGCTACATGACAGGCTGATATATGACCTTATCATATGTTAACATGTTCTCATTGGAAATGCATCGTATTCTATAAATGCCTTAATATACGCCAATATGTTTCTAATGAAAATCATGCAAAAATTTTGCATTTGTTTCTCACTAAAGAATACGCTTGGTATTCTCCTGTGGTAGAGAAGCATTTTCAACCGATTAAATGTCTTTTTATAAGTCAATCTAAACTAAACCTGTTGAAAATTTGTGCTTTAACATAAGAAAACTACATAGGAATCATGAAATTACTCGTAGATGTTGACTCTTTAACAATTTTTTTTTGCCAATAAAGAATACGTGGATTTTTTGTAAAATCAAAACGTTTTCAAGCGACTTATTTTAGTCTGATCCAATTTTAAGTTCCTTCTGTATAATTTGATAGGTACAGCGATTATCATCCATTAAGAATTTTCGTATGGCAGACACATTAGCCGGGATTACTGTCGACGGCGACCTTCCTGTGTGTTCTTTATCCTGAAGAAAATTGCGACCTCTGCTAAATTCTTTAAACCCTCTAAATACAGTAGTATGAGCTGGAGATTCATCACGAGGTGCCAATTGCAACTATTGAAAGCCTTCTTCTTGATTTAATCCTGTTTTAAAATAGTAGAAGATCATAATGCGAAAATGTTCTAGCGTCAACTCCATTTTCTTTTCTGTTTAAAATTTATTCTACGCTAAACAAGTTGAAGCAAGTCAGTAAAAAATTGTCAGCTGTGTTAAAATACTTTGTATTTCAAAATTAAACCGTTATTTTTATTTTTTAAATTCTAGTCTGTGCTTATCTCAATTTCAGAGTAACCCTCATATTTTTCTCCCTCAGTAATCAGTCTACCTTGAAAAGTGTAAGACTACTTGTGAGGCCCTGATAAAAGGAATTCAGGCAGTATAATTATGTGGTTCAAAGATTCATTCTGCACCTAGTCTTAAAAACAAAGGAGAGCATCCTGAACCTAGCACATATTTTGAAAAATTACACCAGATTAAGAAACATAAAAGCTAAATGGCAAGAGAAAGCCTTAAGAGAAAATCTCTAGATCTTACTTTAATTGAACTGCATTCTGTGAAACCGGTCACTATCTTCTGCTTATAATACAGTTAATTAAAATCATTTATTTCTGCCATTGGCATATCGTAGTTCAATCGATTAAAGTGGCTGGATAGAGGCTATATTGGATTATTCTTGCTCCGTATTAGCTATTGGGAAAATTGTTTTCCTTACTCGTAGTTTGCACTGAAAGATTTCTTTAACCCTTTAACGGACAGTGGTTGAAAGACAGTTGAAAGACATACGATGGATTTTTCAGGTCTTCTATGTATATGACATTTCCTATTCACATCAGAAAGTATACAAGAGCTCCATATTTCATTTGATATATTTGTGGTTAAATTTACTTTACCTGGAAAAGTCAGCAATATGATCTTATAAACCCAAAATAAAAAATATCTATCTAAACAACACTTATAAATTATTTGTTTGATTTGGAGCGCTACTGTCTACTGTTTTGAAATACGAGGGATAATCAGATCGAGACCTACAGCTTAAAGCCGATTCCGAATGGCTACGAACATCTATGCCTGCAGTGGGATTTGAATCCATGAATTCTGGTTCCGAAAAGCAGTGCTCTACCATGCAGACATCGTTTGGTTTCTCTTTTTCTTTATTACCTTCTTTTTATGATTATCATTGTTTCCCCAGCATAATTAAACCTTTATGAAGATATTTCCCTCTATACAAGGGGTTAAGTTTTGCATTTTAAACACCCCACTCCCCCTCAAGAAGTGTAAAAATATGATGCATTTATATTCTACAAATTTATTAACTAATTTCATTAAATCCGAAAGAATTTATATTAGTGACCTTTAAAGAGTTAAACAAATTTTTACCACGTGAGAGTGAAGCATTCTACAGGATGATGCGTCACCACATTTTTAAAATGAGCGCGAAAATATACTTAATTGCAAATTATTTGTGGAAATCTTTGATCTAGTCTTCTTTTGATAGGAAATAATTACCAATTTGAAATTAAATAAATGTCCACATAACCATAGAGAATTTTGCGTTCCATCACGTGGTAAAATCCGTTAAAAGAAGTCTTTAAAAGTAAATCACCCAGAAGTAAAACAATTTTTCCCCTAAGAGAAACTGTTCCACATCTGGGTATAGGGAGATAGAGGAATCCAGTATAACCCGTACTCAATCAACTTTAAACACTGCACTTTCAATACGAATGGCAAATTTGCTTTGTCAGAGGTTCAATTCCCAGTCTATACAATCAAACAAGCTGAGAGAAGATTTCTTATTTTTAAACGCATTTAACATGAATGGGAATGCCTATTCTCAAAAGACTCTTCAAGAGCTGACAATTTCCTCGAAACTGTGGGATAAGGGTTCACCCTATGTGATGCATCTAGAGAAATACTAATTTTAGCAGAGTAATATACAACCTGGACATCACTTTCATTAAAGATAGCGGTTTTCTGACCAGATATAGACAGAAACATTCTACCTCTATCTAAAAATTAGGCTTTGATATTTATTTCGTCGAAGTTTTGATTCGAACTCTAGGTATTTGTATGTTATGAATAACATTTATACCTTTGACCCAATATATGAAAGCAATGAGTACAAATAAACTAAACTTGATATTGACTATATTGCATTCAACAAATTAATTTCTCTATTCTTTGTTGAGCAATGTATTACTACACTCAAGAAATTGGAAGGAGAGGGAGAATAAAAGATTTAAATTCGAGTATCAAGAAAATTTCTATTCTCTGTTTACTTAGTACAGAACATGTTTGTACGGAATTCACAGGTTTGACTCCCGATGCAGGCAAGGATGTTCGTAGCTGTTAGGAATCGACTTTAAGTAGTAAGTCCCGGTTTTCAGTTAGCTCTCGTAAGCAAAACAGTTGCATGTAGAACTCCAAACCAAATTAAACTGAACATGTTTCTACTCAGGCTACGTGCAAACATATCTGTTGATGTAGAGGTAAATACAAATGCACCAAACATATGATTAAAGGAATGAATATGAGCAATATAATTTTAAGGAAGATTTTAGCTATGTACTGGTATAAATTTCTTTGTGTTAAGACAGAAAATATGAAGTGACATTTTTAACCGCTTCCCTTACAAATTGCTTTGAAAAAAATGGCAAAAAATCTTCACATTTTTAAATTTTATTATTAAATACAAGAAAACGAAACAAAACAAAATATGTAGGTTTTAATATGTAGGTTAACTTTTTAATTTTTTTTCAAGTGTTAAAGCATTTAGGTTTAATATTAGTTTACTATCCCGAGTTATCTCGGGTAAATAGAAAAAGTTAAATATTAGTCTTTGTATGATAGTTTTTGAAACAAGAGACAATATAAAGTGATATCCAACATTCTGTACTCTGATATTTGGTCTCTTTTCTTACCTAGCTTACGTATGGAATCTGTTTTAGGCAGAACAGAGTACATTGTCTCGTTAGATTTCATTTTTTTTTTCAGTATCAGGAATAACATCTGGAAAATGTCTTGAGGTTAACCTGAGTGGTAAAGGACTAATACTGGGTATTCCTGATGTGGCAGAAAACTCGTCACTGTGATTTTCTGAAATTTGTTTTTCAATCAGTGGAAAACACGAGACCAGTCCCGCGAAAGGAACCAAACTTTGAAAACTGCCAATCAAAGCTGAATATTTCCGGTAATTTCCCCCAGGTCGATTAAAACCACGATAAAACAAATCGTACTGACAAATTTTGCTTCGGCCGGGTTTTCTCCGGATAGTAATTAACTGCAACATATACGATCCCGAGATATCCAACATTCTGTACTCTGATATCTGGTCTTCTTTCTTACTAGCTTACCTGTGCAATAATTTTTACGGGAGCACAGAGTACACTGTCTCGTTAGATTTGATTTTTTTGCAGTATAACACCTGGAAAATGCCTTGAGGTTAACCTGAGTAGTAAAGGACTAATGCTAGGTGTTCCTGATGTGGCAGAAAACTCATCACTGTGATTTTCTGAAATTTGGTTTTCAATTAGTGGAAAACATAGACCAGTACCTCAAAAGAACTGTGAAACCAACAAAACTTTGCAAACATCCAATCAAAGCTGAACATTTCCTGTAATTTCCCCCAGATCGAGTAAAATCGTGATAAAACAAATCGTACTGACACATTTTGCTTCTCCCGAGTTTTTTCGGGATAGTAATTAACTGCAACATATACGAAACCGAGATATCCAACATTCTGTACTCTGATATCTGGTCCATTTTCTTACTAGCTTACCTCTGCAATAATTTTTACAGGATCACAGAGTACACTGTCTCGTTAGATTAGATTTTTTTTTGTTTTGCAGTATCAGGAATAACATCTGGAAAATGCCTTGAGGTTAACCTGAGGGGTAAAGGACTAATGATGGGTGTTCCTGATGTGGCAGAAAACTCGTCACTGCAATTTTCTGAAATTTGTTTTTCAATCAGTGGAAAACACTGGACCAGTCCCTCAAAAAAACTGTGAAACCAACAAAACTTTGCAAACTGCCAATCAAAGCTGAAAATTTCATGTAATTTCCCCCAGATCGAGTAAAACCGTGATAAAACAAATCGTACTGACAAATTTTGCTTCTCCCGAGTTTTCTCGGGATAGTAATTAACTGCAACCTATACGAACCCGAGATATCCAACATTCTGTACTCTGATACTTGGTCTCTTTTCTTACTAGCTTACCTCTGCAATAATTTTTACGGGAGCACAGAGTACACTGTTACGTTAGATTTGATTTTTTCTTTTGCAGTATCAAGAATAACATCTGGCAAATGCCTTGAGGTTAACCTGAGTGGTGAAGGACTAATGCTGGGTGTCCCTGATGTGGTAGAAAATTCGTCACTGTGATTTTCTGAAATTTGTTTTTCAATCAGTGGAAAACACGGGACCAGTCCCGCAAAAGGACAGCGAAACCAACAAAACTTTGCAAACTACCAATCAAAGCTGAACATTTTCTGTAATTTCCCCTAGGTTGAGTAAAACCGTGATAAAACAAATCGCACTGACAAATTTTGCTTCGTCCGAGTTTTCTCGGGATATTAATTAACTGCAACATATACGACCCGAGATAACTCGTTATAAGCGGTTAAAGAAATATTATAAAACCCAAACGTTCAAATACCATAAATTTTCGAGTGCAACATCAATGCTATATGCATAAAAATAAAAATAAATTAGGCAAGTTCCAAGATTTTCTTATTAATTATATTTTTATAACATGTTTTATGTATCTACGAATAAAATTATTTCGACAGAGGCAAACGAGATATACATGCAAAATTCGGTATCGCAGAAATTATTCACACAGCCCTAGCAACTGCAGTGAGCCTTTTTTTCGGTGTGCGAAATTAGTAGAGGAAGTTGACGTATCAAATCATACTCGCATTGGATAATTAAATGTAGTGCGCCATTTTACGTCACATCATTAAATATTCTCAGCCAATAAGAGGCATTGAAAAGGAATCAGACGTTATTCGAGTGAAAATTTTTTCTTCTTTGTAATCAAAGGTGGATAATAAGAGAAAAGAATTTTTCAAAACTCTCTTTCTCTCTCTGTGTTTTCTTTTTTATTTCCAATTTTTGATTAAACATCAGGCATGCATTTTCATTTTAAAATTATTAAATCGAATGTTCAGCTAAAATTCATCACATCTCTTGAAACAGAAACAAAAATTTCATGAAATTAATATGATTTTAAATTAGGAATACAGCATCAAACTTAAAATTTTGCTACGCACTCGAAACATAGCGATTGAGTAGATTCAATTTTCATTTCCAGTAAATTGAAAATATTTTGCACCCTTTCAGCTAAGAAATATTTTCAGGAAATAAACTGATAGCACATATTTCACGACAGTGTGTAATAATTACAATACTGAATAGATTTTTCTTTTAAAATTATTCCTCTCTTCAATGTCATAGTCCTCTTAATTATAATAACATTTTTGAAATTATTATAGATTCAAATGTTTTATACTTAACAATTATACTGTGCAGAAGATCTTGTCTATGAACGAAAATAACACTTTTAATAAAAATGTTTCTTAGTGGTTATCACTAGAATATGAAAAGATTATTTCATCTAAAAATTCTATCGGATATTTGTATTAATTGCAATGTATTAAAATATAAAAATTTAAATATCTGTTTTATCTTTTAATAAATCAATTATAATTTCTACTATGATTTAATATAACTTAAGTTTTAGTTTAACAATTTTATCACATTTAAATTTATAATTTTTTTGAATCGTGTTACAACTATCGTATCTTATACCGTATGGTAACTCATAATTTTATATCTGTTTTGATATTTTACATTAATATAAGAGACATTTCAAATATTTTAATATTAGTTTACAGACAAAATTAGAACTCAAACAAAATGTTTTACCTCGTATTCACCTCTTCAACAAATCTGAGATATCAACTATAATCTCACGTTATCATCAGTTATCGAGAACTCAATAAAGTATGACATTTCTGACATTCAAAAACAGACAAATAAACAAAATTAGAACGTAAACAAAATGTTTTATCTTGTATTCACGTCTTCAACAAATCTGAGATAACAACTATAATCTCACTTTATCACAAGTTAAAGAGATCTCAATAAATTTTGAAATTTTAGACATAAAAAAAGAGACAAAATTAGAGCACATACGAAATGTTTTATCTCGTATTCACATCTGAAACAAATCCGAGATAACAATTACAATCTCACGTTATCATCAGTTATCGAGAACTCAATAAACTATGAAATTTTAGACATTCAAAAACAGACAAAGTGACAAAATTAGAACGCAAGTAAAATGTTTTATCTTGTATTCACGTCTTTAACAAATCTGAGATAACAAATAAAATCTCATGTTATCATCAGTCATTGAGAACTCAATAAACTTTGGAAAATTAGACATTTAAAAACAGAAAAAGAGACAAAATTAGAACACATACGAAATGTTTTATCTTGTATTCACATCTTAAACAAATCCGAGATAACAACAATAATCTCATGTTGTCATTAGTTATCGAGAACTCAATAAACTTTGAAATTTTTTTTAACTCAACTTTGAAATTTTATTGAGAGCAAAAACAAATTATAGATATATTACTAACTTTGTTCTTCACATACTAATATAATTATAGAACACAAGGTGAGATTTTATATCGTTCATTAAAACAAAATTATAACAGCATTAATCTCATTAATGCTTCTTTTTATTTATCTTTTTGTATTGTTAATCTCTTATTTGTTTTTATGAAGATGTTTTAATAGTGTTTGTTTCTTTCAGTAAAATATAAGAATTAAAATATTATTGGTTTTAATATTTAAAACATTCAAATTAAGGTTTTGTTGGATTATTTACAAAATGTTGTAAAAAAGGTTTGAAACAATTGAAAAAAATGCTTTGAGGTTTCTGCGATTAAGTCAGATTGAAAAGTGCGGTTGCACACTCTTTACTTCAATAATAAAAAAGATCAAAATTTTACTTTTAAACAACGAGGGAAGAGGAGAAAGAAATGATGAAAAAGGTAGAAGAAAAACAATGAATTTAAAACCAATCTTTACAATGTTCCATTTCTTTTCTGGTAGAACCCGCAGGTACACCCAGAAGAAATTCTTCAACGTATTTATAGCGTTATTCAGTATCAGTTAATTGCCTAACAGAGTTTAGTGCTACAGTTGTCTCTTAAGAAGGAAACACAATTTAATTAAGACACCCGCTCTGATTTTGTGGTCATTCAATTAAGGCTCGTTGCTCAGCGTTTATCGAAAGAGATTTTCGCGAAACTGGTTTAGACTCAGGGAAAAGTTATTTTTCGGAAGGTAATCTCTTTTGATATAACTTTTATTTATTTTTTAAGGAAAATTGGTCAGTTATTAAGCTAAGAATTTTGTTCTATTTTTATTGTTTTTCTATTTAATTTTTCTTAACCTAATTATGCAAGCGATTTACAATGCTATAATTAAATTTAACCTATATTTATTTATTTTCACATATGCTCATGTATTATTTTGGGTTAAAATATTTGTTATTATTTATAAACTAGCATATAGCCCGTCATATGACGGGATCAGTAAAATTTTTAATTTTCCAAAATTGTAAAGTACCTTATGAGGCAGGTGAAAAAATGGTTTGTTTTTTGGCTTAGCATTATCTTGCAACAAAAAATAATAGATGATTAAATTTAAAATTATCACATATGTACCTAATCAATTATTTATGCCAAATATAAAACAAAATTATTTACATAATATCTAAGATTAGTGATAAAACATATGAAAATAAGGTATAATTTAGATAATTTAAAATAAGAAATGATTCCATGAGATGATTAAAGGAATGGCGTCATAATGCTAGAAATATATTTATTTTTAGCTATTTATTATGGGATAAATTGATAAATTTAATCTCCTGCTCTTAACCGAGGAAAATAGGAGTTGAAATATTGGCATTAAAAGCTCGAAAAGAGGGGAAGGAATGGATTTCGAAAGCTTTAAATAAGGTACTATTTTTTGGCTGTGATATGAAGCATATTTATACCAATTTATTTTAGAATCGGATCTATAGTTTAGGAGAATATAAACATTACTCCCTTTGAATTTTGCAAACTATGGATGCCTCTATCTATTCCAGGTTCAACCGCTTCATGAAATCGAGAACAGACGTACAGATAATTTAGGCTATTATTATATAGGGGATTGCGATGTATGATTGGTATTTCATCTGTTCTATAAATTCAATATACATATCCCGCTACTCTCTCCCACTCTCACCTCTCTCTTACACACATACATAAATAGGATTTGTTAAAGGTTAACAACGTGTTATATGCAAATAAGATGTAATATTTTCATTAATAAACTGGCATCACGTCTTCTGCATTAATTAAGCCTATATACTACTAAGGATAGACAAATACTAACTATGAACAATAGTCAGGGGACTACGTGATTACTTCTGTTGTAAAAAATGTCCCTAATTCAGAGAACATCATTGGAATTTCGAAAAGTTGGTAGCCGTTTGAAACCAACCATCATCGTGTTCATGAAGCCTCCCTCGGACGATTCCAGCCCTTGTAATGGCACGTTATCTTCGTACACAGGTCGAGAATCAGAGAACAAATTTTGCTTTATTGAAGATAGTCAGCTAGAATGGCAACATAAAGTGATGTAACCCGACCATGCAAAACGACATATGTACCGTGACACATTACGACATTGCACAGCACATACTCATGAATCCCCTTCATACTTAACAATAGGAAGGTAATTGTCACCGTCCTAGGCGTGTGTTGGTGTTTTCGGAAAGAGAATACGTCCGTTTGTAGATAATAACACATTGAAGTAATTTGGAAGCTTCAACTGTGAGGGCGAAAGTCGAATCAGAAAATTAAAATAAAACCTCAAAAATTGGTTGGGCAAAACAGCAAATTTACCCCTTCTCTTAAAAATTCTGGGAGTATTTGATCCCCCTTGCGTCTCCCAAATTACACCCGTGGAATAACATGTATAATTATGAGTCTGAATAGATAACATTCTTTCACTGCTATCTTGTCCTCATTTTATGGTCATGACTATATTGTCGTTATTTACATGCACTGTAAATTTTTTTAAACAGATTCTCTACTATTTTTTTTTTTTTCATTATGACATTCCTTTTTTTTACTACTAAAAAACTTTTTATTTTTTTTTTATTTTTTTTTTATTTTTATTTTTTTTTTTTTTTTTTATTTTTATTTTTTTTTATTTTTGATACAAATTTAAGTATAGTACTTCACATTTCTTATATGTGTTTTATTAACCTTTTTCTATTTTGATATTTTTAATAGCAATTCCTTAAACGGATGAGTGATTCGATATTTCTTTAATAAGAGAAATTTAAATATTTCCTACTTTTTATTTTATTTACAATTGTGTTTGTGAAACAAATTCACATTATTATACTTTATGTTTATTATTCACTGACTTTCATTGTGATACCGTAAAATATTAGGAGAGGATTACAAAGTGTCACGATTATCTCTGATATTCTTGATGTATACTGTGTTATTTTTAACCGCTTACCTTACAAATTTTTTTTTTAAAAAATTGCAAAAAATCATCACATTTTTTTTATATTTTATTATTGAATACAAGGAAGTGAAACAAAAAAATAACTAGGTTTTAAGTTGAATTGATTTTTTACCGGTGTAAAAGCATTAAATTTTAATATTAGTCTACTATCCCGTGTTTGTCGGGCAAATGGAAAAGAGTTATATATTAGTCTTTGTATGATAGTTTTTGAAACAAGGGAGTACACAAAGTGATACCTGACGTTCTGTACACTGGTATCCGGTCTCTTTTCTTACTGACTTACCTCTGGAATTTGTTTTACGGAATCACAGAGTACACTGTTTCGTTGGACTTGATATTTTTCCAAAACATTAATAACAGCTAGAAAATGCCTTGAGGGTAACCTAAGTGGTAAAAGACTAATGCTTTGTCCTTCTTGACGTGGCAGAAAACTATTCACGATGATTTTCTTAACTCAGTTTTTCAATGAGTGGAAAAGACGTTACTAGTCTAGCCAAAAGAACCGCGAAACCAACAAAACTTAGCAAACTGCCAATCAAAGCTGAATATTTCTTTTCATTTCCTCCAGGCTGAGTAAAACCATGATAAAACAAACCGTACAGACAAATTCCGCTTCGCTCGAGTTTTCTCCGGATAGTAATTAACTGTAATATGTACAAACCCGAGGTAACTCTATATAATCAGGCAAACGGTTAAAAATACGAATGCTCAATTTGCTGTTACAGACATGTTTGTGTTAAAAACACATGTTTAGACAGTTAGGGGGATAAAATTATACAAGATGAGCCAAATATCATTGTATTTCATTAAAAATATATAGTGCATCAAATGATTGTAACTCTACATTATAGGAGCTACTATCTTACCCAAAACGTTAAAATTAGCAAATTCATTCATCTTATTCAATCTAATGCCAATTTTTCAACAATATGTCAGCATACTTGCTATATAAAATTCATATACTAACATTAGCATTCCTTTTATGAAAACTTAACAAACATTTAGCCTTGTAAACTTTGATCGGGAAGCAGCAAAAAAAATCTATCAGTTCTGTTTAAAGAACTATTTTTAAACTGAAAACAGCTATAAATGTCCAATTCAAAAGAAAACTAATTAAAACTGTATCGCTTACAAAATGAATTGAAAAATTCAGCCATGCCAGATCGAAACAGTTTGTTTGTCTCAAATGAGCTGAGATTCTACTTTATCTCATTCATTGTATCCAATATAATAAAACAATGTAAATATTTCGCTATTTGCTATATTTCGCACAAAATTCTAAATGCAATTTTTCCAGCTGCTTGGCGATATTTTTTTTTAAACTACTGAGAGTGCTTCAGTTTTTATCACATGGGGATTTAAAATTTCGTAGTTTAAAAAAGAAACCCGGATTCTGAATCAAGGCAGATGATACAGAATATTTTCTCTTTATTATATTAAACAACAGAGATTAGCAAGCTTTTTTTCTCTAATCCTTTAATTGTGCTCTCCGAATGTTTATCTTTGTTCGGAGGAAATCTCTACAACAGCCTCTCCCAGTGAGTTAATTAAAAAGTACTCCCGCTATAATTTCATCAAGAGTCCTTTCTTCGGAGGCATTAAAGAATCTTGTTTCCCCTGCAAGTAAGGTTTTCTTGCTCTAGATAGAGATTCGACAATCTGCCTCTCATGGCACCAATTTTATTTGGATCTGCAATATTTAAAATTTCATTGTGCAGAAAACTTAACTTTAAAACTGATGAAATTTTTTTAAATTATTTTTTATGTTGCATGAAAAGGAACTTACAAAGTAACAAAAGTTATGAAAATATCAATTATTTTAGGTACTATTTTTATTCTATTATGTTATTTTTAAATATATTTCAGCTCTGTTTATGTGTTAATAAAAAAGTCAATTTTTTGTAACAAAATTAAAATAATGAAAGCTTATCTAACCAATTTACCATTGAGATTTAAGAAAAGACAAATTCTCTCATTTACCCATATACTACTCGGGCAGATTTCTTTGACATATCATTTTTTTTACTATTTTCATCATTCTTCTAAAGTTTGCAGCGTTTCTAACTAGTGTATGTGGTAGTCCAGCAAATACAGAATTTCAACACTAGGGCAAAAAGACTGATTACTGTTAGATGAGAATGTAAATTTAAAGTAGTAAAACTTAACTAAGCACCGATATTTTAGCTGTTACTCTGTTTGTAGCTTAGTTAATATATTTATATATATATATATATATATATATATATATATATATGTATATTGTCGCGTAGATGAAATGAACTGAACTTGGTGAAATGACTGATAAACGCTCAAGACCAGTTCAAGATTTTATTACCACGCAACTGAAGGAAATCCTGCTTATATACACTTTTAGAACCTTCCAGACTTGGAAGGCCCGCAGAAAATTAGGAACTAAATTTACATAAATTTGCATACTGAAATTAAATTAACATAAATTAAATCCAAGTTAAAATCAATTTTTAAATGCAGCTTGCCTCGCTTGTTTCCGAACCCGGAACTTCCCGTTCACGAGTGCGCTGCTTTACCGACTGCGCCACGGCGTCCTTGTCGAAAGGAACGATTTTCGCTACAATATATATATATATATATATATATATATATATATATATATATATATATATATATATATATATATATATATATATATATATATATATATATATATATATATATATATATATATATATATATATATATATATATATAATTGATTATATGTATCATCTCTTCTAGATCTGAGAAAAAACTAGATTGCGCATATTTTGAGAGGGGAAACTTAAAGAAACTTATAAGAAAACTTAAAAATAAAGTACTTCTAATCTTGTATCGTTTTTCAACTTCTGTGTTAGATCATTCAAAACTTTAATTTTGATGTTGTTGCCTGTGTCTCTCGAACTTACTTCAAGCAACGGAAATGCGACAATTTTAGAATGCCCGAACTAAGTTTGGGTAAGAGAGAAATCGGTATTTCAATTCCCTAAAGCCCGAAATCTGTTCGTCCAATGCATAATATTTAATTTGCCATTTTCTCAATAGATATATTTTCCCTCGAAAACTTCGGCAGTTTTGCTATATTTGTCACTATTTCTTGGATACTGTGAAGTATTTGTGAAATTAAAAGTAATCTGAGGGACATGGAATTCATTACAGTTGATATAGATAATAATATTGTTGTATTAGTATATTATATTTATCCAGAAATTTGTATCAATTGAATTATTTAGCTGCAATTTGAGCAAAACTTACTGCAATCCATTAACATTTCCTATATATGTGAAAATATAGAAAAAATATTAAAATAAATAATAAATAATAAATAATAAATTTTGTTTTTTTTTCAAATATGTTAATCTAGAAATGATGTTAGAAATAAATTAATAATTTATTTCTAGCATTTTGATGATAATAACAAACAAAATTAAAGAGAAAATTTGCTTCCACTTTTGGCACGTTTTTCTCAAATATATTCTAAAGGCGAGGGGTTAATATTAAAGTAAAAATAAAATATAAATAAAGCATTTTGAAATTTAGAGCAATATGTATTGAGTTAGTTATCACAGTATGTTTTAAATTATAAAAACTTTATTTTTCAGTACTACTAATATGGTGTTACTGATGAATTAATAAGAGGATTTTTTGGATCTGTGTTTGTAAATTACATTTACAAGTTTCCACGAACACTAATTACCATCCTATTTCTTTCTTCCGTAATGAGGCTCATAATTGCGCTAAATTCACATTCTACAAAATAAAAAATCTAAAAATTGCTTTAGCACAGTAACCCATAATGCAATATATAAAATCAGTAAATGTTTTATAACCTTCAATTGTATTAATTTTTACATTTGTGTAAAAATTCAAGTGAGTTAACTAAAAGTGTGCTTATTACTTGTAAAGGTGTCCAACATCGAATAATTAAGAGATTTAGTTTGGAGCACTACGGTCTTTTGCTACACGGTGGATATATTTTGGCTATCATTAAAAATAAATTCTACATTTGAATAAACATAATTTCAATTTCTATCTCCTTTCTTTACCCATTCACAAACTAGGACCTACTGTTTAATGCTTATTCCGAAAGGTTTTGAACATCCTTTCCAGAAGTGGAATTTGAATTCATGAACTTCGATACTGAAGAGCAGTGCCCTATACCTTTTACCATCGTTAGGCTGATAAATAAGTGAAGAATGCATTCAAGTACTTGTATAAAGTCATAATAAATAACCATTCTTCATCTCTTTAAATGTACAGACCAAAAAATATAAAAAAACTGGATTCCAGTTTAATATTGCTATTTATTTTAACTTTTGAAACTGAGAAAAGACTAAAAACAGTTTTTACTCTAGATGTTATCTAGATCTCTAGATTTTTACTCTTTCATGGATCTCCAAACATTAACCGCACATGAGTCAGTTTGGAAACTACTGGTCTAAATCCTGTAATCAATTTTGTATACTTTATAGTAGGGGTAGGCAACGCGGCGCCCGCGGGCGCCATGGCGCCCCCGATCAATTTTTAATGCGCCCTCGCTGGACTAATGTAAATGTATGATAGCCAGAGCGATTTACTTACTCTTGTCAAACGGCGATATACAGCAAGTAGTCAGTTGAGTTTAGGACATTCAAATGCAAGCTAGTGTTGTTGAAATCCAATCTATTGAAAAAAATCATTATCACATATCCCAAATACAAAAATATACTGTTGAGAGTTTAAATTTGAATAACGAAAATTTTCCTGCTACATCATATTTAGAAATTATAGATAAGCTAATAGAAGAGTTTTCTTCTAGATTTGACGATTTTGCAGCATTAGAACCCGTTCTAAGATTTTTCATAAATCCATTCAATGTTACTGAAGATGATATCCTTGAATTAGTTTCAGTGTATTTCGAGCTTCATAATATCCTAGAATTAGAGATAATAAACTTGCAAAGTGATATTATTTTAAAAGCGCATAGTAATGATAAAATGTTTTGGAATTTAGTCGGTGAAAATAAGTATCCTAATTTAAGGAAATGTTCGCTAAAAATTTATTCATATTGTGCAACATACAATTGCGAGTCTTTGTTCTCAAATATGAAAAATTTGAAATCAAAATACCGAACAAAGCTTAATGACTCACATTTAGATAATTGTTTAAGGACCGGGAACTCTAAATATATCCCCAATTATAAGAAATTAGCTGAAAATATGGACACCCAAGTTTCACACTGAACTGTATGTATCATTATGTATGACACCAACAAAATAAAGTTATAACAAATCTGTTTTTTAATGCCTATTTATACCTGTTGATTATCTGTAAAATATGCGCCCTCGGTGATTTTCAAATTTCGTATTGCGCCCTTAAGAACAAACAGGTTGCCGACTCCTGCTTTATAGTGTCTTCGATCAAGCATATAATGTTCATCATCATAAATAAATTTTACATTTTAATAAACTTAATTTTCTATCAACTGCTATCTTCTTTCTTTACCTATTCACATACGCGTATGTGGTTCGGAGGTAGAATTTTTCACATTCATTCTAGCCTCCCAACCTCAAATTTAGAACGTAACGCTGTTTTCTTCCACATTTACTTTAAATTTTGTATTGTTTACTAGTATTATGTTGTTTACTATTTTGCTACTGATATTTGTTAGAAAAGATAATGAAATTTAAGCTACAACGATTGCCTTATCTGATTAAAAAGAATATTTTTACCTATATTTATTATATGTAGGGTCTGCAAGTGACTATAGTGCTAAAATAGTGCAAACAAAAATAAAATGTCAACAAAATTTTATCATTTTACTTCAACAACTAAAAACTTCGCCGTCGCTATTAATACTTAATAAGCAGAGTTATTTAGTTTTAAGAATAATTATTTGCGTGCAATTTGTAATGGGTTTACAATTTGTTAATAAATACATCCGAAAGATATATGATGCTAATTAAAATGATAATTAACGAATTGATATTACTCTGTAATTTAAGGAAATGACAAATTTGCTTATAGTGCTTAATTGCTTTTTCACGTTGTCCTCAAAGCAAATTAAAGTTGTTTGTTAGAATTTGCTTATTTTTGTTTAAAAACATAGATAATGTTAAATTAAAATAAAAATATTTTAATAATGAAATTCTCTGAAAATAATATTAACTAATTTCAAGTATCACAAATGTGTTTTGTTTAATTTAAGGGGTCATATGCCTGTTAAATCTACAAAGAATTGTATTTTTCCGAAAAAAAAAATATGTGAAACAGAATTCAGTTCTGATCATTTTAAAACAATCCGCGTTAAAAAATTCAAATTTTGAGAGGAGCTTTGAATAAAAACATGTAAGTTGTTTACTGTAAACAATTTTAAACTTACAAAACTTAACTTCATTTTTCTCAAATATTGTTTTTTTCATGTAATGCGCATGTTATCTTCAAAACCTTTTAATATTTTTTCATGAAATTTCTATAGGTTGAACACAATATAATTTTCTATTAAGAAGTCTGATTGAACCTGTATTTTCTTGTATATTTCCCAAAATATGTTTTTTGTGCAAAGGTAAATTTTTAATATTTTAAGAAAAGAAATTCACTTTTTCAAATATTTTTTTAAAATGTATATGAATTTTAAATATATATATATATATATATATATATATATATATATATATATGTATATATATATATATATATATATAAATTTAGGTTCAAGGTTATAGTGAGATATTGTAGTATGTTTTAAAACAATAAGTTTATCTCAAGCTTAATTATATTTTTAGTAATCATGCGCGTTAGCTTTGATATAATTTTTGTTAACAACAAAGTGTCTCTTATATAAAAATTTCTAACAAAAATATTCTTTTTGTTTCAAATATGAATGAGATTTGTTTTTAAAGATAATTTTATGTTCTAACCATGTTAAAAATTATTTTTGTAAAATTGGTAGATTTCATGATATGAAATGTAGAAAATGATAATTTTTTTTTTTACCTTTTTTCGACTTTTAAGAGCCGTAAGACCGTTTAACGAATTTTAAAGTGTTTTCATTTTCTAGGGTGTTTTAAAAATATGTCTATGTGTATTTAGTTACTTTCAGCTTTATAAATTTATGAGAAATTATTTTGATTTAACATACGTAGCAGTCCTGTATTCATAGAGACTCAAAGCTACAAATTATTGATAAGACCAATTTATAAAGGATGAAATTACACTATGTATAAAAGTTGACAGAAAATCAATAATTCCTATCTAAACAGGTGTAACGTATTCAGAATAAATTCAAGAGCATTAAAATGATACAAAATTATGATTCTTTCTGGATAATGCGTTCCATATGCTAAGAAAATTTTCTTTAATAGAAAGGAGTTCTGAATGAATGTAACAGGTTCTTACAACGTTGAAAATTTTGAATCTTTTAAGAATTCTGCTTTAAATCTTCTTCGGTTCATAGTGATCTAGACAGCACGAAACAAATTATTTTTTTAAATGCCCTAATTTGCATGCATGAATTTCCCATTCGCTGTAATAACCATCGAATAAAAGTTTGAAAACGAGATAGTAAAAATATATGAACATAAAACTTCCCAATCGGGGCATCTACAGTTTTAAAGTCTAACTTCTGTAGAACGAAAGTGAAAGATCAAAAGCAGGAATGTGCAAACTTTTTCAGTCGCTGGCCCAATATCGAAAGAAAATAAGTTTGGCGGGCCAAGATAAATTTTTCTAAAATTTTAAAAATAATTACCGTTTAAATATGTTAATGAGATGAATGAAATTGCAATTTCATTTTTAAAAGTTCCTTATACTGAGGTTTGAAGTGAGATGTACTGATTTTAAGAAACGATGCTAAATGCTCATCTCTCAGTCTACTTTTGAAATTATTCTTTCTAAGGTTCAAAGTTGAAAATACTTGTTCACATATAAGAAGCAAATATACCGCTGATCTTCGGGGGTGTGAGATAATAAATATGGGATGTAATATTTAAGCAAAGCAGAAAAGAAGATGGATATATAATGTATAAATATATATATATATTTCTTTTAATTTGTCTTGGACCGACAACTTAAAATTCTATCCGCGGACCGGATAAAACCTTCCGGCGGGCCGGATTTAACCCGCGGGCCGTAGTTTGCCCCTCCCTGATCTAAACGATCACTTAAGCAGTAATTGATTTGAAATGTTCTTTAGTATTTTATGGTATTAAATAGATTTAATATGTTTTCACACCATTTAAAAATATGCATTCCATCAAGATTTCGTTTCTTTGACTCTTTTGATTTGTTTTGTTTTAGAAAACACTAAATAAATGACACTTTAAATGTATCATTTTCTACAAAAATATTCATATATACTATGATATACACTAAATAAAAATTGGAAAACTTTGAAGTAATGGAAAGTAAATCTAATTTTTCCAAAAAAGGATCTTCTAAAGATTTAAAGTTCTAAATTCTTTATAAAGAGATGTGCTTAAAAGATCATTCAAAGTTCCGTTTATGCCTTTTTTTAATCATAAAAACTGCATTCGAGACCTAATATCTTCTTTTTTTCTGTCCCTTGAAGTGGGGATAAGGAATCAGGGATTAAATCGCCAATGTTACTTCTTATTTACTGCGCCAAAGAAATTAAGTGTCTGTTGCTCCGGATGGGGACAGTGAGGGGAATGTAAAACTAAGCGAAAGAGCTGCAACCACGGATAAATATCGGAAGAGAATTTGAGAGTTGTTTTTATATCGGCCTTGGGGCAAAAGACTCCAGGAGCCGTCTTGTCCAGACATTTAATCCTTAGGATTGGTGTAAACTGTTCCGCCAAGGAAAATCCTATCACAAATTTGCGGAAATATTCTGCATGGAAAGATTCTGTTAAATGTCTTGCTTGGAGAAATGTAAAATTATTTTAAACCCTTGTCGAAGAATTATATTAAGAAGTTGCTTTTATTAGACTTATAAACACTTAAAGCTTCATAACATAGTAATCTATTCAAAAATAATTTTTCTATTTCAGACTTATACACTTTTCAATACTTTTGAATAAGATGATATTTAATATCAAAATAAATAAAGAAATAAATAGTATAATATGAGAAATTTAAGTTTTTGTTGCTGCCGAAGAAAAAAAAGGGAGATATAAATCTGAGGGGAATAAGTTCGACCTCGGATAAATATCGAAAAAAGAATTACTGCCTCAGTTAGAGCCTTGGTCCAAACGATTCCAGGATATGTCTTGTCTGCCTAAGGGCAAAAGTCTCCAGGAGCCGTATTGTCCAGATGTTTAATCCTTAGGATTCGTGTAAACTGTTCTACGAAGAAAATCGCTATTACAAATTTGCTGAAATATTAAGCGCGGAAGACTTCAGTTAAATGTCTTGCTTGGAAAATGTAAAATTATTTTAAACCCTTGTTGAAGATTTTGAGTAAAAATACAAGAATTATACTAAGAAGTTGCTTTTCTTAGACTTATAAACACTTAAAGCTTCATAACATAGTAATGGATTCAAAAATAATTTTTCGATTTTAAATTTATACACGTTGCAATACTTTTGAATAAGATGGTATTTAATATCTAAATATATAAAGAAATAAATAGTATAATATGAGGGAATTAAGTTTTTGTTGTCAAGTAAGAGAAGAATATGGGAGTTATAAAACTGAGGAATTGGTTCGACCCCGGATAGATATCGAAAAAAGAATTTCAGCTTTATTACCTCAGTTAGAGCATTGGTCCAAAATATTTCAGGATCTCTCAAGTCTGTCTAAGGGCAAAAGTCTCCAGGAGCCGTGTTGTCCAGAGGTTTAATCCTTCGGATTGGTGTAAACCGCTCTGCCAAAGAAAATCCTATCACAAATTTCTGGAAATATTCTGCATGGAAGAATTCAGTTAAATGTCTTGCTTGGAGAAATGTAAAATTATTTTAAACCCTTGTTGAAGATTTTGAGTAAAAATACAAGAATTATACTAAGAAGTTGCTTTTCTTAGACTTATAAACACTTAAAGCTTCATAACATAGTAATGGATTCAAAAATAATTTTTTGATTTTAAATTTATACACGTTGAAATACTTTTGAATAAGATGGTATTTAATATCTAAAAATATAAAGAACTAAATAGTATAATATGAGGAATTTAAGCTTTTGTTGCCCTGGAAGAGAAGAATAAGGGAGATATAAAACTGAGTGGAATAGATTAGACCCCGGATAGATATCGAAAAAAGAATTTCAGCGTTATTGACTCAGTTAGAGCCTTGGTCCTAAAGATTCTAGTATCTCTCAAGTCTTCCTGAGGGCAAAAGTCTTCAGGAGCCGTGTTGTCCAGACGTTTAATCCTTAGGATTGGTGTAAACTGTTCCGCCAAGGAAAATCCTATCACGAATTTGTGGAAATATTCTGCATGGAAGAATTCAGTTAAATGTCTTGCTTGGAGAAATGTAAAATTATTTTAAACCCTTGTTGATGAATTATATTAAGAAGTTGCTTTTCATAGACTTATAAAAACGTTAATCTTCGTAACATAGTAATCTATTCAAAAATAATTTGTCTATTTTAAATTTATACACGTTGCAATACTTTTGAATAAGATGGTATTTAATATCTAAATATATAAAAAAAAGTATAATATAAGGAAATTAAGTTTTGTTATTGCGGAAGAGAAGAATAAGGGAGATATAAAACTGAGTGGAATAGATTTGACCCCGGATAAATATCGAAAAAAGAATTTCAGAGTTATTGCCTCAGTTACAGCCTTGGTCCAAAAGATTCCAGGATCTGTCTTGTCTGCCTAAGGGCAAAAGTCTCCAGGAGTCGTGTTGTCCAGACGTTTAATCCTTCGGATTGGTGTAAACTGTTTCTCCAAGGAAAATCCTATCACAAATTTGCGGAAATATTAAGCACGGAAGACTTCAGTTAAATGTTTTGTTTAGAGAAGTATAAAATTGCTTTAAATGTATGTTGAGATTTTGTGTAAAAATGCAAGAATGTTATTAAGAAGTTGCCTTTCTTAGACTTATATGCACTTAAAGATTTCTGACATATTAAACTATTCAAAATTAACTTTTCTTTTTTAAATTTATGTACTCATCAATACTTTTTCATAAGATATTATATAATATCTCAATATATAAAGAAATAAATCTAATAACATAACGAAATTAAATATATGTTGTCCCGAAAGAGGATAACAACGGAAATATAAAACTAGAAAAAGCTCTGACCCCGGTTTAATATCGAAAACAGATTTTGAGAGTTGTTTTTTATGCTAGCCTTAGGATGAAAGTCTCCAGGAGCCATGTTGTCCAGACGTTTAATCCTTAGGGTTGGTGTAAACCGTTCTGCCAAGGAAAATCCTATCACAAATTTGCCAAAATATTAAGCATGGAATACTTCAGTTAAATGTTTTGTTTAGAGAAATACAAAATTATTTTAAATGTTAGTTGAGATTTTGTGTAAAACTGCAAAAACTATATTAAGAAGTTGCTTTTCTTAGACTTATATACAGTTAAAGCTTTCTAACATATTAAACTATTCAATATTAACTCCAAAATTTTAAATTTATATAGGCTACAATAGTTTTGCATAAGATAGCTTTTAATATCTGAATACATAAGGAAATAAATAGAATAACATAAGGAAATCAAGTATATGTTTTCCTAATAGAGGATAACAACGGAAATATAAAACTAGAAAGAACTCTGACTTCGGTTAAATATCGAAAACAAATTTTGAGAGTTGTTTTTATACCAGCCTTAGGGCAAAAGTCTCCAGGCTCTAATGCTAACTTCATGAGGTATCGTTTGGGAACTTAATGGACTATCGACCAATGAAACTATTAAACTATTTTACTTGGTATTAAATACATGAAGTGATATCTTTAATATAACTGTAGATAAAAATGGATTTAGTTAAATGTTTTCTTCATTTTAAACTATTTCTTGATGTCTAGACTTTTGACAGCATTAAGCATTTTTGAGAAAGGAGTGAAATTGGTCCTTGATAAATTGTTATTTAATTGTTATTGAGTTATTGAGAATAAGGTTTTTGAACAGCCCTTTTCTGACAATAATTAGTAAACAGGGAGAGTAGTGTATATCTCAATCAAGCCTTATATTTACATATTACACGGATTGGATGAAAGTTAGACCTACCGTCCTCAAAAGGTTAATGAACACGGTAAAATTTTGGCCAGCTCGAGTCTCGATCCCAATACCCACCAATTAGGAGAGTACTAGGATATTGCGTTTCGAATGAGCTACTGCGGCTCATGCGGAAGTTATAATTTGAGTATATCCTCTTCACTACCAGTCGAGGTCCACATACGTGGACCTCGACTCTTTCGTCTGAAAAATAATCCTGTTGAAAAAAATGGTAGTTAACAACTTAGGTACACATGCGAGGATGTCTAAGCTTCTGACTGATACCAATAAATTGCAGCAATAATCAGAAGTTCTTCTGGAATATTTGTTATTCTGAAGCGATTCGTAAGAAATTGTGTCGAAGCAGCATGCTCTTAAAAATAATTAAATTTCATTTGTTTTTAATTTTTTTAAAGTCCTATAATTAATGTGTTCTAATTAAAAATTGTTTAAAATTTGTGTTAAAATAGTTTTTTAGATTTGAAATGCATTTTGTGCATTTGAGAGGGATACTTATATAGGTCCACGTAGGAAAAAAAAATTATATTTGCAATTTTTATATAGCTGTAGTGAAGAGGATATAAATAGGAAAATAGCTTAAACTTTCAATACAAAAACCTCAGTTAAAAACTATGTCAATAATTAAATTACTTTATGCATAACTCGTAATATAAGTCAAGAAAGATGATAGTAATATTTTTTAAATGATTTCTCCTCAAAATAAATAATATGAAACTTGAGAACATCCATTCTTAAGTCTACATTATGTATGGATGTGACAGATAAAATAATTTAATTTCATGTAAATTTCTTTGAACAGGAAGAGTAAAAAAAGTAGTGAAAATAAAATATTCTGAAATGCGAGTAGTTAAATACTTAAAAATTAGAAATATTTTAAAGATCTAATGGTTTTGAGACTTCTTAAGGGGTAACATAAAGAAAGTTGTCTTCTCTAACAATAAATCGAAATTATTTATAAAAATGTACAGAACACAACTGCGTTGGGCTGTATTATACTATGTAACCAGAAAGTTTTAAATTCATATTTGAATGTGAATGAAAATACAAACGATAACCTTCATAAAAATTACTCAAATATTTTAGGACATACAGTCTCTGAATTTAGTAGAATATCGCAACTGCTCGTATATATAGTGAACTCCATATTTTACAAAAACAAATAGCGAAAAATTATATTTCGTGTATTAACTAGACTTTGACATACAAGCGACTTTCAAGACTGTAAACCAATTGCAATGCGGAAACAATAAATTTGGTTCCAAAAGCTATCTCAATGTCATTTTAAAATCATTTCACTTTTAACGAAATCATTCACGTTTGTTAACTATCATCTTGAATCAATTGAAGGTCAGATTTTTTTGGCTTCTATGGGATTAATATTGAGAGTGAAAGTTAAGACATCGTACATCACCTCCTTTCTTAGGAATTGTTATCCGACAAATTGTATTTTCTTTATTTATATTTATTATACTTCTTTACTTTCTATATCTTATAACTTAGTGAATGTTATCTCTTCATAATTGTTTTTAACAATTGTAGGGATATATTCCAAGTTATGAATTTTCGACTAAAAGTTATTGTACAGAGTTTGATTTTAAATGATAAATATTTTGATTAAATCTAAAAATGATATCCGTCAGTATAGATGTAAAGTAATAGCTCTTTCCATAGGGAAAAGTTTGTTATTTATTTATGGTAGAAATTTTGTTTGAATAAGTATGTTTGAATAAGTATATTCTCTGAAACACTCACAAATGTAAATTTATGTTATAATTAGGTTTAATTTTATTCTCTAAACTATAATTTTCAAGACTAACAGATTAGCCCTCGTGTTGCAAAAAGTAGACCGTGGCACTCCAAAACCAAAACCAAAAAATCAAGACTAACAGAATATTTTAACCTTTTTAGTTAAAAAAAACAAAATTAAATAAAAAATTAATAATTTATTTTCTCAATTTTCAAGTTTTTTTTAGTAGTAATTATTGTTATATCTAAAGATATGAAACGAATATATGATACATGGAAAACTTCAAAAAAGGTTTATTTATAAGAATTTTTTTAAAAAGGCAGGTCCATAGCTAGATTTCTACAATGAATTTTTAGTGCTGTTTTTTATTTAATATAACAAAAGGTAATTGCAGAAATATAGTTCGTAATAACTTTTTACATTTTTTAAACCTTAAAACATCTAAGTCCTCATAACGTGGTTTAGAATTAAATAAGTAAATAGGATACTAATAAATATTTCAATATTTTGTAGACTCTGGTACTGTCATTAATATATATATATATATATCGAGAGTCAGACCGTCATGAAAACAAATTTCTATTAGTTATGTAAGTCTATTAGCTATTCCATAAAAAGAAACAGTAAGTCCAACGTGGAACTTTACTTTATTTAAGGCTAGGTACCAGACATCGTTCTTTGGAGAGATCGGAATATATGAGTGATACATTGAAACACTTGTGGATTGCAGGGTTGTCTCCAGAAGATTATTAAAAGGGAGAGAAGCTTATTTAGCAAATTTTACAATAAGACAACTTAGATCTTTGAAAAAGGCTAGGTACCAGACATCGTTCTCTGGAGAGATCGGAATATGTGTGATACATTGATATATTTGTGGATTGCAGGGTTATCCCCACAAGATTTTTACAAGAGAGAGAAGCTTATTTATGAAATTTTACATTAAGACAACTTAGATCTTTGAAAAAGTGAACCATTTGAACCATTCGCATCATGAAAAATGTGGCATATAAAATAAAAAAGTATTCGTAAAATTGAGCATATTATATTAATTTAAGAGTTATATAGACTTGCATCTTTACAGTTATAGAAAGTCTGAAAAAATTGAGTCAAGAGCTTTGATGAATTTATTTCTAAATTACATGTTCAAATAGGGAAGTAAAGTTTTTCTGTTATTCTTTAGAAAACATTAGTCCTTAAAAAGTATCTATTAATTATTAATCCTTTAATATATAATTATTTTGATATTAGGTTGTGATACAACAAAGCAAAAATTTACTGCAATGTTAATGTGAAAATACTCGAGTCCTAAAGAACAGAGTTTTAAACGCTGTTAATTTTAAAAAATGTATTATTATATATAACTTTTGAATTTTTATTATCCATCTGACATGGATTTTAAATAGTTTTATGAAAAATGGTTGGAAACATAACTTTTAAATACATATTCCGCATTAAATGTTTTAAAATTTTACACTATCTTTTGTCATAGTTTATTTTCCACCTACACAATTTTACATACCTAACGATGTTTTATATTTTATAAACTAGACTATAATTTAAAATTTAATTAGTTAATCATTACATTTATGTAACGGAAATTACTAAATTTTATTTTTATAACTCTATACAAAAACCAGGTATCCCCTAATTTGTATAATCTTTCTAAATAATGAAATTGAACACAAGGCTTTATATTTGCTAAATAATTTAATAATGTTATAAGTATCAGTTTTGCTGTGTTCTATTTAGGTTTTTAATAGTGATGCAATTCATTAATTAGGAAATTTTTTTAAAAAGAAATAAATAATATAAATGCTTTAATATGTAATTATAAGATATTTGATTAACTCTTAATATAATTTCCCAATAATCAATGCGATACAATAGTTAATATCTGTATTTTGTAATTTATATTGCCTACAAAGCTGATAAATTATGGTATAAGTATCAGTTTTGCTAAGTTCTAGTTAGATTTTTAACCGTGATGTAATTTATTTATTTGGAAAATTTTATAAAAAGAAATAAACCACATAAAAGCTTTAATATGTAATTATATGATATTAACTCTTAATATAATTTCACAGTGTGCAACGTAATACAATAGTTAATATCAGTATTTTGCAATTTGTATTACTTATAAAGCTGTTAAATAAAGTTATAAGTATCAGTTTTGCTAAGTTCTATTTAGATTTTTAATTGTGATGTAATTTCTTAATTAAGAAAATTGTATAAAAAGAAATAAATAATATAAATGTTTTAATATGTAATTATAAGATATTTGATTAACTCTTAATATAATTTCACAATGTGCAATGCGATACAATAGTTAATATCCTTATTTTGTAATTTATATTGCCTACAAAGCTGTTAAATTATGTTATAAGTATCAGTTTTATTAAGCTCTACTTAGATTTTTAATATTGATGTAATTCATTAATTCGGAAAATTTTATATAAAGAAATAAACAGCATAAATTCTTTAATATGTAATTATATGTTATTTGATTATCTCTTAATATAATTTCACAGTGTGCAATACTATACAATAGTTAATATTAGAATTTTGTGATTGATATTACCTATAAAGCTTTTAAATAATGTTATGAGTATCAGTTTCGCTAAGTTCTATTTAGATTTTTAATAGTGATGTAATTCAATAATTCAGAAAATTTAATATAAAGAAATAAGCAACATAAATGCTTTAATATGCAAATATAAGATATTTGATTAACTCTTAATATAATTTTACTGTATGCAGCGTAATACAATAGTTAATATCACTATTTTATAATTTATATTACTTATAAAGCTGTTAAATAATGTTATAAGTATCAGTTTTGCTAAGTTGTATTTAGATTTTTAATAGTGATGCAATTCATTAATTAGGAAATTTTTATAAAAAGAAATAAATAACATAAATGCTTTAATATGCAATTATATGTTATTTGATTATCTCTTAATATAATTTCACAGTGTGCTATGCAATACAATAATTAATATCAGTATTTTGTAATTTATATTACCTATAAAGCTTTTAAATAATTTTATGAGTATCAGTTTCGCTAAGTTCTATTTAGATTTTTAATAGTGATGTAATTCAGTAATTCGGAAAATTTTAAACTAAAACATAACAAATTAAAAACATAAATGCTTTAATATGTAATTATATGATATTTGATTAACTCTCAATATAATTTCATTGTTTTGAACGTAATACAACATATAATATCGATATTTTATAATTTATATTACCTATAAAGCTTAGATATTAGTATAAAGGCTTGGATACATTTAAATATATAACACAATAACCCACAGTTTCGCTAATAAGCTAACAAATTGCTTAAAATAATATTTATTAATATTTAAATTTTATTTGACAGGTCTTATCAGTATCGGAAATATTCTTAAAGCGATACGATCGGACGACTACACAGCCGGCACCACAGAACCGAATGCCGTAGTCTCACCGGTAAGAAACGCGTGAGCATTACGCGGCAATCGATCGTCTACGTCGCCGCCAACTACTTCCGTAAGATTCCGATGCCTCCGTAGGGATAAAAAGACTCCGACACATTCGGTCGGAAGAGTACAACGTCGATGCGAAAGGGAAATTCGAATGCTGCTGTCAGTTCACACAGGTGTGAATTTATGAATAAGATGGGAAAGGAATTTTATTCGCTAGTCCAGCATTCTAAAAAAGCTATAGAGTGATTTCCTGTCACTATGACTTATTTTCAATCACAACATGTTACGTGTTGGAGGAATTGTTGTGTAGTTGTGAATTTATAAAGGCACTCTTGAATTTTATACTTTATAGAAGGAACAAGATAGAGTTCTGTGTTCTCTGTATAGTACTTCAGTTTAAAACCAATAATGGTGAAATAAATGCTTAGGATAAATAGAAAAGATTATTTTAGAGTAGTTGCAGCCGAACGTTAGCCGAAAGTTAGTTTGGTTTGAGCGCTACGGTCTACTTTTTGCAACACGAGGGCTAATGAGACCGGGACCTACTGCTTAAAGCCGATTCCGAAGGCTACGAACATCCATGCCATAGTGGGATTCGAACCCACGAGCTCCGGTACCGAAGGCCAGCACTCTAAATATTCGGCCATCGTTCGGCAGCCGAATGTTAGAGGTCTGCTCTTAGTTACCGAATTTGAGATTTCGAAACACGCTGAGGGCATAGATGCTTATAGCTGTTAGGAATCGGCTTTAAGCAATAGGTCCCTGTATTAAACCCCATGTATTAAACCAGAAGACCGTAGCACTCATAACCAAGCCACACTTTAAGGTAGTTGAATAGGATGAAGTAAATTTATTTTGTTTTCACATATATACACTGTATATATAGTCAACGAATCTTGAAGTTTATAGAAATATAGCCCAAAAGTATTGCGCTGCAAGATTTAAACACCGACTAAAAAATTATATCTTGAATTAAAAAAAAAATTAATGTAAATGTGTTTGTAAAGGACTCATTATTAATTTACCACAAATTTATCCAATCTTTGCTTTCGTAATTTGTGACAAATATTTTCTGCATTAATCTTAAATTTCAACAATATTAGTTAATTTAGAAAGGAATGTGCAGATATTACTTGCTTCAAAAGCTAAATCTCAAATAGCAAAGAATTTAATTCATATTTGCATATATTTTTAATAACCAATAACTCTCGGTAAAATAAGAACAAAATATTGTTTGCGTTTGTTGAATTACTCTTCAAATTAAATTCATATCAAAACTTTTAATAAAACTTATATTACATGTGTAGGAAAACTCAGTATTGTCACGAAAACACGTTTATTTCAAAATATCATTCTAATATTACGTCTATTTCTTTAAAATTATAACTAAATAAAACCCAGTTTTCTCAAGAAAGTTAAGCAAAGAAAAAACTTTTACTGCATCATGTAATCACCCGATATGTGAGAGTAAATAAGAGTATTAATAGAAGAAAATAAAAGTGAGAAAATCTTACAGAATTGAATTAGTATTTAATTTAAATTTTATTATTACTATTTTACTTCTTGTGTACAACAACGCTAGTTACTCTAATTATTAAATTTAAACGCCGAATTTCCATTTTAAGTCATAGTTTCTATGCTGTTACATACGACAAAAGTGGAACATGATCCACAAAAATAGGCCATTCGCATTAACACCAAAAATAAAAAAAAGACTTGGTATTCTTATTAAATATCTTGGTACTTTAAGAGCGAGACGGCTATAGGGAATTTTATTTTCCCTACAAGTTAATATCGAGTGAGAGTAATCTATAATGGCAAGAAAAGAACCAACTTTATTGGGACTACTTATTAATTGGTTTAAAATCTGGAAAATCTCCGTTATATCAAATTTTAATACGTTACACACTAGTTATAAATTTTTGTCCAGATGCACGTTCTACATTAGTAAATAGGTGTATATATATATATATATATATATATATATATATATATATATATATTATATATATATATATATATATATATATATATATATATAATGACTTCTACGTATAATAACTGAATTATTGTTATATTTTTAAATTATAAATTTAAAATTAAAACTTTAGGCTATTTTTATATTTTTAAAATTTATTTAAAAATTTTCTTATTTCTTCATGATTTATATAATTATTTATTTTTATATAAACTATGTATAAATTTTAATATATCGTATTACCAATTACATAATATTAGATTACGTGTGATGAATGCAAATTTTTTCTTATATCTTGAGAGCAATACTTTCTTTAATTTTTTCATTTTGTTTTAGAATAAATTTTTTTAAACCTACTTTTTAAATAATAAACATCAAAACATTTAATTATTCAGTTGAACACATTTTAATTACTCAATTAATGCAACAAATTTAATATCAATCAGAAGCAAAAATAACAATTGAAATGGTGTCTTTTAGACTGCAAAAATTGAAACAAATAACTATTCCTTGTAATTTACCGATTCATTAATATTTGGGACTGTTTAAGTAAACTGTTGCAAAATTTGCAAACCACAGATTATGATAAAAACGATGATTATAACTTTTAACTACCGCTTATTTCAAATTTCGAGAAAAAAAGCCCAATGTAATTTTTGTATAAATTTTTCTTAACATTAAGAAATAAACGTATAACAATACAACCAACACTAATACGTTTCCAGTAGAATTAGAATATTTAGTAAAATAAAAATTAAATCTATTCTTTCAAAAATTTTGATTAACCTTCATAAAATCACAAATATGTCATCTTCTAACGTTAATGTTTTTCTCAAAATCTTCAAATGTTTGAAAAAGAAACATTTTGCCAAATTTTCATAAAAGCATACATGATCCAGAAATTGGTGAACTTTTAACATTAATTCAGTTATGTTCTCAAATTGTGAAAATTTTTGAAGCGATACAGTTTAATTTATTTTTTAAAACCTTTCCATGGTCGAATTTACTCAATTTTGAAAATATTACTATATTTCTATTCAAATCTTACAAAGTTTCAGTCAATTCTTGCAGCCCTCGTCTTTTTATAATAACATCTTTCAGATAAAACGAATGGTGAAAGGACTACTGAAGTTTCACATGGCTTTCACTATAAAATAATAATTGCTTAACAAATATATTCACGAGTCACTGTCTATACAGAAGCACATGAACCAAAAGTATGTTACCCACTAACTTTAGTGCATCCTTTTTCATCCAAATTTCGCTTAGTTTGAAGAGAAGTCTTTATATAATCACACTGATTTGTTTGAAGAAGTAAATAACGAAAAGACTAAATGTATCACACAACTTTCACTGTATAGTAACATATCTTTAATAAGTATCCTATTCAGACATGACGAACGATGGCTGATTGGTTAGGGTGCTGGCCTTCGGTACCGGAGTTCATGGGTTCGAATCCCACAGTGGCATGGATGTTCGTAGCCGTTCGGAATCGGGTTTAAACTGTAGGTCCCGGTCTCATTAGCCCTCGTGTTGCAAAAAGTAGACCGTAGCACTACAAACCAAACCAAACCTATTCAGGCATCAGTACCTGTCAGATTCATAATTTTTCTTAACCTTCACAAAAGACTATTTATATATGTATGTTTATAACATTAATTTTTTTCCATAATTTTATCAACTTTTGGTTGAATAACCAACTAAATTTGTAATCTTAAACTTCTCCTAGGTCTTAAACTTTTAGCTCCTTTTTGTGAATATTATCGTATTTCCATTTAAACCTAATAAAGTTTCAGCCAGTTCTTTCAGTTTTTATCTTTGTATAATCGTATATTAATATTTTGTTAAAAATCAAACTATGAAAGAACTACTAACGTTTCACGAAGCCTTCACTTTTCGATAACTCTTTAACAAGTATCATATTCACAACTTATTGTCCTCCAAACTCATAATTTTGCTTTATCTTTACAAAATCACAAATGACCCAGAATTATGTTGCCTACTACCATTAATGTTACCTTTTTTCAACTTTGATTAAAAGAAACCAAATAAATCTATTACTTTTTACATTTTCATGGTGAAATCTAACACCATTTTCAAATCTTATACTTCTCTTTAAATCTGTAAAATTTTTACTCAGTTCTTGCAGTATTTGTCTTTATATAATCACACTGATTCGCAGAAGTAAAATGAAAGGACTACTAATGTTTTACACAATTTTCACTTTATAACAGATCTTTAGTAAGTATTTAGGCGTCAGTACCTGTCAAATTCCTAATTTTTCTTAACCTTCACAAATGGCCAGATAACTATATCTATCTATCTATCTATCTATCTATCTATCTATCTATCTATCTATATATATATATATATATATATATATATATATATATATATATATATATATATATATATATATATATATATATATATATATATATATATATATATACATATATATGTGTATGTATGTATATGTATGATTTTAACATTAATTTAATATTTTTGTTCATAATTTTATCAAATTTTGGTTGAATAATCAACTAAATTTGTAATCTTAAACTTCTCCAGGGTCTTTTAACTCCTTTTTGTGAATGTTATCGTCTTTCCATTTAAAGTTTCAGCCAGTTCTTGCAGTTTTTATGTTTGTATAATCGTATATAGTTATTTCGTTAAAAATAAAACTAGGAAAGAACTACTAAAGTTTCACGAGGCCTTCACTCTACAATAACTCTTTAACAAGTATTATATTCGCACGTTATTGTCCTCCAAACTCATAATTTTCTTTAACCTTACAAAATCACAAATGACCCAGAATTATGTTGCCTACTTACATTATTGTTATCTTTTTTTTTCAATTTTTTTCAACTTTCTGTGAAAGAACCAAATAAATCTATTCCTTTTAACCTTTCCGCGGTCGAATTTAACGCCTTTTCGAAAATCTTATCGTATTTCCCTTTAAAACTGAAGAACATTCAGCAGTTCTTAGAGTACTGCGTCCTTGTTTAATCACATCGATCTTTCTGAAAAGCAAACAATAAAAGGACTATAAAATTTCACACAGCTTTCGTTGCAAAATAACAGTTCTTTAATAAGTGGCATATTCACGCGACATTGTTTTCCGAACTCATAATTTATTTATAAGATTAAGTTCTTAGTCTTTGAAAATGTTTAAACTCGAATGCGGATAAGATAGAACTGCAAATGTCTTTTTTATTATGAATATTTTTCTAAAGATTTGTTTCGACAGTTTAAGTTTAAATTTGAACATGAAATACGGAAAACGACAAATATTGTCTTAAATTATGTATACAACTTCTTTACGGAAAAATTTCAAAGCATTGAATAAAGATTATGCAGATTCAAAGAAGCAGAACTTTTTGAAAGTTTATTTGGAAATTATTCATTTTTGCATTTTTAAAGATATAGCCAGGAGTTTTAATCACAGGAAAACTTTGCTTCAGTTTTTCTTCTTTCTTGAACATTTCTTACCATTGGAGAGAAAATCGTAAAACTTTAAATCGCAAACGTCTCCATATCCATAGCGTATCCATTTTAGTCTTATTTTTATTGAGTCGTTTTTTAAATTTTGATGAGTTATTTACTTCGAGTCACAGCTTTCTTGAAAACAGTTTACACAGATCAATGGAATGGTACCCTTAAATTATTAAGCACAAAACATTCGCACTACTTTTTAAACTTTCAGTTATTGTCTCTTAATCTTTCTCTTAGACTCTTTTTACTTTAGATTTTAAGCTTATCTATTTTATTCCTATTTTTTTATAATGAAATCGTTATTTACTTCAAGTTATAATTTTTTAATAGCAGTTTATGCAGATATGTTACCTGGTACATTTTACCTTCTCCGATTGGGATATAAAGTAAAAGTAATGATACCTAATTTACTAACCTAACGATGCCTGAATGGTAGAGCACTGTTTTTCGGATTTCTCGGGCTCGAATTTTGCTCATGGCATGGATGTTCGTAGCCGTTAGGTATCGGTTTAAAACCATAGGTCCCAGTCTCATTAGTCTTCGTGAGCAAACAGTAGGCCTTAGTCCTACAAACTAAAACAATTAACTCTATTTTTACAGTTAAAAAACTTATCAATAAATTTTAATTTTATTGAGTAAAATTTAGTATTTTTTAGTAATTAACTATATGTTACTGAAATTCCTTTGTAAGATATAAGGATTTTGTGTAAATTTGTTTTACATTTTATTTCAGGGATTTTTTTTAATTTTATTAAATTACGGAGTAACAACTTATAAAATCCTTACTTTAAATATCACAAATTTGTTTGTAATTCTAAATGGCAGTTTTATTATAATTTTTACAGTGTTATAATTCTCCATTCGGGTGTTTACAAGTCATAAAAATTACACTTAAATACCACTTCTGCTTCTTTACTTTTTTTCGAAACACAAAGTGCAAGTACTGTTTTGAGATTTGATAATTTAAAATCTTGGATCTGACGTTTAAACGTCTTGTCTAAGGCATAAAATTTCATTAATTTACAAATATGTGTTTATAATGTTCTAAAAGAGAGAGCCTCATTCAAAATTTTCAGTGTTAAAGTCATTCCAAAAAATAAAGGGAAAATTAAATTTAATATTATATTAAATATATACCTTTATGAAGTGCAAAATTTAATACGGGTTGTTCAAATGCATTTCTTTGTTGTATGTACATAAAAGTAAATTTTCTCTTTACACCTTTTAATGTTCTCTGTATCTGGCAGTATAAGCCATTTTACAATGTGTTTTGGTTTTAGAAAGAGAAAATCGAAATGTAGAGATCAGTCCGTTTTACTATTTACTTTTTGGTTCTACATTAAGTTCCCCTAAACAGAAATGCATTAAGCTTCCAAAGAAACATTTTATATAAATTCAATCTAACATGAGGCAATTTTTCTGATAGTCTATTCGTAAACGATATATTAATTTTTACTGATGATCTTACCTCAAAGATTTACCTAATGATGTATTAATTCAAGTTGAATTAAGAAAGAGATTAGATACCCACTTTGATTACAAATGTGGGTTACCTAATATTTCCCCGCATTTAAAAAAATCATACGTAAAACAATTAAAAAATTGAAAAAATAAACAAGAAAATTGATCATATAGTATCAAACTAGAAACCATTTTTTGTAATATATCAAGTGTACCATTCTTATTTCTAAACTAACCACATAGTTTACTAAAAGCTTATTTTATACCATCTATGAAAAAGCATAATAAACGCACCTGTATTGTGTTTGGGAGTGTACGGACTAATGATGGTAAACTTCTTCATTTCTTCTAAACTATGCCAAATCCCTGAAATTTTTTGACTGATCTTATACATCTAGTATCAAAATCCTTATAATATAAAAGTGTATGTTACTGTGTCTGAGGACAAATTTATATATTAAATATCTATGAACTCCATAATAAATAGCAAATATTTCTGTAACCCCTTGACATATTGGGTTGTTCGGAAAGTTTTTTTTTTCTTTTTTTTTGTGGAAATGAAAGACAGTTTTCGTATAATAAATAAACAAATACCTTATTAAATTATATATTGGCAGTTCTGGTCCAACACCTTTAGTCATGTTTCTGGTAGTAGCATAATTCCACGCTCATAAAAGTTTTGGTCTTTGGTGGCAAAAAAACTGATCGAGGTGGTTTTTGAGGTGAAGGTTTTACCGTCTAAAACATTTTGGAGTGACCGGAACAAATAATAATCCGATGGTGCCAGGTCTGGAGAATATGGTGGGTGTGGCATTGTATCCCATTCAAGCTGTAAAAGCTTTTGGCGAGTGACCAAACTTGTGTGAGGTCTCGCGTTGTCTTGGTGAAACACTACACCTTTCCTGTTGATTAGTTCTGACCTTTTCTGTTGAAGTGCATCATTCAGTTTGTCCAGCTGATGACAGTAGACTTTCGAATTAATCGTTGTGTTATCCGGTAAAAGCTCAAAAACAACGATTCCTTTAAAATGCCACCAAACAGACAGCATCACTTTTTTTTGGTGAATATCGACTTTGGAAATGGTTTGAGCCGGTCCATCTTTTTTGCTCCATGACCTCTTGCGTTTGACATTGTTGTATATAACCCATTTTTCGTCCCCAGGGAGGATGCGCTTCATTTTTGTGACGTTTGAGAAGCTAATCGCAGACGTCAATGCGGCGACACAGATTTCTCTCTGTGAGAATATGGAGAACCCATACATCGAGCTTCGAGGATAATACCAGGCCTTTCAAGTGGTCATAAACTGTTGAATTTGATAAATTTAACCTCAAACCGATCTCATGTGTTGTTATTCGCCGGTTCGCATCAACTAATGCCTTTATCGCGTCTTTATCAGCTTCAACCGGCCTTCATGAACGTGGTGCATCTTCGACATCAAAATTGCCGGATCGAAATTTAGCGAACCAGTTCTGGCACTGGCGTACTGTCAACACACCCTCTCTATACACATCGGTCAAATTCTTTCTGGTTTGAACAGCATTTTTACCCTTTCTGTAGTAAAACAGTAAGATATGTCGAAAATGCTGCTTATCATTCTTCATATTTAAAAGGCACCAATCAAAAACTACTGCGTAGAATTAATTGGAATTTTTCACACACAAGCCTTGCTATATGAGCTATCAAAACATATAAAAATTATACGGCTTAAATGTGAAGTTGGGTGCAAAAAAATACAATTAAATCCTCTGAGGGAAAAAACGAAATTACTTTCCGAACAACCCAATACAATTAAAACTTAATTTGATGAACCTGAAAAATACTATTTCATTTGGTTCAACTGAATAGTTATTTACGAGTTAAAAATAAAATATTTTATTTTGAAATATGAATTGTTATATTTGCCATAATATTTGAGTCTATTAGTCAAAAATGCGGCCTAGTATTTCATTCGTTGTGTGAGATGACTTTTATACTGAATACTGCTTCCAATGTCCTATTTCTATCTAATCTACTAATTTATAGGTGTACTAATTTGTGAATCCATAATGTTTTGAAGGTACAAGGGTGGGTATTTTGAACATTTTAAACAAACCAGAATTAATGCTCGAGTAAAGAAATTGACTAATCAAATAATAAATTGACTAGGTAGTGACATAGTCTGCATTGGTACGTGAAATGAATGACGTCCCGAACTTACCATAGTATATCAAAGATTTAAAATTTGAGTTTTATGATAATTACTGCGAAAAAAATAATTACTACTTCATATATTTGCATATGTATTCCACACATTTTTTACAAAATATACAGTGTTTTCAAGCCATCTAAATCATTGCCTGTCTGTATGTCAGCTTGCTGTGTAATAGGTTCTGCAACAGTGACGGCATGTCTGCGAAACAGATTTGGTTGGTTATGTGTATTCTTAAGTGAATAACACTCTATGTTCGTTGTTATTGCTTGAGAATACACGTAGTTAACAAGTCCATTCGACCCCCTTGCTGAATAGAAGAAACGTTGATGCCCGAAAAATAAAACAATTTATAAAGGTAAGACTTTTCAATTTGTTTTTAAAATATTAACTTATTAAACTTATGCATCATATTACTTTTGACTTTTAATATTAGATTAAATAGTTTTTAGACAAACCTAAAATGTCGTTGAATGATTTTTTTTCCTTTTATAATTTTTGGTAAATGTTTATAACCCCTTCACTTTTAAACATAATTTTTTAGGGCTTGATTTAAGAACTGGGTTCTCCCGCCAACTTGGCGATAATGGTTAAAGTATGGTCGCTTAACATTTTTTCCTGATCTTACCATGTCCAAACAAACTGTATCTATATAATAATTTATATGATATATCCAACTCTCCTTGTGCAACTCTTTTCTTATACATTAAAAGTGCTCGATGCTTAAAAAAATTAAATATAACAAAACATTAATGTTTCACTATGGCTGAATTTTAATAATTTAGAACTGTTACGTTTGTAAACTTTAAGGGATTAATTGCCCATAAATATAAATGTCCGGTTTTCAAGTCGGTTTCTTTAATTACGTAAGAGTATATAATTCTATTACAATATAGCACTGTGTATTAAATAAAGTCACTAAAAAAGCAAGAAATACAATGTTTGGATGGATTACCTTTTTGTTTTAGTAAATATAGCCAATATTTTCGCCTAATTTGCCAAGGGGAACCCAATTCTTAAGTAGACCCCTTTATAGTGACTAACAAAACCTAGTGTGCACACGACATGACTCCATTGTATTCGTATTATATTTTACACATTTTTACTGTACTTAATTTAAAGTAATTTCATTTAATTGTGAGATACAGTTCTCCAATTCTTTAATAAAGTAGACAGATACACAGACACTAAAACGTTAGCTTAAAAATACCAAAATTTTAATCAATACTTTAACAATGAGTTCAACAATTGTATGTAACAATAAGTAGCATATATTAATTCAACAATTAGGGAAGCTCAGGTACTACCATTTGGCGGTGACCGGTAGCTTGTGATATTTGTTATGTAGATAACAGAGTACAATAAAAATTCTAGGTTCACAAATAACTGTTACAAAAGTCTTAAAATTTCAACATTCTAAGGTAAAACGTTCTTGAGGTCTGCATGGCAGTGTCAATATACGTTAAACTGAACATTTTCGTTTTCTAGAGGACATATTGCAATTAAAAAATGGAGGTTCCTAACTATATGGTACGTCAGTATTAACGAAAAATATCAATATACTACGTCTAATCGTTTTTTAACTATGCGAGATACGGACGTAGATATGACTTGTCGAAACTGGTGAAAAATAATTGAGAGGTGTTTAAAATGGATGTTCAGAGATTCTAAATTAAAATTTATGAGTATATATAGATGTAACACGAAAACTAGTCAAAACTAACTCAGGCATACTCGAATTGAGTATTTTCGGTAAAATCTAACAACCGAAATTTTTCGTAGTTACAATATTTCTTTTATTTATTACAAGGAAATAAAAATAACCTTGAATGTTAATAGATAGCTTAAGCTATAAAATGTATTAAAATACAAGGGTGAGTAACATCATAATCTATTCGTGGATCTGGTAGGTTTGTTTCACTACCACTACCACATTTTTATAACGAGATCCATCTAAAATATGGGGCCTTATGGGTTAGTAAAGTCTTTAGGACTACAAATTATTTGAATTAATTGGTACGTGTTAACAAGATTGTCCATTCTGCCTAAGCAAATGTTAGGGAAGATATGACTTATTCCTAACCAAGTGCCCAATAAATATGCTGGAATAGCAAATATTTAATACTGAAATGTATAAATCAGATTTTTTAATATGTAGTTTGCAAAATCCTGGAGATTAAACAGAAATTCCATACGCTATTCACTGAGATATCTTTTTCTACTTTAATTTTTTATGAGTTTTAAAATAACTATTGAGATGAAAGTCATTTTGTACTCTAGTGACACACCGACACAAATTACTTTGTTCCTCATTACTCATAGCTATTATTCTTCAATCATAGCCTCATCACTCAATTATTCATAGTTATTTTTGGGTTGTGCTACCACCAGCAGAAATATGAAGTTTTTGTGTAATGGTTATAGTTTTCTTCACAACGAAAATACTACATTTCAAAGAAAGATCCTATAAATAAGTCGACCAACGTGTTATCTTCTATGTATTTTTTATGAATTAAACTAACTCTATTGAGTAAGATGAAAACCATATTTACCTTAAGTGACACGCCGACACAAATAACTTTGATCCTCATTACTCAATTATTCATAGTTATTTTTGGGTTGTGCTACCACCAGCAGAAATATGAAGTTTTTGTGTAATGGTTATAGTTTTCTTCACAACGAAAATACTACATTTCAAAGAAAGATCCTATAAATAAGTCGACCAACGTGTTATCGTCTATGCAAATTTTTATATAATCTAAACTAATTCTGTTGAGTAAGATGAAAACCATATTTACCTTAAGTGACACGCCGATATAACTTTGACCCTCATTACTCAATTATTCTTAGCTATTTTTATGTTTTGTGGCTACCACATGAATATGAAGTTATTAGCTAGTGGTTATTATTTTCTTCGATAAGAAAATACTATATTTCAAAGAAAGATCCTATAAATAAGTCCATTAATATGTTATCGTCTATACATTTTTTATGTATTCTAAACTAACTTTATTGAGTCAGATAAAAACCCTATTGCCCGTAAGTGACACGCCGATACATATCACTTTGTTCCTAATTACTCAATTATTCTTAGCTATTTTTATGTTTTGTGGCTACCACATGAATATGAAGTTATTAGCTAGTGGTTATTATTTTCTTCGATAAGAAAATACTATATTTCAAAGAAAGTTCCTATAGATAAGTGCCCTAATGTGTTATAGTCTATGCAATGTTTTATGCAATCTAAACTAACTCTATTGAGCCACCTGAAAACCATATTACCGTTAAGTGACATGCCAACACATATAACTTTGTGCCTGATTACTCAATTATTCATAGCTATTTTTGTGTTTTGTGGTCACCATTAAGAATATGGAGTTTTTAATTAGTGGTTATCGTCTAAAATCTTTATTTTCGTTATTATTCCAAACTAATCTATTGAGTCAGATGAAAGCCATATTATCCGTAAGTGACGCACCGACACATAACTTTCTTCCTGATTACTCAATTATTCATAGTTATTTTTGGGTATTTTGGCCATCGCCGTGAATATGAAGTTTTTGACTCGGGGTTATTATTTTCTTCACAAAGAAAATACTATATTTAAAAGAAATATCCTATAAATAAGTCGACCAACGTGTTATCGTCTATGCAAATTTTTATATAATCTAAACTAATTCTGTTGAGTAAGATGAAAACCATATTTACCTTAAGTGACACGCCGACACAAATAACTTTGATCCTCATTACTCAATTATTCGTAGCTATTTTTGGGTTTTGTGGCCAACATCCTGAATATGAAGTTATTAGCAAGTGGTTACTATTTTCTTCATGAAGAAAATACTATATTTCAAAGAAAGATCCTATAAATAAGTCCATTAATATGTTATCGTCTATACATTTTTTATGTATTCTAAACTAACTTTATTGAGTCAGATAAAAACCCTATTGCCCGTAAGTGACACGCCGATACATATCACTTTGTTCCTAATTACTCAATTATTCCTAGCTATTTTTATGTTTTGTGGTTACCACATGAATATGAAGTTTTTAGTTAGTGGTTATTATTTTCTTCAAGAAGAAAATACTATATTTCAAAGAAAGGTTCTATTAATAAGTCCACCATCGTGTTATCTTCTATATTATTTTTTATGAATTCTAAACTAATTCTATAGAGTTAGATGAAAACTATTTTACCCTTAAGTGATACGCACACACATATAATTTTGTTCGTGATTACTCAATTATTCGTATTTCTTTTTGTGTTTTGTGGCCACCACCATGAATATGAAGTTTTTAGTTAGAGGTTATCATCTAAAATCTTTATTTTCGTTATTATCGTTATTTTCTTCGCAAAGAAAATACTATATTTCAAAGAAAGATTCTATAAATAAGTCCACCCTCATGTTATCTTCTATGGAATATTTTTATGAATTTTAAACTAACTCTATTGAGTCAGATGAAAACTATAGAATCCTTAAGTGACACGCCGGCATAAATAACTTTGATCCTCATTACTCAACTATTCGTAGCTATTTTTGGGTTTTATGGCCAGCACCATGAATAGGAAGTTATTAAATAATGGTTATTATTTTCTTCGCGAATAAAATACTATATTTCAAAGAAAGATCCTATAAATAAGTGCACTAACGTGTTATCATCTACGCAATTTTTTATGTAATCTAAACTAACTCTATTGAACCAAATGAAAACCATATTACCCATAAGTGACAAGCACACACATATAATTTCGTTCCTGATTACTCAATTATTCGTCGCTATTTTTGGATTTTGTGGCCAACACCATGAATATGAAGTTATTCGATAGTGATTATTATTTTCTTCGCGAAGAAAATGCTATATTTCAAAGAAAGTTTACATAAATTAATGCACTAACGTGTTATCATCTACGCAATTTTTTATGTAATCTAAACTAACTCTATTGAGTCAGATGAAAACCACATTATCCTTAAGTGACACTGCGACACATTGTTCCCGATTACTCGATTATTCATACCTATTTTTCTATTTTAAGACCGCTAGCGCAATGAAGAAGTTTTTATTTAATGGTTATTATAATACCCATGAGCAAATATTAGATTTTAAAGAAAGAGCCTTTAAATAAATTATATTAAGGTTGGTAACACTAGTAAATCGGCTAACAGGCTTAATGGTAAATTCTCAAAATACAGCATATTTGCAGGCAAATTCAAATTTTTTTACAGGTTATTCCGAAACAGAAAATAAGCCTTCTAACTTTTACCGTATCTGTTAGTCTGTAACCCGAAAGCGTATATAACTTGCATCCTTTTTTTACTAGAAAACTGGGGAAAATCTATAGGTTGTATAAGGGTCACCTAAAATTCAGCATACAACTTTCCAGATTGTAAACCAATTCAACGCTGACCCATTGAATCCAACGCTCTTTTAACGTCATTTTAAAGATGACTCTATTCTTTACAAATTCCTTTGCGCTTTTCATAAGTCGTCTAAGGTCACTATATTTATTTCTGGTATAATAAGTTGAGCAATGAGGTTGCACTTGAAGATCCTGTTTATTCCCTTACTTGTGGGATATTATATGAGTTATGTTTTCTTTCCTTTCCATATTATAAGTAAAAGATTGTTTTGTGACAGCATTCTACTAATGGGGAGAAAAGATCTAATTATACTGAAGCATTTAAGTCACAAGTAGTTCAGGATGTTTCAGAAAAAGAGAACCACACTTCTAGTGGGAAATTCAGCGTTCAAAGATAATAATTATTATTGCTGGCATTTGTATAAAAAAAGGGCAATAGGAATGAATATAGATCTAGTCATCTCAATAGAGCACATGACTTTTAAAACATAAAGATATGCAAGTTGGAGTAATTTTACAAATGAAATATAAAACAAATCTGTTTTGAAATAACGTTTATTTAGTGGCTGTGTGCATTACTGATGAACTGTATTTAAAGAGAATAGTTCACAAATTTGAAGGCCCCTTAAATTAAATCGCCGAGTGGTGGCCGAATAGGTAAGGATCTGCTCTTTAGCACACTAAAAAATACTGTAATTTACGTATAAAAATGTAGTAAAACAATAGAAAAAGTCACAGTTAATAAAATTTTATATGCTTTTTTTGTTTGTCGCTTATGAGGATCTTTTAATGCATCTCTCAAGATCATCCGGCAGAAATTCCCAAGGAATGAAACTCATCTCATTCCATTGTGAAATAATCCTTATCCTCTTTCGTCCCTTTTGCTGAGAAGACATCTAAATGCAAATGTAGGAAGTACATATTTAGTAATATGTTACACCAAATTTTCTCTTAAGCAGATATTAGTTCTTTCACTAGTTCTTTGTAATTAATATTCAGTATGAAGGTTACACAAGAATTACGTACTTACATTCTGGATAGGATGTTATGTGTTTAGATAGTCTGGATACAAAGTTTTGTACATAAAAAGCTTCCGTATTTGGAGACCTGTAATTCCTGTAAATACCTTTTCCATGCCTAAATGGGAAACATTCCTTATAAAACTATACATTTATTTGTGTTAGCAGTCTTCAAAAATTTTTTTAGCAAATCCCACATTAATGTGCAGCCATAGTAAGACAATAGTGCTAGTCTTCACTACAGTTTTGTATAGCATTCTTAGTGCTTGGCTCTAAACCTGTTTCTAGAGCACAAGAATTACATTACGTACTTACATTCTGGATAGGATATTATGTGTTTAGATAGTCTGGATACAAAGTTTTGTACAGAAAAAAGCTTCCGTATTTGGAGACCTGTAATTCCTGTAAATACATTCTCCATTCCTAAATGGGAAACATTCCTTATAAAACCAAACATTTATTTGTGTTAGCAGACTTCAAAAATTTTTTAGCAAATCCCACATTAATGTGCAGCCATAGTAAGACAATAGTGCTAGTCTTCACTACAGTTTTGTATAGCATTCTTAGTGCTTGGTTCTAAACCTGTTTCTAGAGCACAAGAATTACGTACTTACATTCTGGATAGGATGTTATGTGTTTAGATAGTCTGGATACAAAGTTTTGTACAGAAAAAGCTTTCGTATTTGGAGACCTGTAATTTCTGTAAATACCTTTTCCATGCCTAAATGGGAAACATTCCTTATAAAACTATACATTTATTTGTGTTAGCAGTCTTCAAAAATTTTTTAGCAAATCCCACATTAATGTGCAGCCATAGTAAGACAATAGTGCTAGTCTTCACTACAGTTTTGTATAGCATTCTTAGTGCTTGGCTCTAAACCTGTTTCTAGAGCTCATTGTTCCTGTTTGTAATGGACATGTATGGAACGGTTATACCTTTCAGACACATAGAAACAGAACTTACAGAAGGAGTATAATAAGTATTAAACTGAAATCAGAACATACTATCCGTTTATGTTGCTTACAACTAATAAGATCCACGTTTCCGCATGCACGTTGACATATACACGTGACGCAACGTATAGCACGTTGACGCATTGAATAACTTTATTTACTTACGGATACATAAGCAAAGTGAATAATGGTCATATTTCATTATTATTATTCAACAAAGCAACTTTTAGGCTTTTGTGTGGAGCATACATAGTTTAACCGTATGATTTTATCCGAGTGTTAATATAATCTTTAGAAAAAATTAACTGTTCCAGTTATATTTCTCATTCCTAATTTTTTTTCGTTTAAGATTTCGTAATCATAACATCCTATTGCGTAAATAAAAACACTATAATAACTCAAAAACTGTAAAGGAATTTTTGTGTTCAACGATTCAAAATTTATGAAATTTACTTTAATCTTCATTAAAAACGAAAAATGAAAAATTGTTACCTACTGATATTTATAAATCTTGTCAAATATTACTCCACTTTCCTCTTCTTAAGGCAGGAAAATTTAGATGCCAGTAGATACACTGTTATCCGAGTGTTAATATAATCTTTAGAAAAACCAACAATGACAGTTATATTTCTCATTCCTAATTTTTTTCTTTTAAAGTTTCGTAATTATAACATCCTATAGCGTAAATATAATAAACATTACAATAACCTCTTCAGTATAAACTGTAGAGACATGTTTGTGCTCAACGATTCAAAATTTAAGAAATTTACTTTTATCTTCATTAAAATCGAAAAATGAAAAATTGTTACCTACTGATATTTATAAATCTTGTCAAATATTACTCCACTTTCCTTTTCTTAAGGCAGGAAAATTTAGATGCCAGTAGATACACTGTTATCCGAGTGTTAATATAATATTTAGAAAAACCAACAGTGCCAGTTATATTTCTCATTCCTAATTTTTTTTTACTTAAAGTTTCGTAATTATAACATCCTATAGCTTAAATATAAGCACTACAATACCCCAAATTTTCAGGAAATACTGTAGAGGCATTTTGTGCTCATCGATTCAAAATTTAAGAAATTTACTTTAATCTTCATTCAAAACGAAAAATGAAAAATGTTACCTACTGATATTTATAAATCTTGTCATATATTTCTCCCCTTTCCTTTTCTTAAGGCAGGAAAATTTAGATGCAAGTAGATACGACTGTTAATATAATCTTTAGAAAAACTAACAGTGCCAGTTATATTTCTCATTTCTAATTTTTTTTCGTTTAAAGTTTCGTAATTATAACATCATAGAGCGTAAATATAAACACTACAAAAACTAAAATTTTCAGGAAAAAGTGTAGAGGAAATTTTGTGCATAACGATTCAAAATTTTAGAAATTTACTTTTATCTTCATTAAAATCGAAAAATGAAAAATTGTTACCTACTGATACTTATAAATCTTGTCAAATATTTCTCCCCTTTCCTTTTCTTAAGGAAGGGAAATTTAGATGCCAGTAAATACGACAGTTATCCGAGTGTTAATATAATCTTTAGAAAAACCAACAGTGCCAGTTATGTTTCTCATTCCTAATTTTTTTCTTTTAAAGTTTCGTAGTTATAACATTCTATAGCGTAAATATAAACACTACAATAACCACTTCAGTATAAACTGTAGAGGCATGTTTGTGCTCAACGATTCAAAATGTAGGAAATTTACTTTTATATTCCTTAAAAACGAAAAATGAAACATTTTTACCTACTAATATTTATAAATCTTGTCAAATATTACTCCACTTTCCTTTTCTTAAGGCAGGAAAATTTAGATGCCAGTAAATACGACTGTTATCCGAGTGCTAATATAATCTTTAGAAAAACTAACAGTGCCAGTTATATTTCTCATTCCTAATTTTTTTTCACTTAAAGTTTAGTAATTATAACATCCTATAGCTTAAATATAAACACTACAATAACCCAAATTTTCAGGAAAAAATGTAGAGGCATGTTTGTGCTCAACGATTCAAAATTTAAGAAATTTACTTTAATCTTCATTAAAAACGAAAAATGAAAAATTGTTACCTACTGATACTTATAAATCTTGTCAAATATTTCTCCCCTTTCCTTTTCTTAAGGCAGGAAAATTTAGATGCCAGTAGATACGCCTGACATAGTTTTAAAAATTATCCTTTAAAAGGATCATCACTGTTTTTGAAAATTTTAGCCGTAACCCTAAATCGCAGGCACCTTGTGATGGCGTCATCCTGACGCAGGCAATTACTTTAAAGTTAATCTTCTTTAGAAAATTTGAAACGTCCCTATCATTGACTACCATTAGCGTCGATATTTCTTTGTCTTCTCCCACCCTGATCCTGTTTACGTTGCATGGATATCATGTTCAAGATTACAGAGGAATAAATGTTTCCAGGATGGAATAAACACTGTGAATCCATTAGGATGTGCACAGAGATTGCTGTTAAATATGTGAAAGATTACAGATTTTACGGAATTTATTATTTTGTGAAACATTGTTTCTAAATATTTTTGGAGATCTCCGAATTAAAGTTGAACAGATTTAAAAAAGATAAATATTTTACTAAGTGCTTTTTCGCTAAAATAAAACTCATTTTACGTAGATAAAAATATATTATTAGTGATTATATTAACACTATGTGCATATTCAACAATAAACTTAATGGACTTAACGAAAGTTATGTTAAAACTCCCTAGGTACTCCTAAATTTAAAAAATGTTGTGGATTTTATAAATACTACATTATTTGACTAAACTTTTTCAGATGAAATGAATAATAAAATCAAATATGAATAAAATGTTCTAAACTGCTATGTACATGTAAATGTTTAATGATACATTCCTTGGTGTTGCATTACGTGAAGGAATTTTATCAAAGCTAAATAATTTTTAATGTAGCATTAAATTTTCGATTTATCTGAGATAAAATTTTCTAGTAACTATCGAAACTTTCCTATCTATTTATTTTATAAAAGTTATATTAGATAGAAACGTTCGACTTTTGAAACACTAAAATGTTTCAGATTTAGTTCTTGTTTCTTTGAAACTGATCATACATATTTTACTTGCAATATTAAGAAAATTAATACATACTAATTGTAATATATATGTAATTCAAGTAAAATTCTATACACATTTTACTGTACAAATGAATATTATAAACGGAGTAATAATTGTCTTTTTATATCTTCTGCATTCTTAAGAATATATGTTAATATTCGATTCAGAAATACTAAGATTTCTTTAGTAGTTTTCAGAGAAACAGTGTTATTTTAAGTTACTAAACAAATGAAATATTTTAAAACATTTAAATTTTGTAGTATGTAAATTTCGAAAATATTTGTAGTGCATTAAAGTTGGGTTTTAACATTGTTATATTAACCTAAAATGAATAATATAGTTTCATATGAGAATTAAAAATATGCAAAACTTCCTCCCCATTGATATCTAAGCTAATTTACATGAAATATAAAAAGGTTGATTTATCGTGAACAGTCAAATAACATTTCAGGTCTCATAAAAGTATTATATGATTAAAACTTATTTTATGCTAACTTCTAATGAGAAAGAATAGAATGGTAAAATTTTAGACTGCTTTTAAAATATAATGCTTTAATTTAGAGCAGAATATTTAATAATTTCCTCAAAATAAACGAAATATCGTTTTAAGTTGCATTAAGCAAATAAAGAAATAAAAACTTAGTAGTATCAATAACATTTTCTACAGATACAAAGCAACTTACTCCAGCATTTGAAGAATTCTGTATAGGAAGAGAAAATTATTTAAAATTGTATATTTTAATACAATTACTGCTGTCTATTTCATACTAAATCTCAACTGAACGCATTCATTTTTACTCCGTGAGGATAATACTTTAATAAATCATTTTAATGAAATACATCTTTAATGTTTCTTAACAAAAGGATTTTGCTTATCTCGGAGTTATCTCGGGCAAATAGAAAAAGTTAAATATCTATTCGGAATAGACTATATGTAGTAAGTCCCGGTCTTCAGTTAGCCCCCGTAAGCAAAACAATAGCATGATGTTGTGGTAAATACAAATGCACCAAACATATGAATAAATGAATGAATATGACCGATGTAATTTTAAGGAAGATTTTAGCTATGTACTGGTATAAACTTCTTTGCGTTAAGACAGAAAATATGAAGTGACATTTTTAACCGTTTCCCTTAGAAATGTTTTTGAAAAAAAAATAGCAAAAAGTCATCACATTTTTTTATTTTAATATTAAATCCGAGGAAATGAAACAAAACAAAATATGTAGGTTTTAAGTTAACTTTTTAATTTTTTACAAGTGAAAAAGAATTTAGATTTAATATTAGTTTACTATCCCGAGTTATCTCGGACAAATAGAAAAAGTTAAATATTAGTCTTTGTATGATAGTTTTTGAAACAAGGGATAACACAAAGTGATACCCGACATTCTGTACTCTGATATTTGGTCTCTTTTCTTACTTGGCTTACCTCTGGAATATGTTTTACGGGAGCACAAAGTCTCGTATACTGTCTCGTTGGATTTGATTTTTTTACACTATCAGGAATAACATCTGGAAAATGCCTTGAGGTTAACCTGAGTGGTAAAGGACTAATTCTGGGTGTTCCTGGTGTGGCATAAAACTCGTCACGGTGATATTCTGAAATTTGTTCTTCAATCAATGGAAAACACGGGACTAGTCCCGCAAAAGAACCGCGAAACCAACAAAACTTTGCAAACTGCCAATCAAAGATGAATATTTCCTTAATTTCCCCCGGGCCGAGTAAAACCGTGATAAAACAAATCGTGCTGACAAATTCTGCTTCGCTCGAGTTTTCTCGGGATAGTAATTAACTGCAACATATACGAATCCGAGATATCCAACATTCTGTACTCTGATATCTGGTTTCTTTTCTTACTGGCTTACTTCTGGAATATGTTTTACGGGAGCACAGAGTACACTGTCTCGTTAGATTTGATTTTTTTCAGTATCAGGAATAACATCGGGAAAATGCCTTGAGGTTAACCTGAGTGGTAAAGGACTAATGCTGGGTGTTCCTGGTGTGGCAGAAAACTCGTCACGATGATATTCTGAAATTTGATTTCAATCAGTGGAAAACACGGAACCAGTCCAGCAGAAGATCCGCGAAACCAACAAAACTTTGCAAACTGCCAATCAAACCTGAATATTTCCTGTAATTTTCCACAGGCCGAGTAAAACCATGATAAAATAAATCGTACTGACAAATTCTGTTTAGCCCGAGTTTTCTCGGGATAATAATTAACTGCAACATATAAGAACCCGTGATAACTCGGGATAATTAGGCAAGAGGTTAAAGGTGATGATGAAGAAGACAGTGTAGTAAACAATAATGTGGAGAATAATTATATAGACTTCTGTTCTTTCAACATGAATCATTTCTTTACTATTAAAATACCTAATACGCCGCTTAATTTGAAGAAAATAATGTTAGAAATACTAAGAGAATGATTGAAGATACAACTCTAATTCCATCATCCAAATCTTAGTAAGAAAGATGTAGTAAATGTACAAGGAAAGAAGATAGTAAATATACTGAGATATACAATATGTATCAACTGCATTTTTAAATATATATTATTTGTAATACATGTAAATGATAATTTTATAACTTTTATAAAATATGTTATTGCTATAATATGTCTAACCTTATTTACTTGTTTTTATTAAATTTATAAAAAAAATTAATAAATTGGTGTGAAATTACACCCATAATATTTTTAGCGTGTTGTTTTAGATGATATCTTTTAAAGGTGAATGCAGTACATGTGCATTTAATATTTCAAGTATATAATTATATTTAATAATATTGAAATATATTTCAAGTATATAAAATTACCTTATGCATCGTTCAAAATTATTGTTAGAATTACGCTGCTGTAAAGAGATTGAAATACACATTGAAACAATAACGATGAGAATAGCTTAGTATAGTAATGGACTGTAGTACTCCAAATAAAACCAAAGGGGACGAAGAATTTCACATCTCAATTTTAAAACATTTAAACTATTAAACGTATTCTTAATATCAGGATATATAATGTTCTTCAATAAAAATAAATTAGACACTAAAATAAACATGAAAAGACTTTCTTGATTAAAATACAAACCATATTTGTAAAAATTAAATCACTCAAAAACATTCAAAAAATATTTCTAGTGTACTGCATTACAGCAATTTTCTTTCATAAATGTTTCATATAATTAGCATGTACCCAGATTTGATATTGGTTTATACTTACGTTGAATACAATATATAAAGAATAACATAACATTTTAGAGATTTGTTTTGTTACTTAACGAAATTACACCCTCTGGAATTCTACAAAATACTTTACATTTAAAAAACAAATTTTACAATAGACAATGACTAAAAATCACAGGGAGCTGAGAAGAAAAAAACAAATTTTAAAATTTATGTTCATATAAGAAAATATTAAACTGTAAGTTTAAAATTAAAAAATACAGGCAATAGATTTTAGAAAATAAAGTTATTACTGCATTACATATGTTTAATTCAAACAGGCCTAACTATACTTTTTTATGTAAAAAAATTATATTTGCCGTTGAAATGTGACTTTTTTGATCGTATCGTTTTCAAATTGCTCTACAATAAATAGGTAGACATACATACGGAAGTGACAATGCAATGAGATATTTTTTAGTACTACCTCTGAAACTCTGCAAAATACTTTACATTTAAAAACAAATATTACAATAGACAGTGACTAAAATTCTCAGGGAGCTGAGAAGAAAAAAATAAATTTTAAAATTTTTTATCCTATAGGAAATATTAAACTGTCAGTTTAAAATAAAAAATACACATAAATTTTTATAAAATAAAGTTATTACTGTATTACAGATATTTAACTCAAACAGGGCTAACTATACTTTTCTAGATAAAAAAAATTATATTTGCCATTGAAATGTGACTTTTTTGATCGTATCGTTTTCAAATTGCTCTAATTAGGTAGTCATACATACGGAAGGGACAATGCTATGAGATATTTTTTTAGTACTACCTCTGGAACTCTACAAAATACTTTATATTATTTGTATTTAAAAACAAATATTACAATATACAATGACTAAAAATCTCAGCAGCTGAGAGTGAAAAAATAAATTTTTAAATTTTTTATCCTATAGGAAATATTAAACTGTAAATTTAAAATTTAAAAAATACAGATAAATTTTTATAAAATAAAGTTATTACTGTATTATATATGTTTAATTCAAATAGGCCTAACTATACTTTTCTAGATAAAAGAATTTATATTTGCCGTTGAATTGTGAGTTTTTTGATCGTATCGTTTTCAAATTGCTCTACAATAGATAGGTAGACATACATACAGAAGTGACAACGCAATGAGATATTTTTAGTACTACCTCTAGAACTCTACAAAATACTTTACATTTAAATAATAAATATTACAGTAGTCAATAACAAAAAATCTCAGGGAGTTTGACAGTCACTAATAAATTTTTAAATTTTCGATCATATAGGAAATATTAAATTGTAAATTTAAAATAAAAAATACCGATATTTTTTTTAAATAAAGTTATTACTGTATTACATATGTTTAATTCAAACAGGCCTAACTATTCTTTTCTAGATAAAAAAAATTATATTTGCCGTTGAAATGTGACTTTTTCGGTCGTATCGTTTTCAAATTGCTCTACAATAAATAGGTATTCATACATACGGAAGTGACAATGCAATGAGATATTTTTTAGTACGACCTCTAGAACTCTACAAAATACTTTACATTAGAAAACAAATATTACAATAGGGAATGACTAAAAATCTCAGGGAGCTAAGAGGGAAATTTTTTTTAATTTTTGATCATGTAGGAAATATTAAACGCAAGTTTAAAATTAAAAAATACAGACAAAGACAAATTTTTAGAAACGAAAGTTATTACAGTATTACATATATTTAACTCAAACAGGCCTAACTCTACTTTTCTGGATAAAAGAATTTATAATTGCCGTTGAATTGTGAGTTTTTTGATCGTATCGTTTTCACATTGCTCTACAATAAATAGGTAGACATACATACGGAAGTGACAATGCAATGAGATATTTTTTAGTACTACACAGCAATCGCAGTATTATATGGGACGAGTCACGATACGTTACTCATGATACTTAGATTGTGACATACATTATTATGATGCGCTCGTATTTTGTATTAGAAAGGATCCTGATCAGTTTCTTGGAAATATATGCTGGTATCTTTGCCAAAATTCAATTCATATAGCTAAAGGTACCCTCATGTGGGCTAGAGGAGATCTATCTTTCGTTGCAAACGTTATATCACGGGGAAAAATAGGAAATTTTTAAGTAAAATATCACAAATATCCTTTTATATTCTATAACATTGAAGTACAAAATTACGCTTCTTAGACAGGAGATTAAGTACAGTTGGAACATGTAAGATTTATTTCTATTATTACACGGTAATTGAAATATACGGAATAAAATTACTATGAGTTAATAAACAAATATCAATGTAAATTAAATTCGTTATAAGACATCACAAGTACGTGTTGAAAAAGCGGAAGATTTAGTTTAGAATTCTTTTTCACGTTGAAGAATACGTGAATTTCTCGGGGGACAAGGAAAAATTCTCAAACGATAAAAAGCCACAAGTTAAGAGCGTATGTAACTTTCTTAAAAGTTGAAAAATTATTAAAAATATTTTCGTATTACATGGCAATTGCGTTATTGTACGAAATAAAATTACTATGCTTTAATCAACAAATGGCTATGTAAATTAAAGCCCTTATCAGACATTAACAAGTACGTGTTGAAAAAACAACAGATTTAGTTTATAGTTCTTTTTCACGTTGAAGAATACGCGAATTTCTCGGGAGGCAAGGAAAAATTCTCAAAGGATAAAAAGCCACAAGTTAATCTGAATTAAGAGCTTATATAACTCTCTTAAAAGTCGAAAAATATTTTCATATTACATGGCAATTGAAATATTATATGAAATAAAATTACTATGCGTTAATCAACATATGGCAATGTAAATTAAAGCCCTTATTAGACACTAACAAGTACGTGTTGAAAAAGTAGCAGATTTAGTTTAGAATTCTTTTTACATGTTGAAAAATACACAAATTTCTCGTGAGTAAAGGAAAAATTCTCAAACGATAAAGGCCACAAGTTAAGAACGTATATAACTTTCTTAAAAGTCGAAAAATATTAAAAAATATTTTCGTATTACATGGCAATTGAAATATTATACGGAATAAAATTACTATGCGTTAATCAACAAATAGCAATGTAAATTAAAGCCCTTATCAGACATAAATAAGTACGTGCTCAAAAAGCAACATATTTAGTTTAGAATTCTTTTTCCCGATGAAGAATATGCAAATTTCTAGTGAGATAAGGAAAAATTCTCAATCCATAAAAAAACCACAAGTTCATCTGAATTAAGGGGTTATATAACTCTCTTAAAAGTAAAAAAAATGTAAAAAGAAATCATTCTCGATTTTTCATACCTTAAATACTACAAGTTTTACAAATGTAATTTTTTAACATACTTAGAACAAATTCTTATCTTTTCACGCTTATGTCATTCACTTTTGAGACGTAAAAAATATTTTGTTTGTGATTTTTAAGTAAGAGACACTTAATTGTTAACAAAAATGATATCAAGGTAACTCACATGATTACTAAAAATGCGAGGATGATTAAATTTAAGACAAACATATTGTTTTAAAACATACTACAATATGTCAAAATAACTTTGAACCTTAATTTGTATACATTTAAAATTCATATATATTTTTAAAAAACATTTGAAAAAAGAGATTTTTTTTCCTTAAAAATTAAGAAATTATCTTTTCAAATTAACATATTTTGGGAAATATACATGAAAACTTAGGTTCAATCGGGTGAAAATTAAATTGTATGCAACCTGTAAAAATATGAAAAATTATTAAAAACTTTTTGAGATAACATGCGAGTTACATGAAAAAAACAATTTGAGAAAAATCAAGTTAAAATTTTGTAAGTTTAATTTTTTTACGGTAAACAACTAACCCATTTTTATTCATAACTCCTCTCAATATCAGAATTTTTTTACGGGGATTGTTTTAATATGTTCAGAATAGAATTCTTTTCCACATATATTTTTCTGAAAAATACAATTTTTCGTCGATTTAACAGTCGTATGACCCATTAAAATATATCGGGTGAAAATTTTCCTTTATCACATAAATCTATCTTCAAATTCTGAAGGAGGGTTAGGAATCATATGTATATATTGACATAGGATAACGCATTAAGTAAATTTTATATCCTTCTCTCTTAACTAAACTCCATGCTTCTAATTAAAATTAAAAATACGTTTAAGAAAATGTTTCAGCAAGCTTTTATCCTCATTTGAACTAGTTTTATAAGAAATACTCATATGTGGCTTCATATTTAATCTATTGTTTCATAACAGCTGCTAGCACAACACTGAAAAATTAATATTTCAAATTTATTGAAATACAAACTATATTTTCTTCAAAACATCTTTTGAGTTTCGTACCGTTACTTATATATTTTATCAATGCATTTATAACAATGTAAAATATTGTCACATAGCTAATGGTAAAACAGATAGGATATTCGCATATGAGGTATGTAAAGCTCTTTATTGGTAACTTAACACTAGATTAACATAACGAAGTATTTATCAACATGCTGAGTTACTTGCTCAGTTACACTGCTGTAGTATATTCTGGAACACTTTTCGAGTATAGAATTTTCTAGTAACTTCTTAAACTAACAGAATAGCAATATATTAAATTGAAATATTGCAATGATCGTTAAGGAATTCAAACTGAAAAAATCTTCCACCAAAGCTTCAAGTGTTACCTTTTCGCCAGAGAGACCTAGACAAGGGCTAGTTTTACACGACAATACAAGTATTAAATTTATCACCTCAATAAATTGTCCTTTCTTTCTTAATTTTTCTAAATATTCATGAATTTGGAGCCACCTGTATTAGCCATTCATGCTTCATATGAAATTTCTTCAATTTTAATTAACAGGATCATTCTGAACAAATTGCAATTTTGTAACTTAATTGTAACTTAAAACTAGATTGACATAACGAAGTATTCACCAACATGCTGAGCCACTTGCTCAGTTATACTGTTGTAGTATATTCTGGAACACTTTTCAAGTATAGAATAATAATAAATTAAATTGAAATATTTCAATGATAGTTTAGGAATTCAAAATGATGACATCTTTTTGAAGTGTTACTTTTTCGTCATAGATATCTAGAAACGGACTGGTTTTATACGACAGAACATGTATTAAATTTATCACCCAAATGAAACGGTCTTTTTTTCTTAACTTTTCTCAATATATATACATTTGGAGCCACCTGTGTTATCCATTTTTGTTTCTTATAAGATTTCTTGAATTTTAAATAACATGATCATTCTGAACAAATTACAATTTTCAGAACAGTTGGGAATGTTTTTATTTTCCATTTTTCTAATTCCAAATATAATTTTTTCCTTGCTTCTAAATAGTTTCTCTCTATATATATTCTTTAGTTCCTATGTATGTTTAGATTCTATATGAGAGAGATGGCTATTATTCACCTCTAATTTACGTTAGAAATGGTCATGATCACCTGATTTTAAAAATATGCTGGTACCTCTGGCAAGTTCATTTCATCTCGCTAGAGGTACCCTCATGCGGGTGGCTAGAGGTAAATGTATCTTAAACCTTACGTCGTGAGGAAATATAGCTTTCTTTTTTTTCGAAATTTCCCTTTTGTAAAGGTTTATTGGTTATCTAGTAACGTTTTAATTAGTTATAAGTAATGCATGAATAAATTGCAAATTGCAGTTTTTATTCTTTTATGTCTTATATATCTGAATTATTGAATCATTTCTCAAAAAGCATTTTTTAGATTACTTTAATTTAAACTGTAGGTTAATACCTTAAATATAAATGAAGTTGAAACGAAATTTTATATCGATTATTTATCGTTATATACAAAATTAATTAACTTCTTTTAAAATATAAGAAACTAATGTACTAATAGAAGTTAATTATTTTTTTGTTCTGTGTGCCACAATTATATTAATCTAGGCAGAATTTTTATTTATAGCTTTATAAAGACTATTTTTTAAAATTTTCAATTTCTTAAGTATTTTTAATTTTTTTTAAATTTTAAAATGGGAAATTTCTTTAAAGTTTCAGTTCTCAGAATAAAACCGAAATTTTACTTCAATTTAATAGAAAAAATTAGATTCTAATATGTTATCTTTAAAGTAAGTAAAATTTAATTATTCATTTATATAATAAATTTGTATGATTTGTTATTCTAATAAATATACTTGTTGAAATGACAGAAAATAAATAATTGTTTTAACCGTTTAATGATCGTATACTTTTCAAGGAAATGGTCATAAAAATGATTAAAGAAAATTTTAGGAAAAATAACGTTGAGGTACATTTGACAATGTTGGTTTTTTAGTAGGGAAGGGAAATTAGAAAATATATGCTTTAAATATTAAATAAAAACTTACTTATACTAAATTTTAGTAATTTTTCTTTCTGCAGTCAAAGAATGAGAGGTAAAAGCCAATGTCGCAATTTAAACACAAGTACAGAGTTAATGTTGTACAACTCTATTTTTATCTCTCCTATAGCAACACAGATAATGTAATGACTCCACAATTCACACAGTATTAACCCTCTAAGCGGTTCGCATGTACAATTCCGCCAAACCGATGATGTCTTAAAAGCGGTTATCACGTACAATTTTCGACCTCCAAAAACGTTCTTAATATGGCTGTAGTGTACATTTTTGCCAGTGCTTTCCCCCATCGAGTTTTACGGTAGGAGAATCAAGTCAATTGTTTAGAAACTGCACCCCCCTTTGACTGACATTTATTGATAGATGCACCCTACCTCCTGAGGCACACAGAAGCTGATAAGTTTTCATGGTTTTGCAAATCTCTATTTCGAAGTATTTCGTTTGCGGTAACAGATGTATCTCTAATTCCACCACTTAAATATCTTGGATGACATTCGTAAAAAATATAAATAAGTCTCTCAAAGAATATTTTTATTTGTACCTTTGGAATCCATTATTTTTAATGGGATGATCTTCGAGGCTTGACGAGGTTTATGTGTATTAAAAATTAACAATCTATAATATCTATTTATATATCAATTTATAACCGGAAGTAAAGGAACAATAACGAAGGTGGGTTTCCCGTATTCCATTCTAGTCGACTAAGGGGGAAATAAAAAACCATAGAACGATTTGACCACTGACACAATAAACCTTTAGAGTAGGTTTGGAGACTTTTTTTCCTCGATGTGTTCCACTCGGAGGGTTAAAAATATATTTTACCACAGAACACAAACCACTACCTTAGTATTTTTACACAAAGAGCCTAACTAATTAACTGAGCTTATACTAAGAAGTACATAATCAAAATACACATATTTAAATAATGCTGATAGTTTGAATTAAACTATACACAATTACACAAAAATAGTCATTTGGTGAGTAAAAGGAGAACATTTTTTTCCAGACATAAAATATGGATTGTTATAATATTGTTGATGCATTACTTTTAAACAATCTAGCCCGAAAAGCACAGCTCTAGCACAGCTACGAGAAATAGAGTACAAGATGTCACCCTGCAGTTTTTATAGTACAAGAGGGAGGGTTTTAATAATAAAACTTTATTAAATAACTTGTGAAAGAGTCACTCTAAACAGAAGAGAAAATTTTACTTAATGATTAGAAGAAAAATTGTTCATAGAAAGGTTTTAGTTTCGAAAAGTACTATGTCCCCTTTAGACGGATTGTTTTTGGTTTCAATGATATTTGAAATTGTTCTTAAACTTTCAGTAATTTTGTGATTTTATTTAGCATTTAAAAACTTGTGGTCGACCCAAACCGATAAACTTTCAACAATCCGTAAAATTTCTTTAGAAGGTACGAAGTATCTTAAACCATTCAAGTTAAAGTACACTATGGTTTACGTAAAACACAAAATATAATACTGTTACTCATATAATTATACTGATAATAGATCATCTTGTATCCTATACCCAAATAGATAAATTCTCAACATTCCATAAGATTTCTGTAGAAAGTATGAAATATCCTAAATCATACAAGTACACAATGGGTTCCATAAAACCCACAAGAAGATGATAATAATGTTTCTCATATAATTATATTGATAATAGATCATATTATATCCTATACCTAAACAAATAATCTCTCAATATTCCATAAGATTTCTTTATAAGATATGAAATATCTTAAATCATGCAAGTTAAAGTACATTGTGGGTTGCATAAACTCTAAAATAAGATGATAATACTGTTTCTCAAATATTTATATTGATAATAGGTCGTCTTGTATCTTATACCCAAACAAATAAACTCTCAACATTCCATATGGTTTCTTTAGAAAGTATGAAATCTCTTAAAGCATACAAGTAAAAGTACACTATGGGTAACATAAAACCTAAAAGAAGAAGCTAACACTGTTTCTCTTAAAATTATATTGATAACATATCATCCTGCATCCTATACGTTCCCCCACGCATATTGATGTGAAAATTAAAAGAAACTCAATGCAATGATCCCCAGCATAGATAAATTACGGTGAGAATACCTGAACGACAAAAGATACCGAAGTGTCCCAGGAGAAAATGGCACACACTCCACGTCCATCAAAATTTCATAAGCGGAAAGCAGCCACCAACAACTCCGCCCAAAGATTCATGAATGGGGGAAAACCGGGCAGGTTTTACTCACATGAACGATGGAACTGATCTTGTAGAAATAGAGTACATGTTTCTAAAGGATGCAACTCTACTGCTGGCTTAGGAGAGAAATATTTAAAGAAAGTGATCATGTTAACCCATTAATTCTCGGATATTTCTGATGACTATATATTAGTAAATACCTAACATAGAATCTATTATAGACACCTAGAAGTAAAACAAAATATGAAATTTAAACACCTTTAAATATGACATCAAGTCATCATTAGTGAGGAGGTGTCATTTTAAAACATAATAAGATTCTTTAACCCCTTCCGGTAAAATGACGAGTCTAGCTCGTCTTTAGTTTTTCATTTCATACCACACAATGACGAGCTACACTTGTCATGCGATTAAAGTTACTGTTAAATATGATAATTAATTTAGTTTAAAATTTCTAGTGTACTGAATTTGGCAACACTTTTATCACTTGTGAAAATCACAAGTCACTATTGCATATTGTTTACTTAGAATTTCTTGGTACAAGTCATTACCAAATTAATGAGTCAGAGTAAAAAAAAACCTACTAAGAAATGCCATGTGTGTTACAAGAATCAAATTAAAAGTGAGACTACTTGGCGGTGTAAACAATTAAGAATTCCTTTGCACTTTGTTTTGAAAAGTACCACTAGCTTGAAGACTATTATCTGTATACCTTATTAATGTTTGCTTTGATATTTTCTTAATTTTACTGTTTCTGATATTATTTAACACTATGTAAAAAGTGGATTTTAATTAAGAATATGTAAGAATCGTAAAATGAAACGAGTTTTTTAAATAAAAATTAAATGGTTATTTCATGCACAGTTTTTCATTATTAAATCATACCGGAAGGGGTTAAAAAAAGGAAAACTTCGTGATAAGAGATTTATTTGCTATCATATATGAGAAAAGTACTGAAAAGAGATAACTTATTACAGATATGGCTATTCGCCATGATTTTGACCGGTATACATTCAGAATACCGGTTATAATACGTTCCTATTCTAAGCTTGAAAATCTTAAAATACCGATCGAAATGACAAAATTATAGATAAGATCATGTTTGAAAACTTGGAAGATTAATCATAAGATTAATATCTATTTTTATTAAAAAGGAAGAATCGTTTCAAGAAAACAAAAACTCTACAAGCCATTTTTCGACTGTCCTCAAATGAGGATGTTGGGCGTTAATGGGTTAAAGACCTTGAAAATAAAGATTTTTAAAATTAAAAAAAAATCGTATTTTAAATCAGATGAAGGAAACAGTACTATTTTTACACTACATTTGTATAATCTTATTATTATTTTTAAAACTGATTTTAAAATTTCTAGTAAAAAATATTTCTTAACATCAGCAGAGAATTTGAAAAATAATGAAAGATATCTGAACGTCAGTTCCCAAGGAGACATAGGGTCGAAATACACCAGACCGTAAAGTGTTAATCAATTTTTCAAGTGTGGTACTTTGACCTTTCCCATATTTTTACATTAGCTTACTATAATATATATTACACCATAATCATTATAAAATTACGATGCTAAATGACCGATGGCGTAAATTTAATGTAAAACAACGATAATTTTTTTATAAATAAAGAAAAAAGTTCTTGTTCTGTTAACACATTGTGTGCGGGTACATTTCGCAGCGGAATTGTGCCCGAAGCGGGCGTTTTGCTAGCAAATTTAGTTATTCAGTTAAAACTCAATAGATTGAGAATTAACTAATTTTTTAACCAACTTTTTGTATTTTATAGTGAAACATATAAACAAATATATTAATAGAAATATATAAATAACAACCATAAGATTTTTGTAAACATAAAATATACTTTTTAGTAGATAAATTTACTTTCGTTTTTGGAGCGCTACGGTCTGCTTTTTGCAACACGAGGGTTAATGAGACCGGGACCTACTGCTTAAAGCCGATTCCGAACGGCTACGAACATCCATGCCATAGTGGGATTCGAACCCACGAACTCCGGTTCCGAAGGCCAGCACCCTAACCATTTGGCCATCGTTCGGAGTAGATAAATTTATAATAGTATCGCAAATATGAAAAAATCAAATAGAAATAGTAGTATATAATTTTAATTTTTTCAAATTATATTTTACATATAAACATTTTTACATTATAAAAAATGCAATCATAAAACTAATAACGTAAAAAAACTAGTTTTTATTTGTCTAAATTTTTCCAGAATCTATGTAGTAGACCAGAACATTCGGCTTTGTTTTCCTGTATATACCGTTATTTTTGTATCCACAAACAAACCATGTTGTTACATTAACCGGTACTAGTACTTCACCCGAGTTCAAGTATCAATCGCCAGAAAACGTACTAGTACGTGTCCCGCATACAATGTGTTAATATATGAGTTTTAAATTTACGTTAAGCGAAATATGATGAACGAAATGAAATTATAAATTATGTACTACAGAGTAGGGGAGACAAAATTGTGATGTATGGTGTGTTTGACAAAGAAATTCGCATTTATTATGGTACATGCAATATCATTAGCTTGATTTTTTTTCATAGATATTCTGTATAATTTTAGAGATTTTATATCTATTGGCCGCCTTGCTAAACTCTCTTAAAATACCAATTTACCTCTGAAACCACAATCGTATCTATGGAAAGTTTCAGCGGCCAATGAAGGAGGGTACCGCTGGCATTGGGAACCCATGGTCTCTATGATACCTTTTTTCCTTTCATTGTTTTTAGTTTTGTCTTAACATTGATATTTACTGAAGGTATACAGTAAAAGGACTTTGTTAACAGCAAATCATAGCATGTATTTCAGTGAAAAGCTTGATAAACATGAATTTAGTGACAAATTATTCAAAAGCTATTTTATTGTTATCCAAACTGTTAGCAAAAAACATAGTTCTCAAATAACATTGCGCAACCTGCGATTTCCGCGCGCATGCATTTTTAGCCGTCTATTTAACTGTGCAACCCGCTCGTTTATTCTTTCATTTTGACTTCACTGTGATTTTTAATTGTTTATTTAGCTTTAAACTAGCAGATGGCTTTAATTGTCCACATTTCTGCGAAATATAGAAGAATTTTTTTGTAGCATTTTGAGCGCGCTGTTCATAGCTGAAAGATGTCTGTCAGGAAGCGTTTCGCGAGTGATATAACCTATACTCCTGACGATATTTCCGCCACTGATAGCACTTCTGACTCTTATTTCAAGTATATTGAAGATAGTTATAGCGAAACTGATGAGAATTTCTCGGATTCCTCGGTGGATAGTAATGAATCTGAAAATTTATTATCTATTTAAAATGTTCGACAGTGGTGCAAAATTGATATTCAAAATATTCCAACAGCTTCTGCTTCATTTCCTTTCCTTGGATATCCCGGACTAAATTCAAATATGACAAATAATGCAACTGTTTTGGACTATTTTGAACTTTATTTTGACGAGGTTATGTTCCAAATAAAAGTAAAAGAGACCAACAGTACATGAGAGTAATAGACCAAGGAGACTAACTGCTCGACACTTTCCCAGCCATATACACCCAAATCGCATCAAGAAAGAGCCTCGTAGATAGTGTGCTGTCTGATTTTTAAAAAAAACTGAAGGTGGAACAAAAAATTCGAAAAAAAAAACGCGAATTTGGTGCAAGGATTGCGAGGTAGTACTTTGCATCGAGCCTTGTTTCGAAATTTATCATAAAATGATTATTCTAATAAATTTATTATTCTAATAAATGTTTTGTAAGTCTTTTGCATTTTTTAATTAGTATATACGTTTTGCTTTTGTATTTTATAAAATAAATGATAATTTAACCAAGATTAATTTTCAAAATTAAGCTTTTATATCATTATTCTACAATTTCATTTTTCTGAACACCTTTTTTTAGGACCTAATTCTATATTAAAAAAAAACTCTTTTACAAAATTTTTTGTATATTTTAACTCTAAAATGTATATTGATTTGAAATATGTAATAAAAAATTACGCAATTTTTGAACCTATTTTGATAAAATAAATACGCAGCGAGAGGGTTAAGTGGTATAAAAACACTGAAATAGCTGAATTATAACACTTAAAAAAGAGTTTCCACTCATCCGTATGACTGCTTTCAACATATTTGTTCCTGTGAACTGAATTTTTGGATTCCTATCGTTACTAAAAAATACTTTGAAGACATATAACCTAAATATTTGTATTAGAAATTTCAAACGGATTTTATTTCTAATCTTGAAGATATTTTATTTACTACTAATAAATATTTAATAATAATTTATTGAAAAATTCAAATTTTAATGTTTAATAACATTCCGGATAGTAACAACGTAAACCTAATTTTCATAACACACAACTTTAAATAAACTTGTAAAAAAACTTACTCAAATATTTAAAAGAAATCTACAAATAACTTTTTATTATAAAGTTTTTTGTAAAATATGTTATTTGTATGGTACATTGTAAAGCCCGAATTCGGACAAGGAGCAAAACCATAAGTCCTTTATCTTTTTCAAGTTTCTTCCTTTGACTTGATTTTACAAGTCTAAATGGTTCTTGATATATTTATTTCAAATAGGAGGCTTAAAGATAAATAATTAACAGACTACGGTTATTTATATACTGGAATTTTATGACTCAATTAAATGTTTACTCCGAGAGACATAGGGGCTTAATTCTCTCCGACGAAATAGGTTACCCGAGTGACGCTTGCGCTTAGACTGAAAACTATTAAATAAAGATAACATCTTGATTTATACGGATCAAGAACAGTAGTTTGTCTTTATATTCAGTGGTCGTTGTGGTTTACTCTAATTTGCGACAAAACCTCTTGTTTTAGCTTAGTTTTACCTTTATTCGTTCATGACGTTTTTACTTGATTGCAAACCTAAGTATTATCCTAGCCATAACCTGGTGATAACTCTTTGTTACTATGTCCTTTTTTGGTGTACAGTCCTTAGATATACGATTAAGAAATCTCATATTTAATAAAGAAGAGCAACAAAATTCATTTTTTCATAAAAGGTTTCAGACTTCGTAGAAATACATCAATCTTTGATCATCTTTAAAATCAACTTATGTTGACAGATTTATCAGTATGTAATGCTAAAACTTCAGATGTACCTTCAGATGTTACATTAATATAACAAAACATAATGCTATCTTAGTAGATCCAGGACAGTACCCAGAAACTGTTTTACGGTGGGAGTTGACCAAAGAGGAAAGACACTGTTATTTGTGAATGATACTTCAGTAAAATAAAATTAAGCTATAAGGGCATGGATAAGGTATGACAATTATCCATTTTTAACTTAAAGGATTACAAAGATTTTATGACATTGTTATCTTCCTAACGAGAAAAGACAAAATAAAGCAAAATATAAAAAAATATGACAAACGAGAAAAGGCAAAAACTAACTAGGCAAGGTAAATATAGCAGAATATAGAGAAAACATTAGATTTTCTGAAAGGGGTTTGGCAAAAGTTTTTTATAGCCGAAGAGATTTTTTAGGAACATGTTCTAATAGAGCTAGGCAGATGAGACCCACACATACGTGGAACATTTTTTTTTTGGCGAAATGGTCTTCCAGAATATTGGGAAGGGACCAATCCCCAAATCCCCCCTTGCCTATGGCCTTGAGTAGATCTATAACGACCACACAAATTGGAATCATTAATTTAAAATTATAGGCTGGAATCCATATAAATGCATACTATGATAATTTGAATCTACATTAGTAATTATTATTTACATAACATATATTTAAAACTAATTAAATAACTAAAATTGGAACGCATGATATTAAACCTGGAAATTAATGAAGTCAATAATGTCAAGATGACATGTAAGTGATACTTTTTTCAAATTGAAATGTAATAACGTTTCTTTTTTACATTGTTAAATTCAGTCGCATCCTTAAATAACTTTTATCTATTTTAAGAAATCTGTCATCAAGTGTGAGAACCACTGAATTTAATTTCGGATACAAAGTATGTAATAACATACGACCTTAAGATATAATCATATTTATAGCCTATGCACCGTTAGTTTTAGACGCTACCAAAAATAACTTATTGTTTATATTCAGTGATATCTGACCAAGCACTGTAGCTATAGGTTTATATTTAATTGGGAGACTCACTAATATATGATATTCTAACTTTATATTATAATAACGTTTTTTTTAGTTTGTACTCTGTCCGACTGAGAAGGTTACTCAAATATTTAAAGTTAATAAATTTCAATTCTGAGTGATCTATTATGTATGGTAAAATTATTTATAATTATAAATGGATCGCTAGCGCTTCGTAACTAAAAATTACTTTTAGGCAAGACGACTTATTATATATAAAATATATTATTATATATAAAATTCTTCTATGATTTTGTTTGTAATATAACTCCTCCTAAACGGCTGAACTGATTTTGATGAAATTTTGTGTATGTAATTAAGTTGATTCGAGAATGGTTTTGATTCACAATTTAAACCTATATAAAATGTTTTTTTATTAAAAATCCAGAATTTTGCGCTTATGGAGATTATTATAATGCGACTTGAACCCTTTATTGCGAACGTACCTATGACGCAGTGGTCAGTGCAACGGGCTTCAGTTCGACAAATCACAGGATCGAATCCCCGTACAGACGTTGAGGAAATTTTAATTTAATCTAATTACGTTTGTGATGAATGTACGCGTAGGGGACCCTAGTATTTTTAAAATAATTTTTTTGCTACTTTTCCATCAAATTTGAATTTACAGAGTTAAAACAGGATAACGTGTGTCGGGTTGTCTAGTATATATATATATATATATATATATATATATATATATATATATATATATATATATATATATATATATATATATATATATATATATATATATATATATATATATATATATATATATATATATATATATATATATATATATATATATATATATATATATATAATATACATATATATATATAATATATATATATATATATATATATAACATATATATATATATATAATATACATATATATATATAATATATATATATATATATATATATATATATATATATATATATATATATAAATTTTTTACAGTTTTAAATGGATGTAATAGACTTTGCAAATTTTTGCATGGTGTTTCAGATCAACTTTTAGAAGGTTTTAACCCTTCGGAGTCTATCGAAACACTTGTGTCCCAACCATGTAATGAAATTCCTTCTAAGACCACTAGATTTCTATGTTCCACTTAAACAGTCAATGCAACACACATGTCCTTGTACCAAGCATTAAAAAGTCATACCCTACATTAATAAAATTATACTTTTTTGATATTTGTACCGGCATCTACATTAAATTTGACCTCAGATACAACACAATTAAACGAAAACTAAATCAGACTCCAATGATTTAAGCAGGTAAATTATTTGTAAATTTTAAATGATAGGTTCTTTTAAAGTTTTGAATGATAGAATAAAACATATACCTTACATCAATTTAATACAAAAATTTAGATTCTAATATGCATATATCAAAAGTTATCTTGCAGGTGAGTAACATTCATTTTCTTTATTTGGTGTATTATTGGGTGTATCATTCTTCATTTAGTGCTTTCTCCCGGTTACATTCATTAAGGCCATGATGAAAATTAAATTCAGTTAAAGGAGATAGTAAAATATCTTATTTTCTTATATACTTTACATCAATTTAATACAAAAATTTAGATTATAATATATATATATATATATATATATATATATATATATATATATGTCATTTCTGAAAAAGGGGTAGTTAGAAATTACGTGAGTTATAAACGATTTTAAAAAGGGAACTCTTTTATAATAATCATAAGAATAAACTTTATATACTTTACATCAATTTAGTACAAATGTGTAGATTCTAATATACATATACAAAAAGTGGTCTTGCAGGCAAGTAAAATTCATTTTCTTTATTTGGTGTATTATTGGGTGTATCGTTCTTTGTTTAGATCTTTCTCTGGGTTACATCCATTATGCCCATGATGAAAATTATATTCAGTTAAAATAGGTAGTAAGATGTCTTATTTTCTCATATACTTTACATCAATTTAATACAAAAATTTAAATTATAATATACATACATCAAAAGTGATCTTGCAGGTAAGTAAAATTCATTTTCTTTATTTGGTGTATTATTGGGTGCATCGTTCTTTGTTTAGATCTTTCTCTGGGTTACATCCATTACGCCCATGATGAAAATTATATTCAGTTAAAATAGATAGTTAGATGTCTTATTTTCTCATATACTTTACATCAATTTAATACAAAAATTTAAATTCTAATATACATACATCAAAAGTGATCTTGCAGGTAAGTAAAATTCATTTTCTTTATTTGGTGTATTATTGGGTGTATTGTTCTTCATTTAGCTCTTTCTCTCGGTTACATTCCTTAAAGCCATGATGAAAATTAAATTCCGTTAAAGAAGACATTTAGATGTCTTATTTTCTCATATACTTTACATCAATATAATACAAAAATTTAAATTCTAATATACATATATCAAAAAGGATCTTGCAGGTAAAAAAATTCATTTTCTTTATTTGGTGTATCATTCTTCTTTTTGTTCTTTCTCTTAATTACATTCCTTAAGGTCATGATAAAAATTAAATTCATTTAAAGGAGATTATAAGTTGTTTTATTTTCGCAATTGTTTATGCTGTTGGTGTAATATAATCTAGAAACTAATTTGAATTTTTTTAAGGCCATGATGAAAATTAAATTCAGTTAAAGGAGATAGTAAGATGTCTTATTTTCTTTGTCTTATTTTATTGATGTAAAGTATTTATATCAATTTAATATCAAAATTTAGATTCTAATATACATATATCAAATGTGATCTTGCGGGTAAGTAAAATCCTTTTATTATTATATTCCTTTTCTTCATTTGGTGTATTATTGGGTGTATCGCTCTTCATTTGACTCTTTCTCTTGGTTACATTCCTTAAGGTCATGATAAAAATTAAATTTATTTAAATTAGATTATAAGCTGTCTTATTTTCGAAATTGTTTATGCTGTTGGTGTAATATAATCGAGAAATAATTTGAATTTTGAAATAAATAGAAGTTTCATTTGGGAACTTTAATCACGCAGAATGGGATGAGCACAAAGCGGATAGTGAATAAATAATATTTTTATTTCTATAGCAATTTTTACAAGCCATACAAAGGTAAATTTAGACGTTAACTTAAATAACTAAATATCTCATTAAGTTTGATATGAATTTTTAAAAGTCTGCATTAAGTATTTATTGGAGAACTCAATTTTCCTTTATTGAATTATTATAATCTTATGTCCCATAGTAATAATAATAATAACTCAGAAAATATGTTTAACTATATACTCAATTTATAAAAGCGCGTATATGAATCTTTGGAAGATAAATAAATTATTGGCACGCACTCCAGACTACATAAAGAACCTAGTATGATGAAAAATATTAGAACTCTTATGCATGTTAATATCCACCACGCTGACACGGCAAATGAATGTTTCAAAAATCCATCTTTTATTAGCTCTCGAACTAAGTTTTTAGACAACCTGTTTTCTGGAGTCTTCCTTTTCACGTGTATATTAAGTCAATTAATTAGAAGTTTTACATGTCCCGCAGCTTTTGTGCTTTATGCGAGAAATATTCGATGCATTTGGCGTTGTGCGAAATAAGGGAGAACAACTGTGCGAGATTATCCGGCATCTAAGCCTGCAAATTAAAGCAAAACATTGTCACTACAGGGAGGGAAGAGGAAAAGAAAAGAGGAGCTCGGTTAAATATTTAAAAGGCATCATGGAAACCCAAGCCTCTGCTTTTCTGTGGATATATTGCTCTCAGGACAAATGGAAGCTTTGATTAACATCGAACAAATTGATCTTGCGATGAAAGAACGTGGGATAGCGGTGAATTTCCTGGAAAAGAGGGAAATATATATAGATTGGGCATAGGCGCTGGGAGATGAAATGCCGGCGTAGAAGCAGATTATTTGCGGGGATGGGGGGGATAAATGATGTACGTACGTGGATGGAAATGTATGCGCCGTACATAAATCAGAGGGATTTTTTTTTCTGTGTTTAAAAACTACTTTGTATGGAGAGAATTAATTAAATAGAAATTAATTTCTTAATGCTTGAGTGTAAAGTGGAAAATTTCACGCTTGTTTAAAATTAGCTTTATTGTTTGGAGACAAAAGAAGGGAATGTATTGGGAAGAGAATTAATTCTTTAGAAAATGCAACTTACTGTAAAAGAACAATAGTCGGATTTGTTGGCCACCATTGGTACTTTTCGATATTGGAGTTCCCGAATTTGAACCCTTTCATAGCAACTACGATTATAGCCAATCAGAAGTGGTTTAGCACTAAGTACCGATATAATTAGCCATTGTATTGCAAAATATTTATCCTATTGCTCTAAATCAAACTAAACCTAAATATTTTTTTAATAAACCATCCTCGGTGATAGTTATACTTTGTTCGTAAGGATTAATCTTTAGTTAGACCAGCTATCGTTAACATTCTCAAGCATTTATATCATATAATCCTGACTTTTCAAGTAAAGACCTTATCAAGAGTAAACCTATACTTGTTGAAAATGCAAAAGATTCAGTTTACAATTGCTTTTCCAAGGAAATACGAGAATTTCTCGCGTAGTAGCGAAAATTTTTCAATCTATTTATTTTTGTTCAGGGGGGCGTATGCTTGTTGTTGTTGTTGTTGAGTTATACCACTTGTTCAAACCAAGTAGGATTGAGCCGGAAGTTACCCGAATTAAATCAAATGGGTGTGTCTTTCACATTTAACGAGCACAACAACGGTAAATGAATGACTTATGCTTCAGAGAGTCCTCGTGATTTTGAAGCAGGGACCAAACAGAAGAGCCATAGTCTTGGCCTACCACCCACGGAGGCATTGATTGAGAACTTGGAAGACATTGTGACCAAGAACATATTTTACGTGCCCCAGTCTCCTTCAACACATACCACGGATATCAGGTCTTCTCGGGCTCCGAACCCGCAATTCTCCAGTTACGAGAGCGTTTCCTTTGCCGACTGAGCTACCATGGCTCGTGACATATGGTAATGTCTTTAATCGGCTCAAAATGTTTCTTTATCAACCAAAAAACTGTCCTTACTTCATCGGACAAAGGAATAGAGAACTGAGTTTGTTGCTTCTTCAACCTGCGCAGGTTGACGTGTTATAAGTCCTTTAGAAGTCCGTTGTCACTTAGGGTGACTTCTTCTATAAATTGTAACTAAATACGTGAAAGAAAATTACTTTTAATAAATCTTTTATGTGTTCATGACACATTTAATTTAAAATGCTTTATTGTACTCAAAAAGAGAGATAATTTGGAATTCACAACAGGAGGAATTCGCTTTTCGATACTTACTTTTCTGTCAGCACAGAGGTTATTAGACAACTATCTTAATTGTTCCGTCAGCATATAAATGACATTTTGGACATCAAGTAGATATTTAGTGAAATTTGTGTAATGTTGGAATAAAATTTATTTCTACAAAATACTTACATTTCTTGAAATGACACGTTATCCTAATTATGTAGTCTTACTAAAGTTAAAAAATAGTAAATAAATAATAATATTTTTAAAAAATTTTAAAAAGTAAAATGTCTTTTAATTAACTTAAACTAACACTGACATTTTCTTCCATTTCATTTATATTCTTCAGAATAGGGATGCCATTTCTATCATTTGAGTAAGAATGATTCCGTTTATTTGTTATAAACCAAATTATCGCCAATTATATCCATGTAGATCTCGCTAAAAGTATTAACAGTTATGTAGGACATAAATAAAAATATTGCCTAGTTGGATAACATCTATCAAATTAAAGATGTGTCTAAATAAAGTAGAAACATCTTCAATTTGGTAATAGTAATAGTTAACTATTTCGTCAGCACATAAATGACATTTTGGACATCAAGTAGATATTTAGTGAAATTTGTGTAATGTTAGATGAGGAATAAAATTTATTTCTACAAAATACTTGCATTTCTTGAAATGACACGTTATCCTAATTATGTAGTCTTACTAAAGTTAAAAAATAGTAAATAAATAATATTTAAAAAAAATTAAAAAGTAAAATGTCTTTTAATTAACTTAAACTAACACTGACATTTTCTTCCATTTCATTTATATTCTTCAGAATAGGGATGCCATTTCTATCATTTGAGTAAGAATGATTCCGTTTATTTGTTATAAACCAAATTATCGCCAATTACATCCATGTAGATCTCGCTAAAAGTATTAACAGTTATGTAGGACATAAATAAAAAATATCGCCTAATTGGATAACATCTGTCAAATTAAAGATATGTCTAAATAAAGTAGAAACATCTTCAATTTGGTATTAGTAATAGTAGATGTAGTAATGCTCGACGCATCAACTTGAAACAGATACTTTTAAATCTGATGTACTGGGTATAACACTTTACAAAATTTTAATGAAATTCAAGCCCTAATTCATCTATATGAAGTTTTTGTACTATCCTATCGGGATTTTCAGTATATGACACACATAAGTAGACAGACACGCTAACACACAGACATAATTTCGAAAATGTCTCTGAGTTTTTTTATTGTTTTGAAAATGTTATATTAATTTAAATTTTGGAAGAGTATTATTTTGGGAATTACAATAATTCCTATAATTCAGAAAGCAAGCATGGATAAAAGTTTTTTAATATCTTGCAATATATCTTATACGTTTTTCGGTTATAAATAAATTTGATTACTTTATGCAGCAGAATAAACTACTATACATTGTAAGATAATATAATATAAGTGTCACATATAAAGATATCCTATACTCATCCGAAATGATTGAGGGTATGATAAATAGAAAAAAAAGACATGAAGTATATTTGATGTTTATCTATTCGAAGCAGTGTATATGCAAAGTACAACTTTAAGTTGATATATTAGGCTGGAAATTTGGGGCAAATATATTGTTTAGAGTAAATAAAGTCATATTTAATTTATCCAATTTGATGCACTCTTTATGTAAGGCTAACGTACATTGTGATATGGTGCATGCAAACTATTGCCGAAAGGCTATCTCGTATTTAGAGTAATCTAAATTTTTTATAATTATCTTAGATAAGAGACTGATTTAGGGACTAAAGTACTTCTATATTATGTATTCTAGAAAGTATATGAATAAAACTTCTGATTTCTTGCAAAGTATTATATTTTTAATTTTAAATAAATTTGGTTACTTTTTATGGAATCATAAATTGCTATACTTTTTATGAACTTTAAGCTTCAGTGCTATTCAAACAGATCTCTTAATAGCATTCATAATATAGTATATGTATATATATATATATATATTTATATATATATATATATATATATATATATATATATATATATATATATATATATATATATACATATATGTATATCTGTGTGTGTAAATTATCTCATACAGATGACATATTGGGTCAACATCTAGTTAGAAGTCCACCATTTTTAAGTAAAAACCTCATGTAATATTTCTTACATCGTGCTCTTCATATTTTCGTGTTCTTGTATCGTGCCCCACATACAAATATAATAATATAATACTTTAATATAATTCAAGTATAACACTTTTTAAGAAGGTTTAGCTCCATTAACATGCATAAATATCGCCGTAACGATTCTAGAATAGTCGAGAATGAACATCCATAGACTAACCAACTTGAGTATAATGATACCAAGGTGATGTTTAAGGTCTAAAATTCGATATAAATCTATGATTTGTGTATAAACACCAAAGGCATATTTTATCCATATAATTCATTGCATTTTGAGGTTATCGCCAAGTAATCCATGTTAATGAAGACTCAAATATTAAAATTAACCCATTAGCTGGACAAATTTTACTCGAAATGTTTAGAAAAATGCATATCTTTTTTTGCCAAAGCCAAACAGCAAATCGGATGAAGAGAATTTTAGTGACGGAAACAAACTACTCCATCTTATAAAAAATATTTGTGCTGCTTTGCATGAATTATTACAAATTAAAAAAATTTCCAAACCAACTGAAATAACATAAATATCGGGACACTGTATGGTCAAACTGTTTAAGGAGTCAATATGTAGACATTATTTACGGAAGGTTTACATGTAACCCTAGCAGGTTTACGTGTGATAAGGCATTTATTATAATCAAATCATCACACATTGGATGGATTGGTTTCCTATTTTAGTATATGAGGATTATGTATAGCAAACAGTGATTATATACACTCAAATCGAGAGCACTCTCAAAACTGGAAGACGTCCAGTTTGAACAATGTAAAGAATGATTTATAAGGTCTTATCACACGTCAAAATAAATGTGTTTAAAAGCAACAGATTTAGTTTATAATTCCTGTCTCAGTGGAAGAATACGATAATTTAAGTGTGATAAGGCATTTATTATAATCAAATCATCTCACATTGGATGCATTGGTTACCTATTTTAGTATATTATGATTTTTATGTAGAAAACAGTGATTACGTACACTAAAATTGAGAGCACTCTCAAAACAGGAAGACCTTCCGTTTGAAAAATGAGAACAATGATTTATGAGGTTCTTATCACACGTCAACATGTATGTGTTTAAAAGCAACAGATTCAGTTTATATTTCGTATCTCAATGGAAGAATACGAGAATTTACGTGTGATAAGGTATTTATTATAATCAAATCATCTAACATTGGATGGATTGGTTTCCTATTTTAGTATATGAGGGTTCTTATGTAGAAAACAATGATAACATATCGAGAGCACTCTCTAAACAGGAAGACCTCCCGTTTAAACAACGTGAAGAACGATTTATAAGGTCTTATCACGCGTCAACATGTATGTTTTTAAAAGCAACAGATTCAATTTAGGATTCCTTTCCCAATGAAAGAATACTAGAATTTCTGGAGTGAGAGCGAAATATTTTCAACTGATTCAAGACCTTATGAAACGTCACTCTAAATTAAAATAAATTGAAAATATTTTGCTGTAACACAAGAAACTCGCACATTATACAAGAAATACGCCTTTAATCGGCTAAAAATATTTTGCACTCACATAAGAAATATGAGTATTCTTCTACGAGAAAATGAATTATAAACTGAATCTGTGGAGGTTTTCCAGGAGTTAAGAGATATTAAAAGTTTTGATTTTCAACTAAATTTCCTGTCTGAATTTTTGGAGATTAAAACTATGTTTATACTTTGTAAAAATAATGTTACGCTAATTTAGTGTTTAAGAAAGAAGAAATTAATACTCATTAAAAAACACACCCTGACAAATATGTCTTGATTAAATGTTTTTATATAATTAAATGCCTAGGAAATACAACTGGAATACAATTTATTATTTGTAGATATCGAAGACTCGTCTCGACTCGGCGTCGGCCCTAAAAAATGGCGTCTCTCCTTTTTCTTTTTCTCGTGTCGCTCCAAAAAATGTCTATCACTCAAGCAACGGATACCAGCAGACTGCCCCGCGGAGAAAATACATGGGTCCACTGAAGAACAGATCATAATCACGCCAAACCAGCGAGCCCTTCGGTTGGGAGAAATTCGAAGTTTCTACTAGTTCAAACCGGTCCTGTTCTGTATGCCTTTGATGATGGCTAAAGGGAAGAGGTAAAAACAGCTGAACCGAATATAACTTATAGTTACATACTTCAATAAGATGAAATAAATATGAACTTTTTAATTTCCTGCTATACATACTTAACTACCTTAGTTTTTAATAAATTCGATTATTATTCTTTGTATCTGCCGTGTAGTCCTCGTTTTGAGTACTATCCTGTGATCAAATGTAAAGTGGGATTTTATTTTGATTGCGTTGTGTAAAAGTATTTTAGTACTAAATTTAACCACAGGTTCTGAGAAACTACAGACATAAGATATGAAAATAAACTAAAATCTAAATTAACAGCATCCGAAACTAGCTTAATATAAAAAAAGTAAATTTATTATAATATATATACATCTATGTACACACAAAGTGAATCTAATTTTTATAAGATATGCTTTATCAACATCTTCTAAATTAGTTCTGATAATAATTTTTCAATACTTAAGTAATTATGTAAATATAATGGTAGACACTGCTGGTTGATGGATATCTATGGCTGATCAGGATCGGGTATCTATGGATCTTCCGTCGGTATTGTTAGGGGCTTCCTCCTGAGTGTTTAGGGGTGTGGCCGTGCTATTTTATACAGAAACACTTCCCGTCGGACTTGACTGGACTCTCAAACACGTTGGACTTCCTCCTCGTCTCGACTATCGAACACCTTTATATTAAGCTAGTTTCAGGTGCTTTTAATTTAGCTTTCAGTTTATTTTCATATCTTATGTCTGTAGTTTCTCAGAACCTGTGGTAAATTTAGTACTAAAATACTTTTACACAACGCAATCAAAATAAAATCCCACTATATATAACTATATATAACTATACATATATAACTATACATTTATCACAGTTAATACTAAATAAAAACGATACATGACTTTGTATCATGAATGGAATTGCTATCTCTTATACGAAGCTCTAAGTCTAAAAACCTAAACAAAATAGTAAACTTAAGTATGTATGGTTTTTACATTACCTATTTTACCTTTTTACCTACTGTAACAATCCGTTACATGACCCTAGCGAAAAAAGAACGGAAGGTGACCTTTCGCAGAGGATAATTACGGTTAGCGACAGGTAGAAGAGTGTGATCCTTACAATAGCCATTTGTGTACTAAGTCCGGTATGCTGGAGCCAGAGCGTCTGAGCCTTTGTGAGGGCTATTTGAGTGAAAAGACTCGGGTAGTAATTATTAATTGAACGATGCTATAGTGCACATCTGTCCCCCGTTACCAGTACCGCAAAAGGAATTTAAGTTGTTTTGGTCGGTTGACTTAAAGACGACCTTTCAGCCACATCTGGAAACGGATCAGCTGATCCAGGCAGAGAGTGACAGCAAGATTGCATCACCCTGGGTCTGGAAGGTTTCGGAAGAATCACGTGAAAGGAACCAGGACCCCTATAAAAGAAGATTGGCGGAGCCAAGATGAGGGCTTTTTCTTGAGTCCACTCGTCTCTCCGATTTTCGGAGCTTGCTTGTTTAAGAGACCGCCAGCGTCTCTGCTTTGCTAAGAAGTCAACTTTCGACTTTGGGATCTCATTCCCGTTATCTTAATAATTTTTTCTACTTCGCGCATAGACGTACGTCGCTGAGAGTGACCCTTGCTCTCATTTTATCTCTTCTTGCATCCTGAGTTGCCTCAACAAACTCCAGCGTGATACGCGCTCTGGGCGTTTGAACCGTAGTGTGGAAGCCGACTGTACTGATCGTCAGCCCGGAGGATATAGTGTCAGCGTTTCGAACCGGCACTAATTAGCGAACTGTTCCAGTATTCGAGAATTACTAGCTTCACGCATTGTAATTGTGTTACGTTATCTCAGCACGAGATCTCAGAAGATTTAGAACCTACTAAAACCTTACATAGCTGTACATAAATTATTCACTCGAATAAAGTATTTAATCCAGAGTAAACAGTTGTCCAGCCTGTATCATTGACGGCTTCGCCTACCCTTACTTCAGGACGTCACACTACTTACCTATTTTACTTTATGTTTCCTTTAACCTTTTATTTTGTAATTAGGTTATTTATTGTATACGCGTTTAAATTCGGAAATCTAAATATTCTTATCGGTACAAAGAAATAAATAAGAGTGGGATTTAGATGCGGATTAAGAAATAACTAAAAATTTTAGCTATCTGTCTTTGATTCTTTGAATGAAACATACATATCATACGTGGTGTAAACGTATTATAAAAATTTGAATATTGGGATTAATGTTAATAAAATAATCGGATTTACAAAGTACGGAAGAAAATAGGGTGCTAGTCACCAATTCCACAGAAAGCTAATTAAATGATAACTATGGAAACTGCATGCAAAACATTATTTATCAATGGAATTAAGCATTTGATTTTCCCTTTTAAATAAAGAAGCGGAAACGGCTTCTCAATATTCATAAATCGGGACAGAAATAGTGAATGGTCCTGAAAACAAACATTTATAGTGGGCTTGTAATTGAGTTTTATTCCAGTGTATAAAAATGGAATAAATTAGAGATTATCAAGGATTAGAAGAGTAATAAACACATAAATTATCTTGGCTTATTGGTAATATTTCCCATATGAAAGCATTGTAACTTAATGAAAGAGTCAAAAGAGTCTATAAGACATTCTGAAGGTCCGTATGACAGCTGAACATCCATAAGATATTCATTCTTATTCAATCCTGCATTGGTATAGAAGATTTGTTTTTGGAATCTTTCTTAAATATTCGAATCAACTCATGTATTTATAAAGCTAGAAATTTATAAAAGTAATCACTCCAAGCATATCTAGAAATAACTTTGAAGCTTTGTTTGCAGAATGGTTTTAATGATAACCGGTTTGTGTGATACCGGTTAAATGTTTAAATTAAATTACTTTCAGAAGAGCTATGTAACTTTTATTGATAGTTTCTGTCTTTTAATCTATTTCGTTTTATCTGGAAAAAAGAAATTGTTCATTGATCTGCAAAATTGGGGAATGAAATTTCAGATTATAGGTTATTATTTAAATAAAATATATTTTACCATATTTAATATTTTGATTTTAGAAGTGCTATGTAACTTTTATGGATAGTTACTATCTTTTAATCTATATGTTTTATCTGGAAAAAAGAAATTGTCCATTTATCTGCAAAATTGGGGAATGAAATTTCAGATTATTGGTTATTATTTGAGTAAAAATTGGTTATTATTTAGATAAAATATATTTTACCATATTTAACATTTTGCTTTTAATAATTGCTTTTAGAAGTGCTATGTAACTTTTATTGATAGTTACTGTCTTTTAATCTATATCGTTTTATCTCAAAAAAAAGAAATTGTTCATTTATCTACAAAATTGGGGAATGATATTTCAAATTATTGGTTATTATTTAACTAAAAATTGGTTAATATTTAAATAAAATATATTTTGACTTATTCAATATTTTAATGAAATTTAAAGATTTTTCCGTATTTGCTTGTGTATAGAGATGGTTTGGAGAGCTGCGGTTTGTTATTTTGCTACAGGAAGCTAAATGCAACTGGGACCTACATTTAAAGGTTGGCCATTCCATTGTTACGGGTGTGACACATAGTACGACTATTATCACTTTTTCTATAAGTATTTAATGTTTCAAACATATATTTTTCACGAGGCAAATACACCATCAAAGAAAACATTTTGCAAAAATTAAAGATTTTCCGTTTCTTCTTTACATGTTGAAATAATTATAAATATTCTGTTACGGGTGTGACAGTTACTTAACAAGTGTTACACATAGGTTCACACTTATCAATTTTTATTCGAATAGGTAACAGCTAAACGTCATTAAAAAAATTTTATAATAAAAAAGGTTAGATGTTTAATATTATGCATTACTTGTAAATTTTCAACGACAAATAAAATTACCAGATTTTTTTCAAAAAACATGTTACGGGTGTGACAGAGTCTTTTAAAAAATAAAGATTTAAAAAAATAAGATTTAAAAAAAAAGAATTCTTTTAAAAAATCTTAAAGTAAAAGTGCTGTTTTTAATAGTAAAAGAATAAACCAAGTCAGACATGTTTGCAATAGTTAGTTTCAGAAAATTCCAGTAATATCAGCAAAAAAAAAAAAAAATATTTTTTTATATCACTTTTCGGCCATTCCATAATTACGGGTATGACATATGTCTACAATTGTTATCCTCTTTTTCCTATAAAGTGTTTAATATTTCCAATGTATATCTTTAATGAAGCAAATGCATCACCCAAAGAATAATTTTGCAAAAATTACAGAATTTCCGTTTCTTCTTTACATGTTTAAAAAAATTATAAACATGCTGTTGCGGGTGTGATAGTTATTTTACCAGGTTTATATATAGGTTTACAATTATTAATTTTTCAGCTAATAGGTAATATTTAAGAGTCATTAAATTTTTTTATGAAAAAGACAGTTAAATGTTTAATACTATGTGTTATTTGTACATTTTCAAAAACAAATATAATTACCAGATTTGTTTTTGAAAAACGTGTTACTCGTGTGACAAAATATTGCCGGTGTGACTCAGTTCAAAATACTTTTAAAATATATAACATTAAAAGTACGGTTTTCAACAATAAATGAAATGAAGCCATACATGTTTGCAAGTGTTAAATAAATTTATTTATTCTAACTTTATCAATAAAATTAAATTTGGCTTCTATTGTCTATGAGAATTTTGAGTCTTCTTTAAGAATGGTTCCCATGCTTTCATGTGACGTTTCTTCTTACTAGATCTAGTATCTTTCAATTTTTACATGTAAATCAGTTTTACTTCAGACCTTTCTGGGAAAAATTCACAAACCTAAGAAAAAAAAGCCATACATATTTCTTTAATCTCTCACTTGCGAAAGGTACGAAATCAGAAGCAGCAAATGAAAATCCCTGATTCTTTTGTGGTATTCCTGAGATGTTGGAATTTATGTTCACATTATGCTTTAACTTTCCTTAATGCTTTACTATACGTCCGTTTATAACTATAAGAAACAAATGAACTGTTTTAGTGGTTTGATTTGTTTTATTGATTTTATCCACTAGAATTCTTAATTTTCTGTTTTCTTCTCTTTCAATATTTTTTCTTTCTTTTAACATAACACTTCCTTTTTCACTCAATAACTTCCTTCTATTACTAGTTTATGCATTCTCTATTTTCTATTTGTCTTCTTTTTCTATCACATCTTTCTTTTTAAAGATATTCATGCACTTTGATAGAATCACTTCTTTGGCTTTTCCTATGTTTCGCTACTCTAGTTTTAGGTACTTCCATGACCTGAACAAGAAAATTAATGGATTTAGTAAGACTTTATATAAAAGAAATCAAAATAAATAATTTAAATCTTTCACAAATTTAAACTTGCATAACAAAACCATATTTTCAATAGTACTTGAAAATAAAATTAATTATTAGATATGCTGAGAACTAAAAAAGAGGTTTATTTATGCGGTGTCACAATTTTTACATTAGTTAACACAATATAAAATATTTATGCATTAAATTTAACCATCGAACCATACGTCTCAGAAAAAGTTTTAACCAAGAAATCCAAAACAACAAGAAGTTATACAGGATTAATAAAATTTTTATCACATATCATTTTGGGTGTGACACTGCATATATCTAAATAACATATTAAAAAATATCCATTTATGAAATATAGCTATCAGATATGCTTGAGAACACTTTTTATAAAATGAATCCAAAAGATAAAGTTGCTAGTCCCAATAGCGTTTTCTTAAAGTAAATTTATTTATCTTTTACATTACGGGTATGACATCAAATTGATGAATTAAAACCATTTAACAGAAAATAATAATATTGCCTTAGTGTATATTTTCTTCAACGCCTCAAGAAAAAGAAATTTTGTGAATCTTAAATGTTTGTCTTGGTTGGTAAAGAAATGGGTGGAATATTGTGATCAGATTGCCAGGGTTAGAAAGAAGATAGAGTTGTTGCGTATATCGCTTCAAATCCCCCCAATTTAAAATTTATTTTTTAAATATGTAATTAAAAATCTGATGATCCATGTATCAAGTTTATCATATTTGATGTACAGGATAGGCAATGGATTAATAGTTCGTAACTTATGATCTGATAACACCTAAACCAGAAAAAAGTATTATTTTAATTATTGTTTGATTATTCATTATTTTGCAAAAAATTTACACTTAATCAGGATTCACAACATTTCCTTTGTCTCCAAATAAACTTGCGATATTGTAAATATTTATATTTGCCTTTCGCATTCCAAGAATAATCAAGTCGTTTAACACGAGAGTTCAATGTCGAAAGGATTCTACATTGAACTCTCTTCAATGTAAAATCATTTCGACAAATGCACATTGCGTAAACTTCACGTAGCTTCACAGTCTGCTAGGATAATTTTCCTCCTCTTATGTGTATTTACTAGCCGAAAATCTAGTGCATGCTTTCTGAAATTTTTACACTAACCATTGAATAGGCGATTAGTTTAACGAAGAGAACTATTTTTAATACGTATCCACTTTCCAAAATACACAATGCGTATAATTCAAATCACTAATAATCTGTTAGGGGAATATTTGTCCTAGATGTGGTGTGCATTTAATAAGCGGAAATCTAGCCCATTGCTTCCTAAATTTTGTACAATAGCCACTCTCATTCCAGTGAGTAGACAAGTCGTTTAAAAGAGAGAACTCAATGCACAATCATTTGCTCAAATGCACATTGCGTATTCTAACATCACTTTTATATAGTCTGCTAGGCTAATTGTTAGTTTGTGGTGTGTATTTACTAGCCGAAAATCTAGAACAGAGCGTCTGAAAGTTTCACACTCACCATTCATATTCCAGTGAATAGTCGAGTAGTTTAACGAAGAGAACTATTTTCAATATACGACCACTTTCCAAAATACCCAATGCATATAATTCACGTCACTAACAATCTGTTAGGCGAATATTTCTGCTAAATATTGTGTGCATTTAATAAGAGAAAATCTAACACATTTCTCCCTAAGTTTTGTACTATAATAGTTCTCATTCCAGTGAGTAGGTAAGTAGTTTAAAAGCGAGAACTCTTTTCAATGCACAATCATTTGCCAAAATGCACATTGCTTATTCTCACCTCACTAATTCTTTGCCTGTGGTGTGTATTTACGAACCAAACATCTAGTTCATGGCATCTGAAATTTTTACACTAACCGTTTATATTCCAGAGAATAGGCGAGTAGTTTAACGAAAAGAACTATTTCAATACGTAACCACTTTCCAAAATACACAATGCGTATAATTTACGTCATTAATAATCTGTTAGGCGAATATTTCTTCTAAATGTGGTGTATATATATATATATATATATATATATATATATATATGTAATGTAAAAAACTTAACACTTTAATCCTAAACTAAAATTACTAAAACCTCTATTAAAAAGCACCAAAGCCGCAAATTTTTCATCTTTTTAGTGGCCTTTCGGCGTTAAACTCTTTTGTTTCCTTCCTGTTGGTGAGCTTAACTCTCCAACCTACTTTGATGGTTAAGAGCACTTAAAAGCACTTATAATTTGAAGAGTAACAAATTCCTTTCTCAAGCGGTTAGCGTCCCCAAGGTTATATAAGGCTGAGCGACCATCCTTTGTTGGATGTTTGCTCTCTACGCTACATAATAAAGATGTTATAAAACTTATAATGAATATTCGTATTCTTGTTTCGACCACGCTACATCCGCGAAGCATATCAGGCCAAGTTATGTTTCATATATATATATATATATATATATATATATATATATATATATATATATATATATATATATATATATATATATATATATATATATGTGTGTGTGTGTGTGTGTAACATTTCTTAAGACTACTTGAACTTAAAACAGTCCAAGCTACAAAATTTGATTCTTCTACAGTCAATTCATTTTGAACTATACGAGATACATACGAGATACATAAGTATAAAAATCACAATTAAACTTGTCAAAATATTCTCAGGGATGTTAAAAAGGAATATTCGAAACTTTAAAATTCGAATCTTTAAAGTTTTTATACTTACATATAAACATAACACTGAAACTTGTCAATATGGATTCAGAAATTTTCAAAATAAGTATTTCCTTTGAAATATAAATACATAATTTTTACACAAATACATTCCTTTTGTGTAATTGAGTAAAAAATGTATATTTTTAATAGAATTTAAAAGTGAACAAATAACTCCAAATGAACTCTAGGCGATAACAAATATCAATACTAAAACTTCATATAAAACAAAACATTTGTTCTAAAATGGCTATCAAAACTTGAGTTTGATTTGAGTCTAATCTTTGTTCAAATGTGCGAAAGCAAATTTGAATTCCACTTAAATAAATTAGTAAAATATTCTTCCATTTCAGTCAGTTTTTTAAAATTCTAATCTTTTGAGATTTCGACTCGAGGAAGACACTTCAGTTTTCTTTTTTTCCCCCTCTAATCGTCTAATTTAATTAGATTAGAAATATGCGTCGCGAACGACTAAAAATTGGGGAAATTTAGGCTCGTTATATTATCAGATGATTCTCACGTCGAAGATTTACTACTAGCAAAATTTTTCAGCTTCTAAACTTTTTTTTCGTTACCAATTAGGGATCTTCATATCCAATTAAGCATTATTTATTTTCATTTAGAGAAAAACTTCAGGAAAGGAAAGAAAAATAAAAACATATAAAGCGTTTTAAAAAAATAACAATAATATAATTAGAGGGCATGTGACAAAATTTTTATACCTGACTATTTTAGCTGGAATATAAGATATATATTTTTTAAAAGAACTGCTGAATATTCTTATAAAAATTAGCACGTCAACCTGATTTTACCGTCTTCTGGGAAGACGGCTGAAATAGCAGCATTAGAAATGCAGATTTTTGAACCAATAGCGTGGAATTTATTTACGAATTTAATGTAAAAATATTCATTTTCTTACATTCAACAATTTTCTTTTCGAGTTTCGTTTTTTTAAAGGAAATATGTACAGCGTTTTCTCATATTAAAATCAATAGGTTTTTAAAATATATAAATTCATATAAAAATTAGCATTAAATCTCCAGGAAATAAAATATCTTAGCGCTGGATTTTAGTCAAATGGTGCGTAAACAATGGGTCTGGACTCCTCCTGAGGACAAAAGAAAATTTTTGTGGATCTTAAAATTCAAAAGTATTTATTTCGGCGATATACAAAAAATACACTGGTATGTAAAACTTAAGCAACAGGTGGTTTTTTTGCCATAACACCACGAAAAGTCTTCTGAGAGACATGAAATTCAGAAATGAGGGTGAGTATTATGTACGTAAAGGATGACGAAAGTATCGGTGCTGAAAAAAGGATACAATGTATAGGGTATGAAATCAACCAAAAACATACTTTATTGAAAGCATAGTATCGTGACTCATGATTGTCTATCCAAGAGGAAGAACAACAAGCAGATGTTTCTTAATATGGGATATACTCTCCCATAACTGCAATGTTTGCTTCGTACCGTCACCGCATACTCAGAACCTGCTGGTCCAACATTTCTTGAGGTAGGAGTGTCCATTCCGTAATCAGCATCTGTTTGTGTTCTTGAGTGGTCTCCGGAGGATATAAGCGTGCTGCAATGCGTCTCCCTAAAGGATCCCACACATGTTCGATGGAATTTAAATCAGGGGAGTATGTTGGCCAATCTATTCGAGTGATATCTTCACTTTCCAGTGGCTCCTCAACATCAAGAGTCGGATGTGGCCGTGCATTGTCTGCATTACTGTGGCCAGACGCCTTCATAAAGGGGACCTATTCGCCAGCCGTCCTGAACGCTGTCTCCCATTGAAAATTGTCCACCGACGTCACCGTTTACAGTAGTGCAGAGATCCCAAAAACTGGACAAATGATCAATGGAGTGGTGTCCTCTTTATGGATGAGAGTCAGTTCAATACCAGAAACGATTCTCAACTCGTTTTGATTTGGAGAGAGGTCGAGACCCGGTTTTATCCTAAACATCAAGGAAATACATACAGATGTATATGTAGATATATAAATATATATAAAGTATAATAATTGTGATATATTAAATATATATACTTATATATGTGTATGAATATATATATATATATGTATATATATATATATATATATATATATATATATATATATATATATATATATATATATATATATATATATATATATATATATATATATATATATATATATGTATATATATATATGTATATATATATATATGTATGTATATATATATGTATGTATATATATGTATGTATATATATGTATATATATATGTATATATATATATGTATATATATGTATATATATATATATATATATATATATATATATATATATATATATATATATATGTATATATATATATGTATATATATATGTATGTATATATATATATATGTATATATATATATATGTATATATATATATATATATATATATATATATATATATATATATATATATATATATATATATATATATATATATATATATATATATATATATATATATATATATATATATATATATACCTATCCAAGAAAACACCCTGTGTCTTGAAACCAGATCAATTGATAGTATCAGGTCACATAAATTTAACTCACCTTTGGTTCTTTATTGTAAAAATTGATTAATAAAAGTTTTTTTTCAACAGAACGAAACACTGCTGCAATCGATCAATCGGTTCTCTATATTTTTGACACCATCCTATCCAAATAACCTCTATATAATGAAAAATTACCTTAACATTCAAATGATCATTCTGCCTTACAAGTTGAACTCTCCTAAAAAAATTTCAGATTCAAGACAATGAAAATACTAAAATTGTAAATAACTTCTAAAATAAAACTTTCTGAATTTTTATACCATTTTTAAATCAAGAAGTCAACTAGATAAAAGAAATTCATTAATTAAAAATTATAAATTATTACTATTATATATTTTTCCATACGAACAATGCAAATACGATAAATTAATGTAACGCCTTCATTTAAAAAATATGTAGTAAATGAATTATTGTTTATATTAAAAAATAGGTATATCGTTAATTATTAAACATAATATGGAAACCACTTGCCTTAGGTTTTAATGCTCTGGGTATAGGGATGAAAATATACTATTTTACATTTTTGGCCACAAAATTTTATCTCTTGTGCCCAGGTGCACACAAACACAATAGTAGAGCCAAGAGGCGAATGAGTCATCTGTGTTGCACAAACAAAGTCTTAAAGGCAACAACGACGAGTCGGCCCAGTGACCCATAGTACAGATATTCACATCCTTCCCCCACACTGTTATGATGTATAAAGAAATAGTCTGTATTGTCACCTGCCATAATATGGAAAACCACTTGCCTTAGGTTTTAATGCTCTGGAGTATAGGGATGAAAATATACTATTTTACATTTTTGGCCACAAAATTTTATCTCTTGTGCCCAGGTGCACACAAACACAATAGTAGAGAAAAGAGGCGAATGAGTCATCTGTGTGGCACGAACAAAGTCTTAAAGGCAAAAACGAACGAGTCGGCCCACTGACCCATAGTACAGATATTCACATCCTTCCCCCACACTGTTATGATGTATAAGGAGAATAGTCTGTATTGTCACCTGCCATAATATGGAAAACCACTTGCCTTAGGTTTTAATGCTCTGGGTATAGGGATGAAAATATACTATTTTACATTTTTGGCCACAAAATTTTATCTCTTGTGCTCAGGTGCACACAAACACAATAGTAGAGCCAAGAGGAGTATGAGTCATCTGTGTAGCACGAACAAAGGCTTAACCGGCAACAACGATGAGTCGGCCCAGTGACCCATAGTACAGATATTCACATCCTTCCCCCACATTGTTATGATGTATAAAGAGAATAGTCTGTATTGTCACCTGCCATAATATGAAAACCACTTGCCGTAGGTTTTAAGGCTCTTGGGTATAGGAAAGAAAATATACTATTCTACATTTTTGGCCACAAAATTTTATCTCTTGTGCCCAGGTGCACACAAACACAATAGTAGAGCCAAGAGGCGAATGAGTCATCTGTGTGGCACAAACAAAGTCTTAAAGGCAAAAAACGACGAGTCGGCCCAGTGACCCATAGTACAGATATTCACATCCTTCCCCCACACTGTTATGATGTATAAAGAGAATAGTCTGTATTGTCACCTGCCATAATATGAAAACCACTTGCCTTAGGTTTTAAGGCTCTTGGGTATAGGAAAGAAAATATACTATTCTACAGTTTGGACCACAAAATGTTATCTCTTGTGCCCAGGTGCACACAAACACAATAGTAGAGCCAAGAGGCGAATGAGTCATCTGTGTGGTACGAACAAAGGCTTAACCGGCAACAACGAAGAGTCGGCCCAGTGACCCATAGTACAGATATTCACATCCTTCCCCCACACTGTTATGATGTACAAGGAGAATAGTCTGTATTCTCACCTGCCATAATATGAAAACCACTTGCCTTAGGTTTTAAGGCTCTGGAGTATAGGGATGAAAATATACTATTTTACATTTTTGGCCACAAAATTTTATCTCTTGTGCCAGGTGCACACAAACACAATAGTAGAGCCAAGAGGCGAATGAGTCATCTGTGTGGCACGAACAAAGTCTTAAAGGCAACAACGACGAGTCGGCCCAGTGACCCATAGTACAGATATTCACATCCTTCCCCCACACTGTTATGATGTATAAAGAGAATAGTCTGTATTCTCACCTGCCATAATATGAAAACCACTTGCCTTAGGTTTTAATGCTCTGGGGTATAGGGATGAAAATATACTATTTTACATTTTTGGCCACAAAATTTTATCTCTTGTGCCCAGGTGCACACAAACACAATAGTAGAGCCAAGAGGCGAATGAGTCATCTGTGTAGCACGAACAAAGGCTTAACCGGCAACAACGACGAGTCGGCCCAGTGACCCATAGTACAGATATTCACATCCTTCCCCCACACTATTATGATGTATAAAGAGAATAGTCTGTATTGTCACCTGCCATAATGTGAAAACCACTTGCCTTAGGTTTTAAGGCTCTTGGGTATAGGGATGAAAATATACTATTTTACATTTTTGGCCACAAAATTTTATCTCTTGTGCCCAGGTGCACACAAACACAATAGTAGAGCCAAGAGGCGAATGAGTCATCTGTGTGGCACGAACAAAGGCTTAACCGGCAACAACGACGAGTCGGCCCAGTGACCCATAGTACAGATATTCACATCCTTCCCCCACACTGTTATGATGTATAAAGAGAATAGTCTGTATTCTCACCTGCCATAATATGAAAACCACCAACCTTAGGTTTTAAGGCTCTTGGGTATAGGAAAGAAAATATACTATTCTACATTTTTGGCCACAAAATTTTATCTCTTGTGCCCAGGTGCACACAAACATACAATAGTAGAGAAAAGAGGCGTATGAGTCATCTGTGTAGCACAAACAAAGGCTTAACCGGCAACAACGACGAGTCGGCCCAGTGACCCATAGTACAGATATTCACATCCTTCCCCCACACTGTTATGATGTATAAAGAGAATAGTCTGTATTGTCACCTGCCATAATATGAAAACCACTTGCCTTAGGTTTTAAGGCTCTTGGGTATAGGAAAGAAAATATACTATTCTACAGTTTGGACCACAAAATTTTATCTCTTGTGCCCAGGTGCACACAAACACAATAGTAGAGCCAAGAGGCGAATGAGTCATCTGTGTGGCACGAACAAAGTCTTAAAGGCAACAACGACGAGTCGGCCCAGTGACCCATAGTACAGATATTCACATCCTTCCCCCACACTGTTATGATGTATAAAGAGAATAGTCTGTATTCTCACCTGCCATAATATGAAAACCACCAACCTTAGGTTTTAAGGCTCTTGGGTATAGGAAAGAAAATATACTATTCTACAGTTTGGACCACAAAATGTTATCTGCTGTATCGAGGTGCACACAAACATACAATAGTAGAGAAAAGAGGCGTATGAGTCATCTGGGTAGCACAAACAAAGGCTTAACCGGCAACAACGACGAGTCGGCCCAGTGACCCATAGTACAGATATTCACATCCTTCCCCCACACTGTTATGATGTATAAAGAGAATAGTCTGTATTCTCACCTGTCATAATATGAAAACCACTTGCCTTAGGTTTTAATGCTCTGGGGTATAGGGATGAAAATATACTATTTTACAGTTTTGACCACAAAATTTTATCTCATGTACCCAGGTGCACACAAACATACAATAGTAGAGCCAAGAGACGTATGAGTCATCTGTGTAGCACGAACAAAGACTTACTAGCAAAAACGACGAGTCGGTCCAACGGCCCATAGTACAAATATTCAATTCCTTCCACCCCACCCACTGTTACGATAAGGATAATAGTCTGTATTCTCACCTGCCACAGTATGAAAACCTATTGCCTTAGGTTTTAATGCTCTTGGGTATAGGGAAGAAAGTATACTATTCTACAGTTTGGACTTTGCAAAATTTTATCTTCTGTGCCCAGGGGCACACAAACATACAATAGTAGAGCCAAGAGGAGTATGAGTCATCTGTGTAGCACGAACAAAGGCTTAACCGGCAACAACGATGAGTCGGCCCAGTGACCCATAGTACAGATATTCACATCCTTCCCCCACATTGTTATGATGTATAAAGATAATAGCCTGTATTGTCACCTGCCATAATATGGAAACCACTTGCCTTAGGTTTTAATGCTCTTGGGTATAGGAAAGAAAATATACTATTGTACAGTTTTGACCACAAAACTTTATGTCCTGTGCCAGGTGTACACAAACATATAATAGTAGAGCCAAGATGTGAATGAGTCATCTGTGTGGCACGAACAAAGGATTATCTGTTGAAAGAGTCAAAACATGAAATACACAGAACAAAATTTGTTTTCAATAGAAATCGTAAATGGTAAAGTTCCGTTTAAGGGGGAAGGAATGTTTGTAAAAGTCGGTTGAAGAAATTGGGCCGTTTTCCTATTTGAACCACTTAGTCCAAACCCCTGGGTCATAGCGAAAGAGTTAACTGTTTGGAATCCATTAGCGCATACGTTTACCAGTCATGTAGGAGAATGATTGCCGAACGGTTAGGGTGTTGGCCTTCGGAACCGGAGTTCGTGGGTTCGAATCCCACTATGGCATGGATGTTCGTAGCAGTTCGGAATCACCTTTAAGGAGTAGGTCCCTGTCTCATTAGCCCTCGTGTTACAAAACGTAGACCATAGCACTCCAAAACCAAACCAAACCCAGTCATGTAAGGAAACAGTTTTCAAGTCTATTGGTTTGGATAGGGGTGGATAACACCTACATTTGTACATTGCGTCGAAATTCTGACTTTTTGGCTGGAAGTGTGAGAAAGATATTGATATGTCAAACACACAACTAATCGAAATTTATTCATATCAATTTTCCTTCCGTTAACATTTTACAAGTATTTTTAAAGTTTGTGTTTAACTTTTAAAATATTTACAATCCTTAATTCTATAGGAAACACTTATGAAAATCTGTTTGTTTAATTAATAAGAAATATAATCAGGGCTTAATTCAAAATGATTTTATTTTTAGCCTTGGAATATATATATATATATATATATATATATATATATATATATATATATATATATATATATATATATATATATATATATATATATATATATATATATATATATTTCAAGGCTAAAAATAAAATCATATTGAATTAAGCCCTGATTGTATTTACTTGCCCAGGCTTGGTGGGCAAGGAGAAGCCTAGGCAACTAGACAAGTATAGATGGCAGGTTGCAGTCGTGCCATTCCATAAACAAAAAACAATTCCAAGTAGAACTTAAATTTTATTGAAGAGTTACTAAAATGACATCTTTAACAGTCAAAGGCAGACGAGAGAATGACCATGAAAACATGTATGGATTAAAGAGTTGGACCCCACATCGAGCAACGCATAGAATTTTATATATATTTTTTATATATTATATATATATATATATATATATATATATATATATAAATATATATATATATATATATATATATATATATATATATATATATATATATATATATATATATATATATATATATATATATATATATATATATATATATATATATATATATATATATATATATATGTATATATATATATATATATATATATATATATATATATATATATATATATATATATATATGTATATATATGTATATATATATATGTATGTATATATATGTATATATATGTATATATATATATATATATATATATATATATATATATATAATATATATAATATATATGTATATATATATATATATATATATATAATATATATATATATCTACATATATATATATATATAGGATATACATATATATATATATATATAGATATATGATATATGTATGTATATATATGTTGTACATATTTATTTAATCATAATACATTTTCATTAAGTACTCAAAGCAGATGAAAATAGCGAAGTTCTTTAAACCATTCTTGTCCCTTTGATCTTTAAAATTTAGAGAATATTCATTAAATAAAAAAACACTGATTCCAAATGTTTTGAAGAAATATATCATTATTATTATTTATTCACGATTCTTGCTTCATAACTGTATCTCAAAAGGGCTTCTTCGGGAAAAAAATTTTCAATAATGTCGTAGACCAGCATCATTTAATAGATATAAGTGATTTCTGAAAAATAACATAAAGTAATTGGGAACACCATTCCTCCCGCTTTGAATAATTTAATTTTGGGTTGCGAGCAATTAATAATCTTTTGAAATGAGTTATCTTTTCCGAACGGCATCTTACTAAAATTAAGAAATTAATTTTTAATGCGATCTAAGATTTTTGTAAAGAAAATTTAAATTTTGTATAAATAAATAAATAACGGTAGCGATATCGCTGCTCTTTTAACAAATGCCTTCACAATGAAAATAATAATTCGTATTGCCTTAATTCATACGTTAAGAGTCTACAAAAAATAACATCAATGGTGTGATGAATGCAAATTTTTGATTGGATAGCTGCAAAGAAATTTAAGTCTTTATTAGCCAATAGCGTTGCTCGAGAATCAAGATTGGAAAGGGGGGAGTAACTTTTCCAACCCCCTCTTTTCGTATTCAAAGTATCAGTTGCTATAGCTTTTAGCACAGATGGATTTTTACATACTCATTTTGCCCTTTACAAAAGATAACTTTATTTGTTAACACGTTGTGTGCTGGTACATATCGCAGCGGAATTGTACCGGGAGTGGGCGTTCTGTGCGTAAATTTAGATATTCCTTGAAATCTCAATAGATCGAAAATTATTTAATATTTTAACCAACTTTTCATATTTTATATTGAAATATATAAACAAATGTATAAATAGACAAATAAACAAATATATATATAAATAGAGAAATAAACAAATTCATATATAAATACAAATATATATATATATATATATATATATATATATATATATATATATATATATATATATATATATATATATATATATATATATATATATATATATATAAAATATATAAATTAATTTTAGCAAGAATAAAGGTAATTTTAAATCTAAATTTATTTTTTAATCAACCTTCCCGTTCTGTGGTTCAGCATCGACTGATGTAAAAACTATTTTTTATTTGTCTAAAGTTTTCCAGAATCTATGTAGTAGACAATAACATTCGGCTTCGTTTTCCTGTATATACCGTTATTTTTGCACCCAGAAACAAACCATGTTGTTACACTAACTCGTACTAGTACGTGTCTCGAGATCAAGTATCAATCGTCAGAAAACGTACTAGTAAGTATCCCGCAGACAATGTGTTAAATTACTCGCTACATTAGATGTAGAGCTAGACAAAACTGCCTGAAAAAATTAATCTTTTTGTCTCATAGAATTGTACAGTCTAGTAAAAAATTTACCGAACATACTGGCCACCTCACTCTCTGACATATGTGTTACTTTAACACCAATTAGGTGTTAGAGACGCTTGTTTTCTTGAGTGTAGAACAAAATGCTCGTACTTCGGTAAAACAAATGAGTATAATTAGGTAAATGTGTACAATGTGTACAAATGTGTAGAATGTGTGCAAATAATATGATAAATGTGTACAATGTGTACAATATGTTAAATTGCACTCTACCTTAGATGTAGAGCTGGACAAAACTACCTGAAAAATTAATGTTTCTGTCTCATAGAATTGTACAGTCTACTAAAAAAACTTCCCGGACATACTGACCACCTCACTCCCTGACAAATGTTTTACTTTAAAGCAATTAGGCATTAGGGACACTTGTCCTCTCGAGTGTATATCAACTTTCAAAATTCTCGTACTTTGGTAAAACAAATGAGTATAGCAAAATAAATTTTTCAAATGATTTATTCAAATAATTATTCAAATGATTATTCAAATCATAGACGATTGACTCACGAATTTCTTTTTACAATTGTCAGTATTAATACTGTAGTCAGGATAGCCGAATGGTCTAAGGTGGTAGATTTAATCTCTGGTTCTAGAAAGAGATAATGGGTTCGAACATTATATTCCTGATATTATATTTTTCAATTAAATATTTGGTAAGTTTTATTTAAGCGTGTAGAATAACTTTTAAAATGCCCATGAGATGATGAGATGAAAGATGTGTAAAAAAATAAATTATTGCCTCGCGTAAATGAGCCGCTCTGTGTACACATTGACTAACTCCATTTTTTAAAAATTATCAATATTTTATAAAATCTCTTAAAAGGTGCCAAGAGCAGCCTATTCACCGACCCACTGGCCCCCCAAAAATTATCATTAATCTATGCTAATAACTAAAATTGGGGAATATTGGTTTGAATGAGAACTGCGTGGCATATTTTGTTCATTGGCATTTCCGTTTATCAATATCCAAAAAATGGAGTTAGTCAATGTGTGGCTCATATTTCAATATTCTCAAAGGAATGGCTGAGTGATCTAAAGCTCCAGATTCAAACCCTGGTTCTCGAAAGAAAGAGAGCATATCTCGAATCCCACTCCTGACATTTTACTCTCAATGATGTACGCTATTTAAAGTTTTATTTACGCTAGTAGAACAACTTTCGAACTGCCTATAAAACAATTTTTATGGTAAACAAAGAGTGGAATTAGTTTCTGAACTTAGTTCGAACTGTTTCTTAGCAAAGTTACTGATGCAACCGTAAAAACAGTTTTACAGGGGCATCGTTTCGCCTCGTATATAATTTTGCTGATATCGAGCGGAAACGTATCGAAGAAATTGTGAAATCAGTTTTTGAACCTGGTTCAAGAACCAAACGGGTTTCTTAGAACTAATGCAATCAAAGGCAAACAGTAGTAGCCTTTAAAATATAATTTTGTGGTAGTGATTTTATGGTCCTCCGTAGCATTGGAGTAATATATACATATATATATATATATATATATATATATATATATATATATATATAATATATATATATATATATATATATATATATATATATATATATATATATATATATATATATACATATATATATATATACATATATATATATATATATATATATATATATAATATATATATATATATATATATATATATATATATATATACATATATATATATATATATATATATATATATATATATATATATATATATATATATATATATACATATATATATATATATATATACATATATATATATATATATATATATATATATATACATATACATATATATATATACATATACATATATACATATATATATACATATACATATATATATATACATATATACATATACATATACATATATACATATACATATATATATACATATATATATATATACATATATATATATATATATATACATATATATATATATATATATATATATATATATACATATATATATATATATATATACATATATATATATATATATACATATACATATATGTATATACATATATATATGTATATATATATATATATATATATATATATATATATAATATATATATATATATATATATATATATATATATATATATATATATATAATATATATATATATATATATATATATATATATATATATATATATATATATATATATATATATATATATATATATATATATATATATATATATATGCATTATATGTACAAAATGCTTTTTAAAAGCATATAGCCCGTCATATGACGGGAACATTAAAATTTTTAATTTTACAGAATTTTAAAGCACCCTATGAGGAAAGTAAAAATATTATTTTGTTTTTGACTGAGAATTATCTGGTACAAGCTCAATAAATTTTTTTTTATCTTTACTAACCTTATGTTAGTTACTAACTTTAATTTATCTTGTCATATTACGTGATAGGATGGACAGCAGATGTTTTAATAATGGCAGTGATTATTTGGCGGTATATATGAATGATGTCCAAAAATTTAGATAATCGATTGCAAACCATGTAGTTATGCATAAAATACAAACACACACACAAACAAGTATCTTAATTTTGAAAAATATATAACTTAAACTCTAGATATTTATTAAGACGGGAAATAGTCTCCTAGACTTTTATGAAAAGAATTTGTTTTTAATACCGGTGGTAAAATTTTCACTGCAACAAAAAAAATCGATGATTAAATTTAAAATTAGCACATATGTATCTAATCTATTATTTAAGTCAAATATAAAAGAAAATTATTTACATAATATATAAGTCCCATGATAAAATGTATGAAAATAATGCAAACGATGTTTAAAAAATTTAAAATAAGAAATGATTAAATGAAATGGTTAAAAGAATGATGTCATAATGCTAGAAAAAATATACCTATTTATTATGTGATAAATTGATACATTAAATCGCCTGTTCTTAACCGGGGAAAATGGGCTTGAAATAATGGCATTAAATGCTAGAAAAGGGGAGAAGGGGTGGATTTCGAACGTTGCTAACCCTAACTCATCAAGAATCTAATATGGATGCCTCTATCTATTCCAGGTCCAACCGCTTTATAAATTCGAGGACAGGCAGACAGATAACTTAGGCTATTATTATATAGGGGATGATTTTAGTAACACTATCGCTTTTATATCTGATAATTTCTATAGGTGTAAAATATTTTAAATTTCCTCATTAAAGCAAAACATATTTCAGGGAGTGAAGTGATCAGTATGTTCGGTAAGTAGACTATAAAATATAATCAAATATAGTGTTTATTTGATATTTATAACTTTATATGCTTATTACTACAAAAGACAGTTCGTTTGATACTAATAACTATTTTAAAACAACATTTATGGATTTTATATGTATTTGAAACATTCAATGCGAAATATTAAACTTCACATATCTTTGAATTTTATCAATAATTTACCTTTTAGATCAGAGGCTCTCAATATTCTTTGGACTTGGATCTGGACTTGGCGCGAAAAAATATATATAAACCATACTAGTTAATTATAATAAATATTAAAATATGTTCTACATTATACCTGATTTATCTGCCAATTTATCTATTTAAAATTACAAAATAAAAATAAATTAAAATGTCCTCAAATTACCAAAAATTTTAATAAAACCTTAAATATAAGCGAAAATCAGTAAAAATTTTTTAAAAAAATTAGTGTTGAGGCTGGTGAGAATTTGGCAATTTGGTAATGTGGTGGTTCAATTTCATTAATATCAGTATAAAATCTCTTAGTGATGTTGCTTTTCTTAGACTATCGACTAACTACTGGATGGAGCCCAAATTGAATCAAACGAGACGGAAATGTAATTAAAGATTCTATATTCTCAACTTTTTCTCGACTTGGTCCTGGACTTGGCACGAAACAAATATATAAACCATTCTAGTTAATATCAAGTGCCTGGCCCCATTTTTATTTTTATTCTTTCCATCCAAATGTGCATTCAGCTTCATTTTATTTGCAACGCAGCAAAATGAAATACTGTTCATGCAAATTTTTAGTTCGCTGAGGAGTTTCACTGACGTATAAAATATTGTGGGTTGAATGCGTGGCTGATCGAATGTAAGCACGGTGATTGTTTGTTTTGGATAGCTGTAGCAAGTGTGGCTTACAGCACTGCTTTTCTTTAATTTGTAAGTAACATAGTTATGTCTTGTCAATTTAAGGAAGGCTTTTGGACTTATCATATTTTTATGCTTCACCTAGTCGCATACATCAATTCCATTGCTATCATTTATATAATTGCACTCTGCGTTACCAGTAAGAAGGTAACATTAATAATACCAAATGTTAAAATTTTCTAGTACATTATACCTACTTTATCTGCCAATTTAGAATCACAAAGTAAAATTTAATTAAAATGCCAATCCAATTATCAAAAAAATTCAATGAGAGCTTAAAAGTCTAAATCAGTAATATATAAAAAAAATTAAAAGGTTGAAGCTGGTGAAGTTTTCAGAATTTGTTAATGAACAGTTTCAATTTCGTTAACATCATTCGAAAATCTCCTAGTGATGTTTCTTTTCTTAAACAATCAACTAGCTACTGCACGAAGCTGACATTGAATGAAAAGATAATTTACAATTACAGTATCTGTATTTTATCCCATGAAATAACAAATTAAAATAAATCTAAATGAATAATTTTGGTATTTATTATATGGTAAATACAATGTTATTTGAGTGGTATATTGATTATTTTTTATAGATTTCACGTATATTTTATACTTCTAACATCTACTAGAAGACTTCTATGACTGCCTTAACACCTTGTTTCCCAACCCCTGTCCCCTTGACATTCACAACTCAGGCAAAAGTGATAATATTGTAACTATAAAATTACTACTGACCAATTACTCAACCTTACTCAGTCTAAAACTAAAATTATTAGTCTCCATCTAAATTAAGTTCTGAAAAATACTGTGGATATGAATTTATATTTATATTCATTTTTATTAAATTTTATATTATTTTACTTTATTAATTTTTTTCAAATTTTTGGTCTACTTTATTTTTTTAAGTTCATGTTTTAATTTATCAGTCACAAACTGCTAATGTTCCTTACATTCCAAATACTTTACTGGATTTCAAAAGAATTCAGCTGATAGGCCCCCCTTATATATTTATGCTTATTCTTATGCCTACCACCCCTCCAATAGAAGTTTTCAGCACCCACTAGAGTATGGTATTGCCCCAACGTACAATATGATGTCGATTATGGAATAAAAGTTCGTTAAGACAACTATATTTGAAAGACAAAAATCTATCTTTTTAATATTAGAAGAATAATTATACAAATTTTGCTTGAGAAAACTGTATATTTTAACTAATATTATACTGTTTCTA
>CM063510.1:107613296-107628296 GCA_032207245.1 Pardosa pseudoannulata | reverse complement strand
ATTTATTTATTTATTTATAAATTCTTTTTTCAATGGCTCGAAAGCTCTGAGTTAAAGTGTGAGATCATTTTCTAGACAGTCGATCCATGTCTGATTGGGTCGGCCCCTAGTTCGTGATGCATAGGGGTTGGCTAAAAAATGTTCTGTGGATAACGCTCTTGTTCTAATAATGTGACCAGCCCTTTTAATATATATATATATATATATATATATATATATATATATATATATATATATATATATATATTATATATAATATATATATATATATATATATATATATATATATATATATATATAAATATATATATATATATTTTTTTATATATATATATACATATATATATATATGTATATATATTTATATATATATATATATATATATATGTATATATATATTTTATATATATATATATTTATATATATATATACACAATATATATATATATATATATATTTATATATATATATATATATATATATAAATATTATATATATATATATGTATATGTATATGTATATGTATATATATATGTGTGTGCGGAGGTATATGTATGCACATATGCCTAGCGTATTCTAGGTTAGGCTAATCTCTATTACACACTAGATAATTTATAAATCTGTATATAAAAGAAGCATTTAATCGACTAAGGATACAAAAACAATAGGAAAAATGAAATAAATATTATTACTTTAGATAATTTTCCTGTTGTAGGTTTGATGTAGTGAAAACTTGACATAGCTATTTAAACATATATATCTATATATACACATACGAGAATCTCTTTTTTTCATGTATTATGTAATAAATCTGCAGTTAATCTTTAAAATGTGATGACAAACATTGAGAACTGGTTAAGTCTGATTCGAACATAAAATTGTTTATCAAAAATTTTCTTAATTTTGGACGTAGCATGAACTGAAAATTTAAACCCGTCAAAGACGTTAATATATCTCTCCGTAACATGTCTTTTACATTTGGAATTAAAACTGAGAGATATACATTAGACATTTATTGCTTAAATCAAATTATATCATACACTCGGATTTAAGTCATAAAATATCTGCACGTTACGAATTATAAATTTTGCATATTAGCAGAAATTTAAAAGTTTTTATTAATATGTAACATTTTATCATTTTGGGGAAATAGTGACTTCACAACAGACAAATTATAAATGACGTTTAAAATCTTTCCAGAAATATAACCACTACTAGTTTGATAAAATGATTTTTCCACCTACGTTTTCTCATGCATGTTTACGCCATAAAACCAGAGAGAGCAGCAGTCTCCGAGCATGGAAAACGTCTGCTTTTCACTAATATGACAGGTGATTGTTCAATAAACACGCATTTATTAAATTAAAGCCTTGAATAGATTGTTATTGGAGGAATATTTTGTTACTTCTCACTGAAATTTACACTCAGTTGTGAAAATAACACTGGACATGTACCTAAAATATTATGTTTCGATTTAATTTCTTAATATAGAAATTCATAAGTATACATAGCTTTCTTCTGAAATTATGACGTTATAAATGCTTGCACATACTTCTCAGTATCTCTATCTATCTATCTATTTAACTATCTATCTATCTCTATATATGTATATAGATAAGTATATATATATATATATATGTATGTATATTTATCTATATATATATTTACAAACACATACGTATATATATATATATATATATATATATATATATGTATGTATGTATGTATATATATATATATATGTATGTATGTATATATATATATATATATATATATATATATATATATATAATAGGTTAAAAATAACAATTTTTTCTAGCATTATGACGTCATTCCTTTAACCATCTCCTTTAATCATTTCTTATTTTAAATTACTTAAATATCGTCTGCATTATTTTCATACATTTTATCATTGAATTTAGATATTACGTAAATAGTTTTCTTTTATATTTGGCTTAAATAATAGATTAGGTACTTATGTGATAATTTTAAATTTAATCATCGATTATTTTATGTTGGAATGAAAATTTTACCTCCAGTATTAACAACTAATTCTATCTACCTCCAGGGTAAAGTGGAAGTGATAGTTTCAATCCTTTACTTCCATTACTTACTGTGGGAAAAAATGGAAAGGACTTAACGATAATTTCGACGTTGCTGAGGAAACTTTGAATTATCTTTCTAAATGAATCCAACGGGATTCGAAACTGCAATCACAATAACGGGAGACTTTAGAGGAGTATGAAGATAAACAAATTATTGAGTCTGTACGAGATAATTCTCAGCCAAAATACAAATCATTTTTTTCCAAGCCTCATAAGGTACTTTACAATTTTGGAAAATTAAAAATTTTACTGATCCCGTCATATGACGGGGTATATGCTAGTCTTCTTAAAGAGTTTACTGATACTTTTAAAATTTACCTATATTTCATTACTTTAAAATAAACATAGATACATAGAAATTTTACCTTAAATTATATTTACTTTGTGCGTCACAAGCAGGAAAATCTCACTAAAAGTCTTAGTCTTATAGTTACAAATAATGTAACTTTTATATCACCTCATAGGGTACTTTAAAATTCTGGATAATTAAAAATTTTACTCATCCCGTCATGGGACGGGGTATATGCTAGCCTTTTTAAAGAGTTTACTGATACTTTAAAATTTTACCTATATTTCATTGCGTTGAAATAAACATGAATTCATAGAAATTTTACCATAAATTATATAAACTTTGTCCATCATAGGTAGGAAAATCTCACTAAAACTCTTAGTCTTAGAGTTACAAATAATGTAACTTTTATATCACCTCATAGGGTACTTTACAATTCTGGAAAATTAAAACTTTTACTGATCCCGTCATATGACGTGGTATATGCTAGCCTTTTTAAAGAGTTTACTGATACTTTAAATACGTATCTATATTTCATTACTTTAAAATAAACATGAATACATAGAAATTGTACCTTAAATTATATTTACTTTGTTCATCACAAGCAGGAAAATCTCACTAAAAGTCTTAGTCTTATAGTTACAAATAATGTAACTTTTATATCACCTCATAGGGTACTTTACAATTCTGGAAAATTAAAAATTTTACTGATCCCGTCATATGACGGGGTATATATGCTAGCCTTTTTAAAGAGTTTACTGATACTTTAAATGCGTATCTATATTTCATTACTTTAAAATAAACATGAATTCATAGAAATTTTACCTTAAAATATATTTACTTTGTGTATCACAAGCAGGAAAATCTCACTAAAAGTCTTAGTCTTATAGTTACAAATAATGTAACTTTTATATCACCTCATAGGGTACTTTACAATTCTGGAAAATTAAAAATTTTACTGATCCCGTCATATGACGGGGTATATGATAGCCTTTTTAAAGAGCTTACTGATACTTTAAAATTGTATCTATATTTCTTTACTTTAAAATAAACATGAATTCATAGAAATTTTACCTTAAATTATATAAACTTTGTGCGTCACAAGCAGGAAAATCTCACTAAAAGTCTTAGTCTTATAGTTACAAATAATGTAACTTTTATATCACCTCATAGGGTACTTTACAATTCTGGATAATTAAAAATTTTACTGATCCCGTCATATGACGGGGTATATGCTAGCCTTTTTAAAGAGTTTACTGAGACTTTAAATACGTATCTATATTTCATTACTTTAAAATAAACATGAAATCATAGAAATTTTACCTTAAATTATATAAACTTTGTGCATCATAAGCAGGAAAATCTCACTAAAAGTCTTAGTCTTATAGTTACAAATAATGTAACTTTTATATCACCTCATAGGGTACTTTAAAATTCTGGATAATTAAAAATTTTACTCATCCCGTCATGGGACGGGGTATATGCTAGCCTTTTTAAAGAGTTTACTGATACTTTAAATACGTATCTATATTTCATTACTTTAAAATAAACATGAATACATAGAAATTGTACCTTAAATTATATTTACTTTGTTCATCACAAGCAGGAAAATCTCACTAAAAGTCTTAGTCTTATAGTTACAAATAATGTAACTTTTATATCACCTCATAGGGTACTTTACAATTCTGGAAAATTAAAAATTTTACTGATCCCGTGATATTATGGGCTATATGCTAGTCTTCTTAAAGAGTTTACTGATACTTTAAAATTTTACGTATATTTCATTAATTTAAAATAAACATGAATTCATAGAAATTTTACCTTAAAATATATTTACTTTGTGTATCACAAGCAGGAAAATCTCCTTATAAGTCTTAGTCTTATAGTTACAAATAATGTAACTTTTATATCACCTCATAGGGTACTTTACAATTCTGGAAAATTAAAAATTTTACTGATCCCGTGATATTATGGGCTATATGCTAGTCTTCTTAAAGAGTTTACTGATACTTTTAAAATTTACCTATATTTCATTACTTTAAAATAAACATAGATACATAGAAATTTTACCTTAAATTATATTTACTTTGTGCGTCACAAGCAGGAAAATCTCACTAAAAGTCTTAGTCTTATAGTTACAAATAATGTAACTTTTATATCACCTCATAGGGTACTTTAAAATTCTGGATAATTAAAAATTTTACTCATCCCGTCATGGGACGGGGTATATGCTAGCCTTTTTAAAGAGTTTACTGATACTTTAAATACGTATCTATATTTCATTACTTTAAAATAAACATGAATACATAGAAATTGTACCTTAAATTATATTTACTTTGTTCATCACAAGCAGGAAAATCTCACTAAAAGTCTTAGTCTTATAGTTACAAATAATGTAACTTTTATATCACTTTAAATTTCGCTAGAAAAGCTATTAAAATCCGTAAATATGACACCTATTTAGGAACAAAAGCATTACACACCATTAAAGTCTTTCCCTAACTTATGGAAGAAAAGCACATTTATTTATCTTCAGCATAAAAACAAAGTCAGTGAAACATCTTTTTGCATTGTCACCATTTCCCCTATGTAAACAAAACATGTTTTCATTCCAACAGGCCATCATTCTCCCCCCCTCTCCTGCGTAATTCATCTTTTTATGTAACAATCCGCACACTAAATGTTGAGCGAAAGGATTTCGTAAGCGATAAAATTAGACTTCATAAGATATCCCCAACTTCTTATGCATTAAACAACAGTTCTTACTGTTTTATTATGAAGCAAGGAGATGTTCCGGCACTCTTATATTAGGAAAGCAAAGCAAAACGGGGGGAAAAATCAGATCATTTTTGAAGGGATTAAACAGAGGGAAACTAAATTTAATGAAAATATAAAAAGAGGTTTGCTTTTGTGTGTTTCGGAGCTAACTGAATATTTCTTCACGATTTCAGGCTGGAAAAGGTTTCTAATCCATTTATGCCTGCATAAAAATCTCCTTTACGTATAAGGGATTTTAAAGCGTCTCCCTCTTTTTTCTGGTTTAATTTAAATTAGAAAATTTCAATGTACGACGGTGTGTTTTTTTCCTTAAATTAGAGCTCTGTTTTTCCATGGTTTATCAGTCTTCAGGAATAAATAAATGACAATGTCGATAATAAATTTACGGGAATGTTGTAAAAGGATATAGAGTTTCCCTGTCGATTCGCTTAAATAGGAAATAATCATATTCAGATATATCTAGAATCATTTTCAGATTTAAAATTTGTTGAATATTATTTGAATTTAATTCGTTTAATCATTATTTCCATTTACTTCTTTTTGCTTTAGCGTACGGTTTTCTTGGGAATGCACAACAAACGGAAACATTCTTTGATGATTTGCTTTTTACCATGAAATATAGCTAAAAATTGGATTTTTTACATTAGTAGGGACAAACTTCAAGGAATAAATAAATAGAATTGGAAAATGTAATATTAAATTGAAATTGAAAAATGAAATTAAAACAGGAGGGATGCATGATTGTTTTTAATTTAAAATACTGTAGAAAACAATGGATTTTGATTTTGTTTTTCAATTTTCATATCTCGATATGGATAGTAGAAAGATATCATGTAATTTTATGTTTGTTTCTTTAATAGTAATTATTATATCAAGCCTGTTGATAAAACACAAAGCAGCAAGACACCAGTTACAAACGAGCGAAGACTTACCTTTTTACTGAATTTTTATTTACGATATTAACATGGGTGAGGATGAACAATGCTTATTGCTGGGATTATTCCAACATGGCGTCTCGATTTTGCAAGAAAAGGGTGAGAAGCAAATCCCTGCCACAGATGATTATTCGCTGCTCTCTCCATCTTCGCCTGCTCTCGCTGAAAGGGACCAGAAATATGCAGGAAAGTCCGTTGAAAAGTGGCCGAAAACGGCTACTCCAGGTTAGCTATTACTCCTGCATAATCGGGTTTATGGAGAGTGTCACTGACACCACATTCGTCATTCTGTCAATCTCTCGCTCTCGTGTTGTCATCTAGTGTAACTCTTTGTTAGAGCAATATATGCTGTCAAAATAATATTTTAAATGTCAAGCGATTTTTACCTGGTCACTTATATTTATGAATTCGGATATGTCAGCAAACGACAAGCAGATTAACCCCTTCCGGTAAAATGACGAGTCTAGCTCGTCATTAGTTTTTCATTCCATACCGCACAATGACGAGCTACACTCGTCATGCGATTAAAGTTACTGTTAAATATGATAATTAATTTAGTTTAAAATTTCTAGTGTACTGAATTTGGCAACACTTTTATCACTTGTGAAAATCACAAGTCACTATTGCATATTGTTTACTTAGAATTTCTTGGTACAAGTCATTGCCAAATTAATGAGTCAGAATAAAAGAAAACCTACTAAGAAATGCCGTGTGTGTTACAAGAATCAAATCAAAAGTGAGACTACTTGGCGGTGTAAACAATTAAGAGTTCCTTTGCACTTTGTTTTGAAAAGTACCACTAGCTTGAAGACTATTATCTGTATGCCTTATTAATGTTTTGCTTTGATATTTTCTAATTTTGCTGTTTCTGATATTATTTAACACTATGTAAAAAGTGGATTTTAATTAAGAATATGTAAGAATTGTAAAATGAAACAAGTTTTTTAAATAAAAATTAAATGGTTATTTCATGCACAGTTTTTCATTATTAAATCATACCGAAAGGGGTTAAGAACTCTAATAAATTTGGATATATATTGCCTATGAATGGGATTCTTCACTTCATTAAATCAAAATTTTATAGATGGTTTGGTTTGGAGTGCTACAGTCTTCTTTTTGAAACGCGAGGGCTAATGAGACCAGGACCTACAGCTTAAAGCCGATTCCGAACGGCTACGAACAACCATGTCCTTGTGGGATTCGAACCCATGAACTCCAGTACCGAAGGCCAGCACCCTATCTAATCGGCCATCGTTCGGCCAAAAAATTTTTATAGAGGTGTATCGATTTATTATAAAATTAAATTATGATTGTTGTTGCCTTATGCCACTTGGTAAAACCAAGCATCATTGAGCCGTAGGCTACTCGATATTAAGGCAAAGGAGTGCTCCTTTCATTTCTAATGAGCACCGCAAGTGTGAAAGTTCGACCTAATCTCAAGTGGATCCTCGTAATTTTGAAGCAGGAACCAAGCAGAAGACCCATAGGGTTGGCCTTCCACCTCCAGAGGTACTGAATGAGAACTTGGAGGACATTGTGGCCACAAACTTATTTTATGTACCCCAGTCACCTTTAACGAACACAGTGGATCTTATGCCGGTTGGGGATCCGAACCCACAGCCCTCCAGTTATTAGAGCTTTGCCTTTGCCGACTGAGCTACCGCGATTCAGTTAAATTATTAGATAAATTAACAGCAAATTCATTCTGTGAAATATAATTGTTATGACAGTATTATGTTTTATTATTATGACAATATGATATAATTATTGCAAAATTTGAATTTAATTGTTTTGTTATGTTAATATGCAAAAAATAATTTCCTTGAAGTTCAAAGTATGTATTTGAATTGTAAACTACTTCGTACTATCCGATAGGGCTAAAATTTTATCTAAACTTATAGCTGTGATAACAAAACAGTCGAACGATTGCCAAATGGTAGAGAGCTGCTCTTCGGAACTACAGTCAGTGGGTTCTAATCCCGCTGCGGGCATGGATGCTCGTTCGGAATCGGCTTTAAACAGTAGGTCCCAGTTTCATTAGCCCTTGTAGGTAAAACAGTAGGCAGTACATCTCCATAAGTGATAACAAAACAAGTCTATAGTATATTCAAGAATCGATGAATTTAAGAATGGCGGTGGGTGGATGCTTGGGACCAAACACCATTTACTATTTTCCATCACATTAAATCATAAAGTAGTAAAAAAATAGTATATTTTATATTTATGTACAATAGGTGAAGTATACATAATGCATGCCCCACGTTTTTATTGTTAGTTAAATGTATTGTTCTTAGTTCACAGAAAAGAGCATTATTTTTAACTTTTCAGTCCATTTAAAAAATAGTTTTTACTTATTTTTAAAAATTGTATTTATTTTTCTGAAAAGGAGTATTTTTTGTTGTTTTTCTAATTTTTCATGTAACACTAATATCACTTTTAAATCTCGGTATTTAGCACTTTTTCGCTTTTGACGCATCACAACTCCAAATATGTCGTACCCCTTGACAGATAGTATGCACAACTTCCTGTAGAAAAAATAAATTGACTTTGCTCTTGCCTTAACGATTAGTGTACAAAGTTAAAATAAAAAGTGACACAAATGCCTTTATACCGATAAATTTGGAGTTACAAATTTGGCGTTTTTCGTATGCCTGGAAATGCGTTGTATGAATTTAAAACACATATAATCTCAAATTAGGTATATTTTGTGTTGTGTCAGTGTTTTCGCCGGTTTGAGGTACAGTTAGGGCTGGTGCTTCAATTAGTTAAATTCATGTCACGAAGATGGAAAAGTGAGAACATTTCTGTGGCTTTGAAACTCGATAGCCAAACAAACGTCCTAGAAATTATAGTTATTTTTTTATAATTCTATATTAACATAGACCGACAAAATGAAGGACAATAGAACAAATTATTTTTTATATACTAGTACTCCGCGAGTACACTTTGTATCATTTACTCAGAGAAAAAAAAACTTTGTAATGGAATGACAGACAATCATACTTTATAAAATAGCTCAATAAATTATAAAACCACCGTAAAGTGATAAAAAAATTATTCAAAGGAGAAAGAGACTTTCAATTTAAAATTTAAAATCTTTCAATTAACCTTTTTTATAATGATATTATATAATGTTGTTAATATTATTTCATAAATCATATAAGACACAAAAAATCTATTAGAAGAGAATTTTTGATTAAAATATCAGACTATTTGATAAAAATTGAATCATCACACAACATTCCTTATAAATGTTCCTAATACACAGTTTGCTAACCAATTGCTGTTATTTTTTTGGCTTTATATTTAGAATTTATATTGACACAAAACTGGGTATTGAAATCCACTTACGTTAAATACTATTTATATAAGAGAATTATATAAATTATTCATTATGTTTTAGCAACTGTTTTACGGTATTTAATCATCTATAACTCGAGAAAATACTTTTCGATTTTCAAAAGTATAATCAGTTTAATGACAAATACATTAATAAAAATTCTCCGAAATGTTTAATAAGAATTATATAAAAATAATACATCTGAAACATTTCAATCTTACAAACTCAATACAAAAATCATCAAACTGAAAAATATGATTTTTAAAATTTAAAATAAGGGTATAAAACAAAAAGAATTTTTCAGTGAAGTAAAATAATCTTGTTATTAAGAAACAGTCTTTGGATAATGAAGCATTTACCTAAATTGATTTTTTGAGAACAAAAATTCATTTCATATTTGTGCCCAAAATCTGCCATTTCGAATGTTATCTGTCCCCATAACAGTCTAAGTTACCCATAAAAGATTTTTGTTATAGTGTGGGTTTATCATACCTCACCACATGTTGTGTAATGTAGTTCAAGAATAACCAATTTTTTACTTGACATAAGGTGCAAATGTAATAATTCCCTCCAATGAAACCATTGGAGTTAACTTTTGCCACATTTTAAACAGTGTAATACGAAACTGACGGAAAAATTATGACGATAACACAAGATTGAGCTATCACTATTTAAACTGTAAGTGTCTTAATACAGATTTAATATTTAATAAAATACTCTAAAAAAGTGGTGAAAGATATTTTAAATCTGTGTGATTGCAAAAAGAATGTGTACAAACTTCTACTGTCATGACGAGCAATGTTTGAATCGTTAAGGTGTTTATCAATATTTCTAGTGTTGACCCATAAATATACTTGTAATTGCGAATGCATTATTTACATTTTATAATATTATAGAAATATTATATTTACTCTTAACTTATTTAATTTAAATCTTTGATCAACTAGATATACCACCTTCTCTTGTAACTCCTATAACATATGTAAATGCGTACAATATTTCTAGTGTTGTCCCATACTCTTGTAATTGCTAGTCTAATATTTACATTTAATAATATCCTAGAAATATCTTTCGGTAGAGGAGTCTATAGGTTTAAAAGCCACTGCTGTCTTGGAAGTTTATAGCTGTCCAGAATCTAGCTTTATCCCGATGCGTATATCAAAACAGTAGATCGTAGCACTTAAACGGAAGTATTGTCCTCACGTAATTTGGCTAATAAATTGAAATTCAGCAATAAATTGAAAAAACTGGTCATGCAATAAGCTCATTTTTGTTAATAAAAATTTCTTATTACTGCTGCCTAGTGGTTCACAACTCATAGATCCACTTAATGTACGAAATGTTGTAGAAAACACACGGAATAGTGATCTAGCATCCGAAGAAAATTTGTGAACAGATAAAGCAGGCTCTTCTGCTTTGAAAGCAGGTGATTATATCTAGAAAGCAAATCCACTACATCATTGTAGGCATATCTCACGGATAACCACCAAGAAGTAAGGCCATATCTTTAAAGTGGAGAAATGATATTGATTGGCGAGTTGAAACAGGTGGTAAATGTCATCTTGACAAACTCGCCAATAAAAAATATTTTGCAAATTGGAGCCTAAAATAAATAGGGAGCAAAGAGAAAAATTTCTTCTAAGTAATAGCAAAATATTAATCAAACAGAAATTTACGATAGTTTCTTCAGGTGTTTTGGTTTAGCTTGATTTAGCTCTACTGTCTATGCTTTTCCTATTTGAGACCAAGTTTATTTGAATGAAGATGACGAATGCTGCTTCTGATTAGAATATGCTAAAACCCTTATTTAATATCCAGGCAGCCAATCAAATCTCTGCAACGTTGCTATTGTTCTAAATGTTCTAGCTATAATTATAGTAATTAGGAAGAAATATATATCTGTAAGAACAATATTCAGTCAGTAATTTTCTAGCTCACCAGAGTAGTTTATGACATACGTAATTATGTGAATAATTACAGTTGAATATTACAGTCATGCTTTTCAATAGACGTTCTAAAAATAATAACAATTATAAAAGACATAATAAATATATATTTATTGCTAAATATATCTTATATAACTGCGAATGAATTACTCCTTCTGGTGTAGCAATATGCAAGTTGTTGTATTTTTAAATATTTTTAAATAGCTCGTATTAGTTTCAATTGTCGTTAGTTTAATGGTTTTTAAAATTATGTCATGAATCTTACATGATCTTTAAAATAGTTAGAGCATATTTTAAAAATTGTGTTGTGAAACAACGTATAAAAGATTATTTTAAAAAATTACTAATTTTCTATGCATCAAGTAACTTTAGTTTCACTTAAATCATATATTGTAGTCAATTGCATATGTTAGATTTCCATGTACACAACTATAATCAGTCTTGTTTAGTTCTTACAGTTTAAAAAACAACAAAGTAAACAGAAAAACTGTTTTTCTGATAATTAAATTCTTTATTTATACTGCGACGTATTTCTCAAAATAGGGAAAGAAAGAAATTCTATTATTTAAATGGCACAACAAAACTGTTCTAAACTATTTTCTGATTGCTATATTATTAGAGCTAACGAAACAAAAAGCTGACTGTGACAAGCCTTACATTCAATCAGCACAAATACATTTATTTTTATAAAAATTCCTAACATTAAAAAGTAAAAATTGCATGCAATAAAGTAAGCTATTCAAATCAGTTGGCAATCGACACATATTTTGCTTTAAACATTGACAAAAAGATAAATATATCTAATATCGTGGAAATCCAGACATTTTAATGTAACATCCTAGAACTTTTAAAGTGTAAATTCATGAGCTATTTAAAATATAAGACTGTATCTTTTTACTCCGAAATTTGAAAATAAGACATGAAAAATAAGCTACAAAGAACAGTAAATAAAGCTTAAATGCAAGAAGCATCCTCTCCAACATGGAAAATACTCGAAGACTTCAAAAATTGCAGTCTCTGATTCTCGTATCTCCTAACGCAATGTAGAAAAAGCAGTTATGCTTAATATGTGATAAGTAAGCCTAAGTCTCATGGGAAAGAAACGAGAAATCTTCTTTGAGAAGCAGTTTGTTTATTTCGACAGACTTAGAATAGAAAAAAAACTCAAAATAGTTCTTGACAGCACTGTTGACAGCGAGTCTTTATTCATACGACACTAATCAAATTTATTTTATCTCCGTAAATTTCTCACGCATTTCAAAACATGCAGGCACTGCTGAAGAGGTCTGAATCTTTCCCCAAATTTATCAGTTGGCCAAAAAAAATATTTATATATCTATATCTCAGCGTAACAAGCGTTTCGCTTTATAAAGCATTTTTATCATGAAGCGGAGGTGTCAAAAATGCTTTAGGTTTCTCTCCCTTCACATGAAACCATATTCTGTGGCTCGGGACCATCACTTGAGGAAGTCACTAAATACATAATTGAATATAAAGCAACTCCTCTCCACCCACCCCCCCGTTCGCTACTCCCCCATTTCCCCGGTTTACGAGTTTCTGAGTTTTCCTAGAGACATTACCTGCTGCGTTACCGTTTTTACCTCGAGCATTCGGATATTAATGTAATTGAGTTTTAATGATTTAAAAGCGCATATATTTGTCGTCTCTCAAAAGCGATATCCCCAAAGACCAAAAATTTAAAAGAACGTTTCGAAATGCAATGGATTTTTCTGATATTAGATACAGGGAGATGCATTTTATAATTTCGCAGCCGTGACGTCGGAGCTAATCCTTTGGAGAAAATTCCCTCGCTGCAGGTCGGAGTTTTCCACCATTTTGTTTCTTTAAGGAAATGGCGAACTTTCAAAACTAATTTATTTTATTTTCAATCAAAAGGTTTGAAACTTTAACATGTTATAAGTAACATATGCATGTAAATATGTCTTAAACTTAAAGAGGCTTTAGTCATTGTTTTAGAAACTAGTAATTATTGATTACTTAAAAACTAACTTTATTAAATATGCTCCAGCACAATGTAGTTATTTTTATTTATAGGGTATAGTTTATTCTTACTTGTTAGAATAAGTATTCGCTAAAAATATTAAAATAAAATAAAATGAAGCCAAAATTATCAACAAAAGAGCTTTTGAATACATAACTAACAAAAGATGATGTTTAACTTTCAAAACTAATTTATTTTATTTTCAATCAAAAGGCTTGAAACTTTAACATGTTATAAGTAACATATGCATGTAAATATGGCTTAAATTTAAACAGGCATAAGTCATTGTTTTAGAAACTAGTAATTATTGATTACTTAAAAACTAACTTTATTAAATATGCTCCAGCACAATTTTCAGCACAATGTAGTTATTTTTATTTATAGGGTATCATTTATTCTTACTTGTTAGAATAAGTATTCGCTAAAAATATTAAAAGAAAATAATAATAATGCCAAAATTGTCAACAGAAGATCTTTTAAACGCATAACTAACAAAGAGGATGTTTAACTTTCAAAACTAGTTTATTTTATTTTTTATCAATCCGTTTGAATTTTAAGCATTTTATAATTAATATATGTTTGTAAATTTGGTTTAAATTTCATCAGAAATTAATCATTATTTTAGAAAGTAGTAATTACTTAGAAGCTAGCTTATTAAGAAATTTTCGTGTGTACCTCTTTTAAGTACTTTATAGTTATTTTAGATAATAGTATACCTTTTAATCTAAAACTGAGTTTACTACGTAAGTAATCTTAGAAAATATGAAAAGAAATGATTACTCAAAATATCTATCTTTCGTATACAAAATGTTTATAACAGTTACTTCAAATACAGAACTATCAGATTCTGCATTTCAAAACATACTAATTTTAACTAATTTTTGCTTTATATGCTATAAGCTACATAGCATATTAGAAGGAAATGATTATTATAAATTCGTTTGGAGTAATTCGAGTTTTCATAAAATAGATAAATCTTTGTTTTGAAAAGCCTTTTAAGCTACTATTAGTAACAATTCCATTAAATTATAACAATTATATTAATTATTAGAATTTAATAATCATACTAATTATAATAATTATAATAATACTAATAATACTAATTTAATAGTTATACTAATTATAGGATTGGCAGATATTAAATGTTCTTGCTTCTCATTATTATTTATATTTTACAAATCAATAAGGTAGAAGTATTGAATTTTCAGTCAAATTTATTCGGCTAAAAATCACTGAAGAACATTTCACAGAACTTGTAGAATATACAAGAAAACTTTGAGCTTTTGACTTGATTCTTGCTCTATGATACTGGAGAAGAAGCTTGTTGCCATGATTGCTCTGTTTCTTTATTATTGTTGCAACTACATTTTTATGTTATGAATATCAGTTCTTTATTAACATAGTTACATGAACATATTATTTTTTCAAATATGTACGTGTATGTAAATCTCGCCATTCTTATTCAATGCACAAGATAACTTTTAGATTTCTATTCAATTCTAACTGTATGATACATGAGAAAAAAATGTTCTATCTTATTTGCAATGTTAATAATTGTTGTGATTTAATTTATATGTTAAATGTTTTTATTTTTTATTAAAGTAG
>CM063510.1:107595796-107608296 GCA_032207245.1 Pardosa pseudoannulata | reverse complement strand
TAACAACAAATTCTATCTACCTCCAGGGTGTAGTGGAAATGATAGTTTCATTCCTTTACTTCCATTAATTGCTGTGACAAAAAATCTTGGTAAGAACTTAACGATAATTTCGACGTAGCTAAGAAAACTTTGAATTATCTTTCTAAATGAATTCAACGTGATTCTAAACTGCATTCACAGTATCGGGAGACTTTAGAGGAGTATGAAGATAAACAAATTATTGAGCTTGTACTAGATAATTCTCAGCCAAAAAACAAACCATTTTTTTACCTGCCTCATAGGGTACTTTACAATTCTGGAAAATTAAAAAAATTTCTGATCCTGTCATATGACGGGATATATGATAGTAAAATAATGTTGGCGTATCTAAAAGACATATATTATTTCGTGATAGTGCTCATGTTCGTAAAACTAGGAACACAAATATGACAAACGAAAGAAGATACTTTCTTATACGTATACGAGAAAGTCGAGACAACGCTACTCCTGGTTTTTTGTGTAGAAGGTTTTTGAGACTAAGTCTTATTACACAAAGGCAATTGTGGAATGTTCAGACTCCAATATGCTATAGCTTCACATAAGCAGAGAACTATTTAGCCGCTACCCCCTCAATTCATACTAATAAAATCGAATAATAAGTTGGATGAACATCATATCACCGGATGAGTGTGTCGTATAAGCCCCAGGAGTATTCGATTCTTATATGATGAATGTGACAACTCCGCTTTATAGAGTTAGTGCTTTTACTAGAAGGCTGTAATTTGTGTGAGATAAACTCGTGAAACGAAGTGTAAATAAATTTAATTCTAATAAATGAGATGGAACAATATATTCCTGGTATAAAGTTAGATGAGAATTATAAATCCTCAACATGGATCTTGGACTGTTTCGTTTGATTCTGAAGGGTAAAAAGCGAATATCTAAATAAGTGTGCTTTGTACTATAGATATTCATGGTCTTGACACCACCAGCATCACAATATAATACATTATATATTCGTTCCTTATTATACAACTAGGTCAGATGTAGGACAAAAAATTATCTCTTTTAAGAATATTTTCCTCTTTATAAATGGCATTTGGTGATACTAGAAAATAGGAACATCCGATAGATGAGAACTTTAAAATTAACAAATCAGTTGCTTTAATATCAGATTTCTTTTCACTCTCAAGAGTCCATAAGAACTTAAATTTATACTATCTATCGATGTATATGCTGCAGGAATGACATAGACGTTATTTGGTTAACAAAAGCATTTATCAATAGATATAATATCAATATAATTTATATCTATAGATTACAACAAAAAAAACTTACAAAAAAAAATCAAAATTAATGTCAAATTACATAAAAATATAGATTTAAAATTTCCGCAATAGATTAATGTTTTCAAAATATTTTACTATCATGAAATAATATTTACGACAAGTATATTAAAACCCAAATAGTTAAAGTAAATTTTATTTTATAATTATTTTTTGTAGGGTTGAATTCTTTGGTTATTATTTATAGAAGGGAATGTTTTTTCATTCGTGAAATATTAGTCACAAATATTAAATATTTGTCATATGTAGTTAGGGATATATTTTTTATAATTTAAAACCTGTTTTAGGTTTTAAATATTATTTATAGTTAGTTAGACCAGGTTTTCATTGAACTATGACGAAATATTAGTTATTTAAAAATTTCAGGTTATATTGTTAATTATTTTATTCCGCATTTAAAAAGAAACTCTAAGATAAGTTTAATACAAAAATATAATGGTTTAGTTAAAATAATTAGTAACAATATAAGACAGTTTATTCTATAATTTAAAAATTTAGGTAGGGGTGAAAGCTGTGACTATTATTTATAGAGGGGTATAGTTTTGTTCGTGAAATATTTGTCACAAATATATAAAAACACAAGTAGTTAGGGATACTTTATTTTACAATTTAAAATATTTTGATATTTGAAAGCTTCACATATTATGTATAGATGGCTAAAATTTTGATTCATAAAACAATAAAGAAATATTTTTATTTAAAAAAGGTTAAATAATTTTTAAAGGATTGTATTATACAACTCAACTAACCACATAAAAATGTATAATATAAACATCTATTGTTTATGTGAAATTAATAACAAATAACATGAGATACCTTATTTTAATTTTTTTATTTTAATTTTAACAGTGTAGTTTACTAGTTTTAAGTGTGTTATTATCTAAAAAAATATTTTTACATTGTTATAGACCGAATGAAACAATTTTGTAAAAAATTTTTTAGGTTTAAAAATTTCACACATTATTTTTACATGGTTAGAATTTTGCTTCATAAAGATATGAAGAAATAATTTTTTATTTTAAAAAGTTTCAGGTTATATTGTTAAAGGATTTTTATATACAATTCTAGTATCCATAAAATATGTATAATATAAACATCTAATGTTTACGTGAAAATAATTACAAATAACATACGACAGCTTATTTTAATTTTTTTTTCCAAATGCAAAATTCTGTTAAAAATGTAGTTTATTAATTTTAAGTATGCTATTATTGAAAAAAACTTTTTTACATTGTTATAGACCAAACGAAAAAATTTTGTAAAAATTTTTTGAGGTTTGAAAACGTCACACATTATTTATAGAGGGTTAGAATTTTGCTTCATAAAACTTTGAAGAAATATTTTTCTTATTTTAAAAAGTTTCAGCTTATATTGTTAAAGGATTTTATTATACAATTCAAGCATCTATAATATATATAACATAAACATCTAATGTTTACCTGAAAATAATTACAAATAACATGCGATAGCTTATTTTAATTTTTTTTAAATGCAAAGTTATGATAAAAGTGTAGTTTACTAGTTTTAAGTTTGCTATTATTTAAAAAAGTATTTTTAGATTGTCATAAACCGAAAGCAAAAAATTTACAAAAAGTTTTTGAGGTTTGAAAACTTTACACATTATTTATAGTTGGTTAGAATTTTGCTTCACAAAACTATGAAGAAATATTTTTTTCTTTTAAAAAGTTTCAGGTTATATTGTTAAAGGATTTTATTATAAAATTCAAGTATCCATAAAATATGCATAATATAAACATCTAACGTTTACGTGAAAATAATTACAAATAACATGCGATAGCTTAATTTTTTTCAAATGCAAAGTTATGTAAACAGTGTGGTTAACAAGGTTTAAGTGTGCTATCTTTTTTTAAAAAAATATTTTTACATTGTCGTAGACCGAACAAAAATATTTTGTAAAAATGTTTTGAGGTTTGAAAACTTCACACATTATTTATAGATGGTTAGAATTTTGCTTCTTAAAACTATGAAGAAATAATTTTTTCTTTTAAAAAGTTTCAGGTTATATTGTTAAATGATTTTTACATACAATTCAAGTATTCATAAAATATGTATAATATAAACATCTAATGGTTACGGGAAAATAATTACAAATAACATACGACAGGTTCTTTTATTTTTTTTTCAAACGCAAAATTATATTAAAAGTGTAGTTTACTAGTTTTAAGTATGCTATTATTTAAAAATAATATTTTTACATTGTCATAGACCAAATGAAAAAAATTTATAAAAAATTTTACAGGTTTGAAAACTTCACACATTATTTATAGATGGTTAGAATTTTGCTTCACAAAACTATGAAGAAATAATTTTTTATTTTAAAAAGTTTCAAGTTATATTGTTAAAGGATTTTATTATAAAATTCAAGTATCCATAAAATATATATAACATAAACATAGAATGTTTACGTGAAAATAATTACAAATAACATACGGCAGCTTATTTTAATTTTTTTCCAAACGCAAAATTATGTTAAAATTGTAGTTTACGAGTTTTAACTATGCTATTACATAAAAAATTATTTTTCCATTGTCATAGATTGAATGAAAAATTGTAAATATTTATTTAAAATAATTATTTCTGAACATTATTTCGCTGGAAACTAAATTTTTGTGACAAATCTCATTTAACTAAATCTGATTTAAAAATGACTTTTCAAACTCTACTTCAAAAATAATAGTCCATTGACTAAAAATCAAAAAATTGGATTTAGAAATAATTCTGTTGGATAGATAAAAATTAATTGCGCACATTAAAAATGCTATGAAGTTGTCATTAATCCTTTCAAAATTCATTTTGTAAAGGAATTAGCTGAAATCACATATTTATTTTTAAAAAAGTCATTTTTATTCCTTTCCTGTTCTCGCTAGATGGTTGATATCGAAAAATGCTGACAGTATAAATAAACTTTTAACTCCATGGCTTCATTGACGATATTTTATTGAAATTGTTCTCAAAATATTTCTAAATACTTTGTGTCGTTATAAATCTGTAATATTTGTGTATGAAAAATTTGAAAATAAATAAAATTGCATTGAAAGATGGGATTTTTGAAGCAATATATTTTTCTCTTTGAAACGTAGCGTGGATAGAAATAACTAAAATAAAGCTTTGTTCTAATTTAAAACCTGTAGATAAATTAAATCACGGAAATGGTACAAAGCTTGTTGTAGAATAAGAATTTTTTTTTAAATGATTATATTAGATAATTTATGATTATATACAATTGAGTAAAGGAACTCTAGACAATTTTATTAGTTTCTAAATGCATTGTAAACTTCAAAATTACACTTTAAATACCCAAACATTTAATTAAAAATTATATTCTTACAATAATATAGTAGATTTTTGAAAAAGTTCTTTTCACATTATTGAGTATTGCCTTTATTCCGTAAAATAAGTAGTTTTATGCTGTAAATCATATTCATAATATAATTTTAATAGTATTTATAATATAGTAAAATGTTTCCTTTTTAACCTTCAGATAGTGTTCTCTAAATGACTAGAAGTAAATATCGTTATTAAAGAATAAAAGGTTAATTAATTCAGATTTTTTTTGTTTTGAAATATAAATAGTATGCAATCATTTATTAAATATTAGCTGTATAAAGGCTCGATTCTGTGGTGTTGGTAATTTTATTTTGATGAATCAATAGTTAAATTTTTTAATATGTTATATTTATATTTATTATAATATATTATATATATATTATATATATATATATAATATAAAATATTTATATATATATATATATATATATATATATATATATATATATATATATATATTATATATATATATATATATATATATATATATTAATATATATATATATATATATATATATATATATATATATATATATATATATATAAAATATATATATATAATGCAGTATTTTTATAAATATATTATATGTTTATAAAAATCTACTATATATTATATTGAAAGCTGTTATTAGGATGAGCTAGGCTTTCGGAATTAAATTTCTGCCGATATATATATTCTTATATATATATATATATATATATATATATATATATATATATATATATATATATGTGTGTGTGTGTGTGTGTGTGTGTGTGTGTGTGTGTATGCGTGTGTGTGTGTAACAGGGCGATTCAAACGGCCGATCCCATCGAATTATAGCCCCTATTCTATTTACTTGCTCTGGCTACTGGACAAGGAGAAAGCTATTGGCTTACACTACACTATATTACACTAAAAGAAGGTCTCACTTTCAGGGAAATGGGCTATTTTCAGAAAAGAGCATAAATTCACCGCTTACATGCGCTAGGATTTTATTACTATAAAATGCGTGGATGTGAGTTTCAATGTTTCATTTAGAGTTCATCTTCTTTGCAGGTAACCACATGAGGAGGAAATAAATGAAGAGGAACAATAAATACATCACCGCAAGCCTAAATATTTAATATACAATTCATAGGAATTTGCATTACATCGGATAACATCTGGAGAGAAATGAAGATAACAGCTTTTCAATACAAAATGGCAGAAGAAGGGAAAAATACTAAGAGATGCATTCAGGTAAAAGGAAAAGTTAGAATTGAAGTAGTGGCATTTGCTCGTGCACTGAGTAATATTTTGAGTTACGTTGCCGTAAATGAATATAGGTTCCATTGAAAAAGAACAAGCAATTTTCAGAACAACTTAAATCTTTGTTGAGGAGCTGCTAAAAAGGCATCTTCAACAGTCAACGGCAGACAAGATAATGTACATTGAAACACGTTTCCTCATTCTTGTAAGATAGTTTAACTATGATCGTTGTTTTCAACACGTATAGCACTATGCTAAAAAAAATAAGAATGTTCTCAACGTCTACAATTAGCAACCTTTATAAACAAAAATCAATCTCATGCTGCTGTATTCAGATCAACGTTCATTCCTGGATGAAAAACACATAGGAAGAATCTTGTGAAATTTAGCCCCTTTAAATATGCCATACATACGAAAAAATGTCAATCAATGATAACAGCTGAGCTTTCTCGGCTATTATCATCGATTTTGATCGATCACGTAGAAAATTTTGTGTAAATATGTATGTAAGTTAAAACCACTTAGAAGAACAAATTTCTCCACAGATTAGTATAAAATCAGATGATAAAATGTCAGAATTTGCTTTTATAAAACAAAAAATATCAAAATTCTTAGAAATTGAAATTTTTTTTGCCTTTAAAAATCTGGTCATGAATTAACCTGCAGAATTTTGTTCTCCCAAACACCGAACTATCTCAACTTGTTCTCTATGAATAGGACTAATTTTAAATAGTATACTGCATGGCAACAAACTGAAAATTACGCTCTGTAAAATATAAATAACAAAAATATATCAAAATTCTTAGAAGAAAATTAAAATTAATTTTTTCTTGTCTTTAAAAATCTGGTCATGCATTAACCTGCAGAATATTTCTCTCTATCCCATGGTAAAATTTGTGCAATTAAACATTTCCCTGCACACTATTCAGAAGTAGAATAGTTTTCTACAGGTTATTATGAAGTTAGAGGAATACAATATAACAAACCCCACCCACTTCAATTATTCTCTATGAATATCAGTAATTTTGAATAGTAAACTTCTTGGTAACAACCTGAAAATAGCACTCTGTAAAACATCATTAAATGGCTCCTTAATATACATTAAAATAAAAAAATGCAGACAAAAGTTTACAGATTAATTTACCATAAAGTCTTAGGGATTGAGTTTTACCATCTAGAATAAAACACCGTTTTTAAATATGAGACTGAAAGACAAGAATAAAAGTCAAAGACTAGATTCAAAATGGCGGCAACGAGATGGTTCAGCATTCAAGAAATTTTTTTGAAAGCGTAATCCTTGAAAGGCGGAAATGAATTCGACTTCGCATTTTTCCATTAAGAACTACAGAAAGCGTGAGGCGATATTCGTTCTTTTATACTTTAATCTCATTTATGCCTTTCTCCATTGTTATTAAATGGAAATATTTTTGCAGTGTTGGATATTTTAAACGAAAGGATACTTCTGCCTTTTTCTACCTGCTTTTCCAAGAGAAGATTCATTCACGAAGCTGAAGTTCATAATTCTCGACGTTCTTTAATTTCATCATAAATCAGACTGATTTTCGAAAGCCTTTTGTGTACGACTGGAAAAATATTAATTGAAGTAGAAAAGAAACAGAATGATATCACTGTGACGATAAGTCATTTGTAGATTTCAACGCGTTGTTACAAATCGAGATTATTTTATTCATTAAAATCAGAATCTCCATGTATACACACACATATTTATATATATAGGAAACATAGCGTAGTGTGTTAAGCATCAGGAATGTAACGTGGTCGAAGGGGTGTAGTCGTCGGCGAAAAGAATAAGATTTATCAAGAGATATTTTGCAACATCTTTATTTAGCAACGTCCAACACCAAATCCAACAAGAAATGATCGCGCGGCCTTTTATAAATTTCGGGACGGCACAGCGAGAGAAAAGGAATGAGCTTAATCAGTAAAGTAGGTTGGCTAGTTAATTTCGCCAACAGGAATGAGATTTTTCTAAGAGAAAAGAGTTCAACGCCTAGGGGCTAATAAAAAGAGGACAAACTAGCGGATTTGGTAGGGTTTTTTTTATATAGGACATATATATTATATATATACATATATATGTATATATATATGTATATAAATATACATGTATATATATATGTATATATATACATATGTATATAAATATATATATATATATATATATATATATATATGTATATAAGTATATATATATATATATATATATATATATATATATATATGTATATATATATATATATATATATATATATATATATACATATATATATGTATATATATATATGTATATAAGTATATATATATATATATATATATATATATATATATATATATATATATGTATATATATATGTATATATATATATATGTATATATATGTATATATGTATATATTTGTATATATATACATGCATATATATATATATGTGTGTGTGTGTATATATATATATATATATATATATATATATATATATATATATATATATATATATATATATATATTATATATATATATTGTGTGTGTGTTATATATTATATATAATATATATATATATAAATATATATATATTATAATATCTATCTATATATTATATATATATATTATATATATGTATATATATATACACACGACACACATATATATATATATATATATATATATATATATATATATATATATATAAATGTATATATATACATATATATATAAATATATGTGTGTGTTTGTGTGTGTGTGTGTATAATAAGGAAAACTAAAAGCAGTACCATAAACTTAAAAACAAAAAGAACCAGATTTCAAATAACAATGAAATACGGTACAGAAAAAGATACATGTTTGCCAATACCGATAGACCTAGATGGATTCCTGTAAAATTGGATTCGAATTTAAGCTAAAAATGTTTTTATGTGCTGACAGCCCACACCATTGGTACAAACATAGTAATAATAGGCTAATATAACCAAAATGTCTTATAAGAAAGGAAATTTACCTCAGGATAAGTATTGAATGAGAAACAAACTACAGCAGCTGCAATACCAACAATATAAAGCAATTCACCTGACTGAATAGGGGTTTATACACACACACACATATTTGTATATACATATATGAATACATATTTTGTCTACATCTTTTTGCTGTTTTAACCATATGGCAGGAATGCTGGCTTAGCCCACTGCCTAACGCAATGCTGCTGGACGTCAGATCGGACCAGCAATCCAACACCCTACACCCGACTTCTGGTGGGTGGCTGGTTACAGGTAGTACACGACTTTAAGCAGTAGGTCCCGGTCTCATTAGCCCTCATGTTTCAAAAAGTAAACCGTATTGCTCCAAACCAAACCAAACAAGCAATCACTATATTCTTTGTCAAAAATCCAAAACTTTAGTAAAATTTTAATTTTTATAAAAGATTGAATTCTTAAAAGCAGGGGATTATCTGGGATAAAGTCAATCCATTAGGCTGCAGCATATATTCGTGCTACCAAATCAAACTAAACCAAACAGAGCATATTAGTTACATTAACCTTACCATGTTATATGTATTTACGTACCAGTAAGAGTTATTTTATTTTTATATCATAGGTGACAAGTTTATCATTTATCTGCAATTTATACTACCCTGGAAAATTATAGATATGTATAATTTTGTAAATTTGAATAAGAGAAAGCTTTGATATCTTATCTTTTCTGGTCTTTGGTCATGAGGCTTCTTTAATGATCCGACCATGAGTGTCCCCCAAAATGTAAAAAATTTAATACCCCTGCTCTATAGAATTTCAAATGCTTTTTTAGGTAAATTATGAAAAATGGTCTTGGCTGTGCTGTTATTTAAAAGTTGCATATTCTACAATATGAATGTTAATATGTTTCACATATCATTATTAGTTAAATATCATTTACAACAATGTAAAATGTTAATAAATGTTTAAAATTTGTAGTATAAATGTGTTATCTATTTCTTCTTTTTCTAGATGTTCAAGCATTTGTAGCTAAATGCTATTTAGGTAAAGTATAAAAAATGGCCTTGGAAAGGCTATTATTTAACCCTTTTTATCCTGACGGTACTTAAAAGTACAACTTCAATCAAACACCTATATATTCCTAATAAAGCCATTTTTCCTGACTGTACTTACAAGGACATGAACGATGTAGTTCGTACAGCAGAAAAGAAAGGACAGCACCAATCAGGAATACTTTATATTTGCATAGTAGGAATTTCATAACTGTCGTGCTGAATTCGAAGGTCATTTTGTGGTAGAGGTGACACACGTGTTGTTCAATTGAGTAGTTATTAAATCTTATTTGCAACGAAGTAAATGATTATAAAAGTGTAAGAATTATCTTATAAGTACTTTGTATATTTAACTTTTATAAATGAAGTTCATTGAATTTTCCTTATTAAACTTATGCTGTATAAATCATACTTTATATATAATCTAAAACCCCTTTTTAAGTATAAACATTCATAATATAATCGTTTTCTATTTTATTTTACAAATTTATTCTGCATTTGTAGCTAATTGCTATTTAGGTAAACTATGAAAACTGGTCATGGAAAAGCTATTATTTGAAAGACATGCATTCATCAGAAATTCAAATATTAATATCATAATTTATATATCCTTATTATTTACACACCTACAACAAAGGAAAATGTTAAAGTTTAAAATTTATTATGTTGATAAACAGTGTATTTAATTTTTCTGGTTTTTAATACATTTGAAACCAACCGCTGTGTAGGCAAAGTAGGAAAAATTATTACTATATAGCTATATTTAAAGAATAATTTCATTCCCGACAAAAAATAATCTCCATATAATTTATGCATTGTTAAACATTTCTTAAATATTAATTATGCATAACGATGCAATTATTAAATTATTTTCAATAATGTAAATTGTTATAAAAGTATAAAACTCGTATAAATGCCTTGTATATTTAACTTTTCTAAATGTTCATGCATTTGCAATTCTCAAGCATTAAGACAACTTATGAAGTTCATTGAATTTTCCTTATTAAGTTCATGCTGTATAAATCATACTTTATATATACTCTAAAACCACTTTTTAAGTATAAACGTTCATAATAAAATTGTTTTTTATTTTATTTTTGCAAACTTATTTTGCATTTGTAGCTAAATACTATTTAGGTAAACTAGGAAAACTGGACATGAAAAGGCTATTATTTGGAGACGCGAATTCGTCAAAAATACAAACATTAATATTAGAATATATGTATCCTTATTAATTACACACTTACAACAAAGAAAGATGTTAAAATTTAAAATTTATTATGTTGATAAAACAGTCTATTTAATTTTTCTGGTTTTTAATGAATTTGAAGCCAACCGCTGTGTAGACAATGTAGGAAAAATTATTACTATATGGCTATATTTAAAAAAGAATATCATTCCTGACAAAATATAAGTTATGCATTGTTAAATATTTGTTAAATATTAACGATGGTAACAATGCATAATGTGATGCATAATGATGCAATTGTTAAATTACTTTCAATGATGTAAATTATTATAAAAGTGTAAAACTCGTATAAATGCATCGTATATTTAACTTTTCAAATGTTCTTGTGATTCTCAAGCATTAAGATAACTTATGAAGTTCATTGAATTTTCCTTATTAAATTCATGCTGTATAAATCATATGTGTAATCTAAAACCCCTTTTTAAGTATAAACGTTCATAATATAATTGTTTTCTATGATTTCCATATAATAATCAGTAAGCCAGACGGTAAAAGAATCGAAGTGTAGACAGACTTAAACATATAACATACACCTTGTTATTTTCCATCTATGCCATTTGTACACCATAAGAGTAATTCCCATATATAAGTTGAATTAAAAGAGAGAAAAAAGTCATCATATGTCATTTTAAAATTTCACCTTTCACAGGTTCGTTTGCAGCAGAGCTGTCGCATTCAATGTTTTTGTTTTGGGAACATTTGAAACTGAGCACATAAATTATTTACCTCGTCTGCGGTGTATAACAGAGTGTCGCTTTTCTCTTTATGACTTCCAGGGTGGAGTCCTTCCATCTGATGAAATTTTTATGTACGCGTTGTGCAGAATTTAGTAATCTTGTCTCGAGGGCTCATAATGTCAGGGGTAGTGACCTGTGTGCCGGTATATGAATATTTGGGGGACTTAGCGCAATCTATAATGACAAGAGAGAATAACGCTTGATAATATGTACAAAGCAGATAAAAATAACCTATTACGTCTGTGAAAATCCGAAATAGTTTGATAATGTGTTTCATGTAAAGATGGCATTGTTAATATATTATAAACTTATACAATTAATTAGAACATAATAGCGTTACACGAAAGGTATACAGTTGTAAGTTCTCTGAGTAATTACTATTAATATACACGTTACTCAAATTAATAATTAAGGGCAATAATTAATAATAAATTTTATTCAACTGTAACTATGTTACACGACTGCTGTCATTATACCTAAACGATTCTTTTAATACATAGTATATCCTTCGAGAACTGCAAATATAGCCTTGCAGAAATAAAAAGACATTAGCAGCTGAACCAATTTCAGGAT
>CM063510.1:107590796-107593296 GCA_032207245.1 Pardosa pseudoannulata | reverse complement strand
ATATATATATATATATATATATATATAGTATATGTGTGTTAATAGATGTATGTTAAATCATCTATAATGAACATACTGAATAATGGACGTATGCAGAGATTTACCCAATACTATCACTCATTAAATCTGAATTTTTAAAAGTAAACTAGGTGGAAAACTTGAAAACGTATAGTATTCTTTCAATTAAATGAAAAAGTGAGAATTTTATTTTGTAACTAATCATAAATTATTTATTTGGAGCTCTGCTACTCTTTTAGAATGAAAGATTTTTTTTCAAAAAGTGGAAACATATGCTGTTTTGTTTGTAGTTGTTTTTATTTTGCTTCATTCTAATTCACGGCCAAGAACAATTTTCCATTAAAACTCATTTTTATCAGATTTAAGTTGTGTCCTTAATTTTATGTACAAGATGTTTTTATAATGCAATTAAATGGAATCTAAATGTTTTGAAAAAGCCAATGACTACGTAAAATTTTAATGATTAATTCAGACTTATTATTTTTCCTAATAAGTAAATAAAAAATACCTATTAATAAAAATAACTATACATGCAATTATCTATATATAACAGAAATGAAATAGGTAATTAGTTTTATACAGTTAGTTTTCCCTATAATATCTTATAAATAAATTACAAAACATCAAATAACAGTAATCGCTATTTACCACACAGTGATTCAGTATTTGCAGCGTATAATATAATTATCATTCGAAAGTTGAAAAAATTGCATACTGCGTTTTTATCTAATTGCTTTACCTTTCATAAAGTTAAAGCACTTAAATAAGCTTAATGAATAGTTACTTTAACAGCGACTGCAAAGGTAATTAAATGCTAAATGTATACGCTTTAAGTAAAAGCAAAATCAATTTTTTTTTACTAATTTTTTATCAAGGCAAAACGATTTAAAACACCTTTTGAGAATTTTCTTTAAAGCCTTAGAAAGAGTAATAATTTAATTATACTTTTATACTATAAACATTTATTCTATAAGTTGGTAAAAAAAAAACGCTATACAGTCTTATGCGTTTTTGATGAATTTTGTGTTTAAATTATTGCATCTGCAATGCATAAAGGATAACGAAAATTCCTACGATTTTCAAACGGAGAGAAACACAGACAACTTGAATCCTCTAACTTTACTTCCCAAAGGTTCCTAGCTTTATCCATTAACTTAATTTTGCGCAAACGTAAAACTGAGTTACAGCAGAGCTTTATATTACTTATTTATCGTCTGTACAGAAGAATTCTTTATTTGTGATATTGGCTTCCATTTAAGTTAATTTAAAAAATCTTTTAAAATATTTATGAGAAGCATTTACAAACCATAACTCTGGAGCACACCAGCTAAATTTAGGCACAGCACATCTAATTTAGATAGAATCGACTGGGAATTTTTAAAGAAGTTACTTGAAACGTTAATTTAATTACGGAGAAACTTGCAGCCGTTTCGCATTGAAAACCTGAAATTTAGGAGTTTCGTATTCTCTTTAGCTGCAGAAGCAGCCTTTCATAAATATCGAATAAAGCAAATTAGTCAATGAGGAGGAATTTCACAATGCTCGAAAATTAAATGCTATCCTTGTTTTAAGGATTTTTCCAGGGAAAATTCTGAATTATAGATATTAGGCATAAAAGACGATACAGCGCCGTGGCCCCCTATGGATTTGGATTATGTGAATCAAACAGATTTTTAAACTTTGTATGTCTAAACACTTCGGCATACAGACGCCGTAGTAATTCAATTCCTATCAATGGTAGAAATGCTAGTAGGTATCAACTGACTTGTTGTGTCGACGCGGAGCTTAAACGAACTAAATTTATACAAAATAAGAAGCAACATTGCCATGATCAGCTAAAATTCCATCACATTGTAGCATAAGGTTGTTTCATCGCATGTACTTAGTAAAACTTGCAACTAAAGGTTAAATAAATTTGATTATTCTTGAATTAAACATTAAAACAATTTTGTGTAAAATTAATAAATTATTAAAGTTCTGCTGAAATGCGTAGAAAATTCTAGGAAAAGTTTGATATATTGATTATAATACTTGAAATAATTTGGTTGTCAGTATGGTGAAATTTGAGATAAATTCGATAAATCTATATCAAGGAATTGTGAAATATAATTAATAATAAGAAGCAAAATGTGTTTTAACTATACATATTGCATTATAATTATTACAACAATATACTATATAATTATCACTAAAAATAACATTAAAAGACTTTTTAAGAATTCCTTTAAAAATTGAATTTTTTGTAAATACATTCATTTCTTCCCTCAAAGCATATAAAACAAATTAAACATTAAAACAATATTGTGTAAAATTAACAAATTAGGAAAGTTCTGTTAGTAAGCATAGAAAATTCGCAGAAAAGTTTGATCCGAAATAGTTGATTTTCAGTTTAGTGAAATTTGAATAAAATTCACTGTAACCACATCATGAAATTATGAAACAATGTGTAACATGTTTTTTTTTAATTTAAATCTTCCTGTAA
>CM063510.1:107580796-107585796 GCA_032207245.1 Pardosa pseudoannulata | reverse complement strand
ATTATGCTTTTAAGTGATACAGTACAAAATACCGTACATTTTTATGGCATTTTTGTTTTTGTGTAAATAAATGACTATGTGCACATAAAAATACAAACGTATACACACACACACACACACACACATATATATATATATATATATATATATATATATATATATATATATATATATATCTGTGCTTGTGTAAAGATGCTAAAATGTATATAGAAGTAGAAAAAAATCAGAAAATGGATTTTGAGTATCTTATCTATAATATAGATCCAATTAGACTTGAAGTAAAAGAGTTATGTTCCTTGAACGTAAATAGTTATATTACGCATTTAAGTGATACAGTACAAAATACCGTACATTTTTATGGCATTATAGTTTTTGTGTAAATAAATGATTATGTGTACATAAACATACAAACATATACACAGACACAGACACACACACGCACACATATATGTCTGTGTTTGTGTAAAAATGTTAAAATGTATATAGAAGTAGAAAAAAAATCAGAAAATGGATTTTGAGTATCTTATCTATAATGTAGATCCAATTAGACATGAAGTAAAAGAGTTAAGTTCCTCTAACGTAAATAGTTATATTATGCTCTTAAGTGATACACTACAAAATACCATAAATTTTTATGGCATTATTGTTTTTGTATAACTAAAAGATTTTATGCACATAAACATACAATGACATACACACACATATATGTCTTTGTTTGTGTCAAGATACTAAAATGTATATAGGAGTAGAAAAAAATTAGAAAATGGATTTTGAGTATCTTATCTATAATGTAGATCCAATTAGACATGAAGTAAAAGAGTTAAGTTCCTCTAACGTAAATAGTTATATTATGCTCTTAAGTGATACACTACAAAATACCATAAATTTTTATGGCATTATTGTTTTTGTATAACTAAAAGATTTTATGCACATAAACATACAATGACATACACACACATATATGTCTTTGTTTGTGTAAAAATGCTAAAATGTATATAGAAGTAGAAAAAAAATCAGAAAATGGATTTTGAGTATCTTATCTATAATGTAGATCCAATTAGACATGAAGTAAAAACACACACACTTATGTATGTGCTTGTAGGGAAACTAAAAATAAAAAACACAATAGAAAAAATCAGAAAATATATTTTGAATAATTTTTTCACAATATAGATCGAATTAGACATGAAGTACACATAATCGAAAGGAAAAATAAACATTGTAGTTTAATACTTTAAACCGCCACTATCTTAACATTATATATATATATATATATATATATATATATATATATATATATATATATATATATATATGAGTATGTGTGTAGCTATATATATATATACATATATATATATATATATATATATATATATATATATATATATATATATATATATATATATATATATATATATATATATATATATATATATATATATATATATATATATATATATATATATACAGAGAGAGAGAGAGAGAGAGAGAGAGAAATACATAGATAGATAATAGATATATAGATACATAGATATATATAATATAGATTTATAATAGAAAGAGAGAATAAGAGAAAGGAAGAAATTCTCGGAAAATACATTATTGTTTTTTAAGCCTAGTGTATATATTTTCTATTCCACAAATTTTATACATTTAAAGACATTATATTTCATTTTCATCTTTTGGGTTCTAAATAAGAATTATAGTAAAAGTTCAAAAAGGTTATAATATATTAAATTTATTGAAGTAAAATTAATATATAAAAGTAATTGATTATATTGTCTCAAAAGGTTAATTCAATTTTTCTTATAATTCCATATTTTTATATTTCCCAATATAAATATCTTCATACTACATTCGTTAGAAAACTCTTAGATATTATGTTTTGTAGTCGTTTTTTGTGCTTAAAATAAGAGTGAAAATAATAAACGAAAAGAACACATTGGTTAAGTTATATGAATAGCTACATGTTGTTGGATATATATTTAACTTTTCCTAGTATTATAAAAATTTCTATTTAATAACAACACATGTTATTTTTACATTGAGCAACTTAATGTTTAAAAATTAAATCAGTTAATATAGCTTCATATAATAAAACTTAGTAATATATATTAAGTTAGAGAGTTATTTTTTATGTAGGAAAAATTTTATTCAAGCAGTGCAGAACTTTATTAATTGTATTCATTTGTATCTAAAAAAATAGCAAACTGTAATGAATATTTTTTTAGATTGGGAGGTGGTATATTCTTTTAAATATAGTTTTTTCCAGTGGTAGGGGTGTGTTCTCCCCTTCGAACCCATTCGTTATAAAGTTACCTTTAAGCTTTTTGATGTATATGCTATTTCTACCTACCAGCTCAGTTGGCAAACACAGCGATTTCGTAATTGGAAGGTTGTAGGTCCTGGGCTTGAGCTAGGCAAACGTTCATCGTGTTTATTGATGATGACAAAATTGCACCTTTTGATTAAGACTTTTAAAGGAATATGAGATGCTACAAGTTGTTGAAACAACTTAATATAACCTTTATGCATAATTTGATCTCCTTAAATGGAATTTCATAATAACTATACTGTAATTTTTACATCTTTATTGCTTAGGTTCCAGTTAATTATATTATATTGAAAATAAAATCTTCAGAAATAAAAGGGTTTGTAATATGAATAAAACTAGTGAGATAATACTAATGCATGCATGTAAATGGTTGCTTTATAATTAAAAAACGAAAATAATATTTTGAGCAATAATTTAAATTACAAATAAAAAGTGAAATTAAATTCAAAATAAACAAAGTCTTGATATGATTTTTACATCTATATTGCTTCGGATACAGTTAATTATATTATATTCAAAATAAAATCATAAATAAAAAGGATTATAATATGAATAAAATTAGTGAAATAATACTAATACATGCATGTGAATGGTTGCTTTATAATTAAAAACGAAAGAGATATATTTAACAAAAATTCAAGTTATAAATAAAAAGTGAAATTAAATTAAAAATAAACAAAGTCCTGATATGATTTTTACATCTATATTGTATAGGATCCAGTTAATTATATTATATTCAAAATAAAATCTTCAGAAATAAAAATGTTTGTTTTATGAATAAAACTAGTGAGATAATATTAATACATGTATGTGAATGGTTGCTTTATAATTAAAAACGAAAATAATATTTTTAGCAATAATTCAAATTATAAATAAAAAGTGATATTAAATTCACAATAAACAATGTCTTGATATGATTTTTACATCTATATTGCTTAGGATCCAGTTAATTATATTATATTCAAAATACAATCCTCAGACATAAAATTGTTTGTAATATAAATAAAAGTAGTGAGATGATAATAATATATGCATGTGAATGGTTGCTTTACAATTAAAAACGAAAATAATATATTTATCAATGATTCAAATTAAAAATAAAAAGGGAAATTAAATTCAAAATAAACAAAGTCTTAAAATGATTTTACATCTATATTGCTTCGGATCCAGTTAATTATATTATGTTCAAAATAAAATCATTAATAAAAAGGATTGTAATATGAATAAAATTAGTGAAATAATACTAATACATGCATGTGAATGGTTGCTTTATAATAAAAACGAAAATGATATTTTCAAATATAATTCAAATTATAAATAAAAAGTGAAATTAAATTCACAATAAACAAAGTCTTGATATGATAACTTCAACAGAATGACCGATTTCTGGATTCAGTTAAAATAGATTACACTTCGTTCAAAAGTAATTCAATGATAAAAACACACCGCTGTCCCTGGAGATTCATATATTTTCAACCCTCCAAAAGAATCATTAGTGATAATTGAAAATTAAGTTCCAGTGCGTTTTAAAGAATTACATATTTTGCTGATTAATATAATGATGCTGTCTCTTGACGCAGGGCTCAATCTCTGAGGAAACAGAGATGCAAGGAATAAAACGCGAAAATATTTATTGTTGTGCAGTAAAGACTGAAAAATATTCACCTCCTCATTAGACAGTATTTTTTGTCGGTTTCAGTATAAATACGCAAACTCTGACTCTAATTAAAAGCCTCTTGGGCAGTTAAATATTAGCATTCATAGAAAAGGGTAATTATATTGTTTCCTTTATTGGGAATCCATTGTAATTAAAAAGGTGAAACAGAGAAAGATTTATTTACTGTGTAAAAAATTTGATTAACTTTCCAAAGCAATATAGATCCCTTTAAATAGGAATAATATTTGACAATAAAGTCTATAAATTATAATTAAACTCTTACACGTTATAAATGTAACGTAATATACAATGTACATATATATAGATATATAAATATACATACATACATATATATACATACATATATATATATATATGTATATATATATATATATATATATATATATATATATATATATATATATATATATATATATATATATATATACATATATATATATATATATATATATATATATATACATACATACATATATATACATACATATATACATATATATGTATATATATATATATATATATATATATATATATGTATGCATGTAGATAGATAGATAGATACATACATACATCTATTTATATACATCATATATACATATACACATATACATATATACATATATATCTTATATATTAATAACATAGACACAACCACACACACACATATATACACATATATATATATATATATAAAGAGAGAAATAGAGATTAATCACCACAATGTTCAGTCTGATATTGTTTTCATTTTAGATTATTTGGGTGTTAATAATATGATTATACTGTCTCTTGACGCAGGGCTCAATCTCTGAGGAAACAGAGATGCAAGAAATAAAACGTTAAAATATTTATTGTTGTGCAGTAAAGGCTGAAAAATATTCACCTCCTTATTAGACAATATTTTTTGTCGGTTTCGGTATAAATACACAAACTGTGAATCTAATCAAAATCCTCTTGGGCAGTTTAATATCAGGATTCATAGAAAGGGGT
>CM063510.1:107545796-107573296 GCA_032207245.1 Pardosa pseudoannulata | reverse complement strand
TACTCTGTTTACGTTGTACTAAGGAGGGATATTGACAGCCTATTATGGTGCTCCCATGATAAAATGGACAACAAATATCTAAGTCTTAGTAGTCACAAATGCTATGAAAGCAAGTGACCTCGCATTGGAAACAATTCTACAACGGTTGTGGCATAATTCATGGCAATAGAACGTGGTAGTAGCTAGTAGCGAGGACTGTGAAATCAGTCAGTTGGAGAGTGTCATAACCTAAAATAGCAGTTAAAACTTTCCTACCCACCGTGCTACAGTATGGTAGGGCATTATTCCCAATGACTTCCACTTATTCACTGTGACATTCCATCGCATTTCTCCCTCGGAGAAAGGTTATTTTGATGTAAGCGCGCTGCTCAACACGTCTTACTTCCATCTCGCACGATACTGACCAGCTGACTAATTTCACAGCCCTCGCAGCGCTACTACCAGCTATTACACAGCCATCTGTTGTTCTGTATACGCACAATGCCTGCAGAACTTTTGCACGACACATATACGTTTGTGATACATTCACATATCTTCAAGAAAAAATTAGATGCCATGCATTATGCTCCAATCCTCGTATTTCGAAAAGAGGAAGAAAATTGTACCACTTTAGATAGATTACATTTGTATAAAATTTAGTATACAGTGTATAAACACAGTTTTAACTGAATAAATATTTGTTTAAGTAAGATTTTCAGAGACTTATAAAAACAATTTCTTTCACTATTAATTTTTAAACTTAGAATTTATGCCTATTACTATACATTCATTGAACCTTGTTTAATATTTTTCATCATTATACGAAGAAAATGTTTAACATACACCCTAGCCTTATAATAAAATCTCTTTTCCACTCTTTGTATTATACACCTTAGTATTACCATTTTGTGCTTTTCTAATACCTCCTCGATATCCTAGCACGAGATTTAAGTTGCCTTATTACACAAAGCTTAACTGAAAAGGGATGGAATAAAAAAACAGACGAAGATAAGATTTCTTTTTCCCACCTCATTCTTTTGAAAGAAATCCACGTAAATTCTCAGATACTCTTCTTATTTTTTTAGACTTTGAAATCTCCTTTTTATTTTCGTGCAAAAGACATCTGAAAGACGTCCCCAACAAAAAGAAAAATCTTGGGAGGAGAGTTTTTCAGTGTATCCGTTAGTAAGATAATTTTTGATTCCTAGACACTGAATTTTATATACAAATACTTTTGTAGGTACTTCGCTATCTGGATTTTTATGTCTATTCTAAAGTGTCCTGTACATACGTTCACAATATAAATATCTAATAGGCATTTTACCCTATTTTAACTGCAAAAATCGCATCTATACTGACAGTGATTCAGTATCGGAAAGAAAATACCCTGAAATGTGGAAATAACAATTTGAGCTTATTTCAGCATTTCGTTTAACTATGAGGGTGCTACAAGAGCGCAAGAAACAGCCAATTAGAATGTTAACATTATATCTCTGATGACGCTTAGAAGAAAATTAAATTACGTAAAGTAGTTATTTTAGATTAGTTGAGCTTAGCAGAAAGTAAGTTGGCGTACTCGAATTCGCCAAAAATTACCTCAAACAAAAGAGAAACTGATATTTTCGCCAATGATTATCATTTTAGGTATACATTCGGTATAAATTTATTATATAATATAATTCTATCTGTCTTCGCTCTTGGGTACACCTCTGTTCAAGCAAAGTGTTTTTCGTGTACTTATCTTGCTTGTCGTTGACTGGTAAAGTTCTAATTTTTAGCAGGCAATGAATAAAGTATAATTTTCGCCATATTTTACCAAAATGGCTTGACTGAAATTTACTTAAACAATCTAGTAGCTTAGGCTTCTCCTTGTCCAGCAGGCCGGACAAATAAAAATAATAGGGAGTATAATTTGAAATGTGTAAAGCATTTTTATAATTCCTGGATTGCATATATGCATGTATTTAAATAAAACACATGTACAAATACTTATCTGTGTGTGCCTTGCAGATATTTATTAGTGATGGTTAAGCATTTTTGCATTGCTTTTTTAAGGGAGACATTTTTGTTGTTTTCTCATTCATTAATTAGTTTGAGATTTCTTGGGTTAGGAATTTTCGTAAAGATATCTGCTCATATTTATTTCCATGTTACCAGCAACTGAAATCTAGAACTTTTTATGTGTCTGAAAAATGGCAACGCTGGTAAAATTAAACATGCAAAACTGGAAAAAAATACGAAATATTCATATAAAGATTCCAGTCTGACATTTCTTCTCTACGTTTAAAAACAAAAAACACAAGCACATTGCGGCAGCGTGAATTTAACTGCCAAATGAAAGGCTTACAGCGAAAGGGGGGGAATCTTTGCTAAACCATAGACTTCATTTAATTAGAAACAAAATGGATTCAAGCGGTTATTTGCAAACGTAAATGGGTCGGGGTAAATTGGAATTATTTATTCATTTTCAATAGCAAGTAATTTGATCTTCAAGAGCATGTTACTCTATTAATAATGCAAATGGAAACCTTTCAGCAACTAGTTGATTTTTGCGGTTTATCTGTAGAAAAATGCTTATAGTATAGTGAGACGAAGGCTTTTAAATTTTTAATAAAAGAAAACTGTTTTTGAGCATAGGGCGGCTTGGTTATGCGTTTCAGCATTCATTATTAATGCCATTTATTTACCTGTACTCAATTTAATTAGACATGGCCTGTGAGAAAACTATTTGGGACATAGAGGAGAAGAGTTATTTCGTATTTTACCGCAATCATACTCCGTGAATTATATATTTGGCGATCATTTTGATAATAATAAAATGCGATAATTTTTTACTTCTTTGAAAATCATAATCGTCATATGCAAAATACAAAAAACCATAATTCATTTTACATTCATGAAAACTTGAAAGAGCTGGCGACAGTAAATTTTGTATGTTAAAATTAAATTTGCGAAGTAAAGACCGATTGTGAATTTTTGATTCTTTAGTTATGCAAATTTGCTTTATACTATTGTAGGTGACCTTTGACTTTAACAGATACAATATTTGAACTTTTTTCAGGCTTTTAGATTTATTGTCGTTTTAAATTTGAAAGGTTTTGTTAAATATTTAACTTTGTTTTATGCATTTTTGTTTCCTTTTCAGAAGTAAAGGAGGTATTGTAATCGCGAAATATTTTCTTGTTAAGATTCCTACGAAAATACACATATTGATCATGCTTGATCTAATTTTGACACGTTTTAGCTTTATTTTTTGGGAAACATTTATTTTTTTGTAATTTGAAAACATTATACATTTGTTTTGACTATTCCTGGGGGGGATGGGTTTATGTCTACTTTCTTCGGGGCGTCATTCCGAAGTTCAAGGGTTCGATTCCCACTATTTGCCTGAATGTTTGCAGCCGTTCTAAATCAGCTTAAAGTAGTAGGTCCTGGTCTCCTTAGCCCTCTAGTAGCAAAACAGAATACCACAGAGCTCCAAACCAAATCGTGGCCTCTGTACATACGAATATACAAATCATTGTATCTGGCATAACTCAAATATTATTAACCGTATAAAGCTAAATTTTATACAACACTTAGTTCTGTACCTTCTCTTTGGATTGCAATCTACAGTCTGTGTAACAAAATTCCAATACAATGTACATGAACGCTGATGATTATAACTTAACAACGATTAGCCATATAATGTTGAAGTTTTGTACTTAGGACTGTAACAGTATCTATCCCCACTGTATCTATTTACCACTGTTTATGACTTCAATCCACACTCTACATAACGAAAAATCTTAATATAATATAAATTAATCCTATTGACCAACAATAATACAAATGTTCTTGACATCTGCATTTATAACAATGCTTTTAAAGGCATTTTTAAACTATATAAATCTATTACTTGAAGATTATAATTTCGAAATTTTACTGTTCATTACTCTCTGGTACGTAAGTAAAAAATATTGAAATAAAGACATTTTTCCATTCATGACCAGATATCTTTATAACAAAAATTTTTAATGTAAGATATGTAACTCGAAGGGTCATGCCGGATGACATACTTAAGTTGTATCCGTCAAAAACCGTTAACTTGAGAAACAAAACTAACCTAAAAACATTGAAAGTCAAGAGACAAAATAATTCCTCCTGATGGCGCATCATGCAAAATAAATGTGTATAATTTCATAGGATCATAAAAATGCCATGTGGTGTGCAATTTCAGATTCTTATTCTCTCAACACAAAAGAATTGTTAGCACATTGGTTGATCATCATTTTAGATATTATATTTTCCTCGGACAGCACCTGATAATGTTATTCATACACGTTATCATAGATTATATGGGAAAAAACTTCACTGATACTTAAGGTAAAAAAAGGGCTTTCCAACAATTATTAATGTACATTGACTTATAGTTTATCCAAAAATTCCTTATTCCCTTAAGAAACTCATTTAAATTTTAAAATAATGATTTTACACGTTCATCATATTATATGGGGAAAACCACTGATTACAAGGCTAAAAAAGGGCTTTCCAACAATTATAATGGTATAATGACCTTATAAGAGGCTTATACAAAGAAATGTCTCTACCATTAACTGCTAGTGGCATCATGTTCGACTATGATGTTAAAAAATACAGAAGGTTGGTTAATATCGTTTCCATCTAGAAGCTGCATTAGTTTTCATGAAAAATGTTTTTGACATTGCCTCGAGAAGTTGGATTTCTTAGAATGGGTCTTTGTAATTTTAAAGCAGGATCAGAAGATTTCAGAAGTCCATCCCACTACCCACCAATTATGAGATCTCTGCCTTTACCGTCTGATCTACCGTGACTCCAAACTTACAGATAAGAACAATGTTTGTGACGCAATACCGAGAAGTTATCTCAAACTATCTCTTCTATCTTTAAAAAATACAGAAGGTTGATTAGTATCGTTTCCATCTAGAAGCTGCATTAGTTTTCATGAAAAATGTTTTTGACATTGCCTCGAGAAGTTTGATTTCTTAGAATGGGTCTTTGTAATTTTAAAGCAGGATCAGAAGATTTCAGAAGACCATCCCACTACTCACCGATTATGAGATCTTTACCGTCTGAGCTACCGTGACTCCAAACTTACAGATAAGAACAATGTTTGTGATGCAATACCGAGAAGTTATCTCAAACTATCCAATAAAATGTTAAGATAGTCATGATTTAGCTGTAGCATAACTGAGCAATCAGCAGTGGATTGGAAGAGCAATAAGACGGAGAGTTGCTAGTTGCAAAATGTTTTCTGGTGTATTGCACTTTAATTAAGGTATCATCATTTAAAACAAATCTGTGATTTGTAATCATACTGTGGGTGTATTTGGAACATTGCACTGTTGACTACAGAAATATAAGTCCCTTTCCTATCTATCCCCTAGTAGGAAAAGAATACCTGCAACTCCCCAAATAACCAACTGATAAATACGGATGATCGTCAGTCTAGTATAGTGTTTAATTAAACCACAACATGACTTTCCTTAACATCTACAATTTTCCAACAAGAGGAGCTCCAAGAACCCATTGCTGTATACAGTATGTATTGTCCTAAGTTATGAAATTTAGACTAGTTCTGTCTCAGCAGTTATCTATTCTAGCTCATTTAATCCTCCAATCTCCCAAGAGTCACTTGTTAACTATGTAATAGTCTTGGATTAATAATGATATATTTAAGGCATGAATAACTATAAATTTGAAAAGAGACTGAGCCATAGTAGAAACCAAGATATTGAACTTACGTACCCGTGAATGCTTAAAAATTATTTATATCTTAACTAGTTGCAAGGTTAATAAAGGATAGGTACTTAAGCATAATATATCAAGGTTTATTATTATTACTCGAGGATATTATATATATATATATATATATATATATATATATATATATATATATATATATATATATATATATATACATATATATAATAAGTTTTTCTAACTAAGAACTCAACAGTCACACATTAATTATAACTTAGCAAGTATATGTATATCAAGAATTTATAAATTTGAACATGTTTTCCTCACAAGAAGCTATTTCATTCCAGAATTCAACGAGTGTTCAGTTATTCATATTTAATTTATAAGTCGAAAATATCTAAGTAACACTAAGAAACTAAAATTATAAAAAATTAATGCACAATATGTTATATTGACTTGTGTAATAATTTTAAAAGCTGATATGTTGTACTTAATCTATGGTTTAATTCCTATAGTCATTGTAGCAATCAAAAGAAATACAGAACAAGGTAAGTGAGAGTTTAAATTAAGAGACTTCCTACAATATTCGTCTAAGGAGGGAAATACATCATTGGAAATTATAGGATAGTGGCACAAATAACTCAAGTAAAATCTGTATATATTTAGTATAACTTTTTATATCGTTGCTGAAAAATCACAGTAAGCAAGCTTGGAGAAAGTTAAGATTTGTTTATACAGTTCAACCACTGAAAAAAGTATAATATAGTAATTAAAAAAAGATATTAAAGTTTCATTGAAAAATCTGGGAGTTTCCAAGCCATTCTTTATGTGCAGTACAGCATTTAAAAGAGAGAGAGAGAGTATGGCCAATGTTTTGCTACTGGAATAATTAGATCTGAATATATTGCTTGAAGATGGTTTCAAACAACTGTGAATATCTACGCCAGTAGTGTCTTCACCCTCTTGTTCCAAAAAGTAGACCGTAGCACTCCAAACCAAACCAAACGCCAGCAGTGTGATTCAAACCCTGTACTCCTATGCTAATAAGCAACATCGAACCTATTATATATCGTTAGTTAAATGGCATAAGTATGCAACCTTTTACATTTTAGAGAATCCTCTTTTTTTTTTATTAAGGAAATTTTTTGATCAAATGGTAGAAAAAGAAGGATATCAAACTCAACTCAAAAACAACTCAAATTTACAAAATTATTATTTTTACTTTATTTTATCCCAATACAGATATTGAATAGTCGAATAGCTAATGGGTTTTTTTTTTTACTTTCTTAAATATATTTTATGTATAATGAACGAAAGCAACAATATTTTAAATTATAATGAATTAATAATAAAATTATTTTATTCATTGTCTGTGATTGTTTTTTATTGCAAATTATTTTTACATGTAGAATAATTGTTGAAATTTGCAAACTAATGTCATCTTCAGCATCTAATATGTTTCTGTATTTGGTTTTTGTCGTAGCATGCAGACAGAAATAATTTTGCATGCATTGGTTGAAACAAATGACATTACATGTTTCACAGCTCTTTTGGCAGTTGTGGGACATTATTTTTTAATGTTAATCCAAAATTGCATAATATCAACTTAACTTGACTACATTTAATATGATATGAGTGAACAAATAGTGATCACTTTCGGAACCCCTGTCAAAGTCTTAGAAAACCCTATGATTCCACGGAACCCAGGTTGAAGACCTATAAGGGAAAAACTTAAGGATAAGCCATTGTTTGTTAATAGGGGAAGCAGAAAAATGTGAAAAATAAGGTAGAATTTGAACACAAAAAAAGCTGAACAATTTGTTGATCTATATAGATTACACAACTGTTCAAAATTATTGCATGTTTTGAGAAATCAAATATGCTTTTCAACTATACACTGAAAAATTGTTTTTTTCAATATTATATTATTTTTTATATATAATATTGAAAAAGTAAAAGTTGAATTGAAATATGTTTTCAATTCAACTTAATGTTTCAACTTAATTAAATATGTTAAATTAGTTTAAAGACAAATATTTAAATTGGACAAAAATAATTATTCAATTTAAAAAAAATAGTATGCAAGAAAAATATACAGGTGTTCAGAAATTGGAATTTTAGTTCCCAGGAATAAATTGAAATAAAGTAACATTTAAAGTTCTATCGGGCAAAAAACATGATAAATAAGTTCAGTTGAACCAAGAAGCATTTAATATAATGTTTTACAGCCTCTGGGCTTGACCATAGCTGCTATTCTTTTAGGAAGAGTATTCCAAAAGATTTACAACTTTTATATCACTATTACATAGTAACAAGCTATAATTATTATTTTCTGCAACTCTTGTTCTTGGAGGATTTCGAGATAACTTCATTCCACGTTTACTCTAAAATTTTAATAGGATTTAAATCTGGCGAGTTTCCTGTCCAGGAGAGAATATTAACACCACGTCTTGTAAATTCGGTCTGAACCTAAAATAAGTAATGTTTCGATTTAGAGGTCAGAATTAGACTTTAATGGAACTTCATTTTAAAGCTACCTTAACTTTTTCTATGTATGGAATTCTGAAACTCTGAAATATATTCTGAAATTCCCATATTTCTGGTTTGGTAACATGGAATGAGAGCTACATGTCAAGAGAGCGTCTTCCCAGTATACTGGTTACTCTTAATTGTTCGCTATGCAACATGGAGTCATCCAGTCGCCTTTTAGAATATTGGATCCACACATTTTGTTAAGTGTTTTACTGCACGAACCAGGAAATCAGGATTCCTGATCTAATTTGCCAAACATTACGCCAAACGTAAAAAGGTTTCTTAGACATTAAAGAAGTTTTGCCTTCAAATCTTGTCTATATTTTAATAAACTAAACTCCTCGGTGCAACAGCCCCTAAGGGGCTAGGGTCTACGGTGCCAATCTCCGTTTACTTGACTAAGGGCCATGGGGTGCGAAACATATGTTCCGGTTATGTGGTCAATCTTACATGGAACCCTCAGTGTTTAGTTCCCAAGTAAGCTTGGTCCTCAGTTCATCTACCCACTGAAGGGATGAAGGGCTGAGTCAACCTTGCCCAGCCAGGAGCTATATTTTAATATATCCTATTAATATCTCTATTTTAAAATATGAACCTTGGTACAGTCCGATCATTTTTATTCGCATATCTTTGCTTATAACTTGCTTTTCCTAGGCACGTGTATCTTAAAAACAACTTCAACAACAAACTCAACAAACTATTATGGAACTTGCAGTGACACAATTCGATACTCTCCACTTTTTTGGAAGTGTAAAAGAACTTGAAAACTTAAATCCTAATGCGAATTTATAAAGTATCATTAGAAGGAAAATATCTTAAAAACCATGAAAAATGATAGCTCCAGATATTAATAATTAATATTTGGCACTCTAAAATACCAAACAAGTGTTGAAAAAGCTTGTATATTCCATGCTTAGAAGAGGAGTTCCCATGATCAATGCCAGAAGCGACCCTATAACATATTAAATACCTCTTAGTTTAATTGTACTCATATACCATCTTTTCTACTCAAAAGTGATTCAAATTGTTTCTTTATTTTTTTATTCTGAGTCACGAGAGTGGATTCCAAGTTCTGATAGCCTGTACATTTTTGTATGATTTTTTTTTATAAAATAAAATAATTTTTTGTTTAGTAACTTAAAATGTATTGACATTAAAATTATCAGTTGAATTGACAAATATTGTTTGAACAAGAGGGAGGACACTTATTTATAAGATATAGTAGACTTCTCAAGCTTGCAATACTCTTGGCCAGTCATGTATTTGAACAAAAGTACCGTTCAGTTTGAATTGATACTATCTATTTTATCTAAAACAAGGTTTGAATATATCGGGACGCTACTTAAGTCTGATTCATAGTCACTATAATTATCGCAGCTGACTAAACGATGGCCCAATGGTTAGGTCGCTGATCTCCGGTACCGGAGTTAGTGGGTTCAAATCCCACTGTGGCATTTATATTCGTAGCAATTTGGAATCGGCTTTAAGCAGTAGGTACCGGTCTCATTTGTCCTCGTGCTGCAGAAAAGCAGATCGTAGCGCTTCAAACCGAACCCAACCCAACCATCCCTGGTGGTAATACAATCCAAATGGGCTGAATCTTACACTAAATGGTATTGTTCTACTTATTTGACTATCATTCGATACATTGGGGGAGAGGGAGTTTGATTTGGTTTGGTTTCGAGTGCTACGGTCTACTTTTTGCAACACGAGGGCTAATTGGATCTTGGGGGGGGGAGAAAATAGTAAATTATTCTAAAGACTTTAAAATCCATGCAGCAGATAATGTTACCTGAAATATCAGATGTCAAATTTCAGTATTGTCTGTACTATCCGAAATTTCGTATTAACAATATTCGTTAGAAGATTCTGAGTTGTACATTTATACATACAGGATGTAATTGTTAACAGAACCTAAAAATTTCTTTAACTAATTACTGTCAAAAAATTTCATCCATGCATCTTACTGAAAACATATTTTAAATTTTAAAACGCCTTAAAATTTAAAACGATGACAATCTACTTTAACCACATACTATATTTCACTAATGTTTCATTAATATTGCATAAAAATGTTTCTCAAAAATGTTATGCATAAAAACTAACCATAAATTAGGTATAACATTTTCTTTCGTTTCGACCCCGTTTTTTCCATGTTATTTTCTTTGCTCTGTCTTATGTTAATTAGAGCTCTTTGATATATCAGACTGTGTTTTCATTTAGCCTATCTTCCCCTCTTATTATATATGAATGAAACGAGATGATGTTTCATATTACTGTGTTATTAATTATACTCAACGTCGAACCTTTTCTAAGACATCCGAAGAAAACAAATTATATAAACATTAAAATTCATATCTCTACGTCTATGCATATATAAGTGTAGGAATAAAGAACTAACTAATTCGCGTTCTGAGAATTTTTTTTCTAGAATAACTCGTAATGCTCTTTAATTATTTAAAGCAATAACAAGAGCAACCTTTGTGGATATTTTTTTTTTGTTGAAAGATCTCATAGGTGCTTAATTTAATTAAAGAAATAATGTTTCTGAGTTACATTTATTACAATTGGCAATAATTAAACCGTCTTTGGCATTCGAGACAAAAAAAATATGAGCGACCCGGAAAAAAATGGTAATTGAATTTCATCATGCATCTAAAAATTAATAATCGTGTTCAAAGGATTCATGAATTTTTAATGTTGCCATCAGTAGATTTAGAATTTATTGCCTGGAATTGAAATGAATAAATAATATTCGGGTTCTTCTTCAACCATTCTTGTTTGATTGTTTCATCAGAAATATCTCAAACTGTTTTTTTTTCTTTGTAAATAAGATAAAGAAAGCAACATATAGTAGACATGACATTTAGATACGAAGGCATAGCTTTGCATATATAATATTCGATGTCTTTGTATCTTTACTTTCTAACAAATTAACGACAATATTTAGTATGACATATGCATAAATGGTGAAATAGCCTCAATGAAATCCTCAAGGAAGACGTCAGAAATAAGCCAAATAAAATTTCCTCTTCGGCGAAACGGAAAGTTGTGCACAATTAAATTATACTGGTTAAAGTTATTGAATCTTTGTATTAGTCAACCCTAATAATAATAACATTAATAATAACAATTACATACAATTAATTATAAACATATAACTTACATAACATTAATAATAACAATAAATATAATAACTTATAAACATATAACTTATAAGCATATAAATTATAACTTTAATAACTTATGAACATGTAACATATGTGTTGTAACATATAACTAAAATATATAAAAAATAACAATATTTAATTAATAATAATAATAATAATAATAATAATAATATTTTGATGGTTTCCTTGTATCTTTACATTTTAACAAATAATTGACAGTAATAATGTAACAGATATACGTAAATGGCGAAATTACCTCAATGTAATCTTTAGTTAAAACATTAGGTATAAGTAAACAAAAAAATAATTTTCTTGGACAAAACGGAAAGTTTGTGGAAAATGGAAATTTACAGACTGCAATTATTCAAACTTTGTGCTTGCATGTAAAGTATTTTATGTCTTCTATACGCCTTTACTTTCTAACAAGTTAAGGAGAAGATTTATTACGACATGTGCATATATGGTGAAATAGTCTCGATGAAATTTTCAGAGAAGACGTCAGAAATAAGCCAAGTAAAATTTTATCATTAGAGAACCGGAAAGTTGTTCGCAATTAAATTTTGCTAACTAAAGTTATTGAATCATCGTGTTTGCCAATAATAATAATAATAACATTAATAATAACAATTAACTATAACTATTAATAAACATATAACTTACTTAACATTAATAATAACAATAAATATAATAACTTATAAACATATAACTTATAAGCATATAAATTATTACTTTAATAACTTATGAACATGTAACATATAAACAAATTATATAACAAATAATAACATGAAATTAATAATGATAATAATAAAAATTTGATGGTTTCCTTGTATCTTTACATTTTAAGAAATAGTTGACAGCATTAATGTAACAGATATACGTAAAAGGTTAAATTACCGCAATGTAATTTTTAGTTAAAACATTAGGTATAAGTAAACAAAAAAATAATTTTTTGAACAAAACGGAAAGTTTGTGGAAAATGGAAATTTACAGACTGTAATTATTCAAACTTTGTGCTTGCATGTAAAATATTTTGTCTTCTTTGTATCTTTACGATCTAACAAGTTAATCAGAAGATTTAGTAATACATGTGAAAAAATGTTGAAATAGCCTCGATGAAATTCTCAGAGAAGACATCAGAAATAAGCCAAATAAACTTTAGTGAAACAGAAAGTTGTACACAATTAAATTTTACTGGTTAAATTTATTGAATCTTTGTGTTTGTCAACCATAATAATAATAATAACATTAATAATAATTACGTATAATAATTTATAAACATATAACTTACATAACATTAATAATAACAATAAATATAATAACTTATAAACATATAACCTATAAGCATATAAATTGTAACTTTAATAACTTATGAACATGTAACATATGTTTTGTAACATATAAACAAATTATATATAAAATGATAACATGTAATTAATAATAATAATAACAATAATATTCTGATGGTTTCCTTGTATCTTTACATTTAAACAAATATGTGACAGGATTAATGTAACAGATATACATAAATGGCGAAATTACCTCAATGTAATCTTTAGGGAAAACATTATATATAAGTAAGTAAAAAAATTGATTTTCTTAAACTAAACAGAAAGTTTATGGAAAATGAAAATTTATGGACTGTAATTATTAAAACTTGCATGTAAAATGTTTTATGTCTCCTTTGTATATTTACTTTCTATCAAATTAGTGATAAGATTCAGTATGACATCTGCATGAAGACGAAGTTCCCGAGAAAGAGTCCCAAGGAAAGTCGATGGAAACAAACTAACAAAATTAACCACTGTACTTCTGATATGGATTCATAATTACTTAGATTTAAGGTATGCATTAATATATATATTCAATAGAAATAGTTCAAGCGTCAATAGGATAGTGTAAGTGAATTCGACCCCGACCCGGCGTGTAGCCATACGGTAAACTGAATGACGTAGTCGCCGCAACGTAACCACAACACCACAGGGTGCTGCTGACCTACAAGAGGCTCCGTCGTGGCTCGAAATTAATGTAGACGACCTCCGTAAGAAACAATACTACAACAGTAAGTTCGGGACTACCAGGGAAGTCGGAAGAGAAGGATCACTCAGGAAACCCCGGGTTCGTGACATCCGAGTATACCTAAAGGATGTATACCCCTTGAGGTTTTCAGACGGCTATCATTGGCCTAGGAGGGACACTCCTAGTTACCAGGGGACGCCACGAGGAGGCTGATAGCTGTCCTAAGTGAGGTACCGTAGTACAACACCCTGTTGCTCTTCCCCAGAGCCACACCGAGGCACGAGAAAGGTGAATCATTGCAACACTCCCCCAATAGGATAGTGTAAAATCTATATATCACATTTCAGCCACAGCCAAGTAAGACATGTCGTTCCTGTTATATCGAGCTTGTATTTATTCTTGGATCTACAGACAAAAACTCGCACAAAATCATTTCTCTAGATGTTACTCTGAATAACTTTTTTTGATTTTGAGAGGATTAAAACTCCTGTATTGAAATTTATTGTTTTTAAAATTTCAATGTCGAAATTTTTTTGGTAACGTACACTATGTATGCATATTAAACGTGATTAAATGAGCTACATTTTATTGCTGATAGTGTAGTTGTTGCTGATGCCACTTGGTCAAACCAATCACGAATGAGTCATACGCTACTCGTATTAAGTCAAAAGGGTGAGCCTTTTGTTTCAACTAGCACCTCAAGAGTTAAAGTATGACTTACGCTCAAGTGGGTTCTCGCAATTTAGAAGAAGGACCAAGCAGAAAACCATAGGCTTGACCTGTCACCCCCAGAAGTATTGATTGAGTACTTGAAGGACATTGTGACCACGGACATATTTGTAACGTGAGCGGCGGGCGCCCGGGGGGGAGAGCGCGATGGGAGGCGGAACGGGGGAGGGGGGGGGGGGGGGGGGGGGGGGGGGGGGGGGGGGGGGGGGGGACTCGGGGGGGGGGGGGGGGGGGGGGGGGGGGGGGGGGGGGGGTGGGGGGGGGGGGGGGGGGGGGGGGGGGGCAGATCTTAAGCCAGCTCGGGCTCTGAACCCACAAACTTCCTGTTATAAGAGGGTTACATTTGCCGACTGAGCTACAGCGGCTCACTACGGGTAGTTGACTAGTTTAATAAGGAGTGCATTTCCTTCTTGTCGAATGATTAGGATTAAAATTTGATGCATATCTGCAAATTTAATGTAAAATTGATAAACTGTTTTTCCCCCATTCATCACTTTATTTTCTGAGTAATTTTGTAAGTACTTAGACCTGAAGAGAAAGTGAAACACGGAGAGAAGCAGCACGCTATTACGTATCTGAAGAGAAATATAATTATAAATGGCTTGCTTCATTGCACTTACATATGTGTAAAACTTTGATATTCATCGAATCTTTATAGCTACTGATAGCTGGTTAGTTTAATATTGAGTACAATTTCCTCCTTATTAATTAATTGGGACTTAATTTCGATACAGATCTTTAAATTTAGTAAAAAGATCATATAAATGTTTCATTCTTTTAGCACTTTTTATTTCTGAATAACTGTATGTGCATTCATGCTTCGAGAGACAGTCAAAACATATGCAGAGACACCCATTAACACTTGTCTGAAGAGAAATATGAGAGCCGGATCTAAAAAACAATATTGTTATGATTTTTCTCAAAAGGTCTATCCCTCAAGCTTCGTATGCCAGCAGTGTTCACCTTCTACTCTCCTCTGGTAACAAACTTGTCCTCTAAAAAAATCAGACTACCTCGCGGAGAAAAAAAAACAGGTGTCCACTCCAGAACGGCGGGTGTCAGAATTCCCCAAACCAACGGGCCCTTCTATTGGTTGGGAGAAGTCCGAAGTTTCTTTCTAGTTCAAACCGGTCCTGTTCTGGTATGTCTTTGACGATGACTCATGGGAAGAGGTAGAAAAAGCTGAACCGAATGTAACTTATTGTTACAAATTTTAAATGGCTTGATTTATTGAGCTCAGATATGGAACTTTAATTTTTATTTTTTGTTCATTACAGACGGTTTACTAGCTTAATAATGCGCACGATTTCCTTTCTTTGGATTGATTTTGGTTCAAATTTGATACAGATATATTTAGTGTTAAATTCTTGTACTTTTTTTCAACCCTTTTAGCAACAAGAAATTGTGCTTGTAATCATACTTAGAGAGTCAGTCAAACACATATAGAGATAAACTCACTAACACATGTCTGAAGAACAACACAAGCCTAACACATGTCTGTTTTATTGAACTTATGTGGAAAACTTTGATATTCAAAGCATGCATTGTTCACTACGAATAGATTGCGAGTTTAATAATGTGCACAGTTTTCTTCTGGGCGGTTGATTGAGTCTAAAAGACAAGAGATAAATAATTCTAAATGGCTTGCTTTATTTGACTTAGGTATTCATCGAAATCTCGAGGGGGACTTTTTTACAATTAGGATATTTTTGAATACAACGTATAATAAAGAGTAATGAAAAAGGACACAAGTTTCTATATCATTGTGTACAATATTGGTACATAGGCGCAAAAATTAGATACTCATCGAAATCTCGAAGGTGATTTTTTTTTACTATTTTGTCTAAAGAGAAATACAACTATAAATGGCTTGATTTATTGAACTTGGATGTGAAACTTTGATATTAATTTAATATTCTGTTCATTACAGATAGTTTTTATTATCTTAATAATGTGCACGATTTCCTTTTTATCGATTGATTTCGGTTAAAATTTGACACAGATTTATTTAGTGTTGAATTCATGTACTTTTTTTCACCCTTTTACAAAATTTCATTTTTAAGAAACTGGACTTCTATAACATATTTAGTGAGACATTTAACACATGCAAAGATAAACTCACTAACACATGTGTGAAGAAAGATCTCATTCTAAAGGACTTGTTTTATTGAACTTAGGTGGGAAACTTTGATATTCAAAGCATGCATTGTTCGTTACGAATAGTGAGTTTAATAATGTGAACAATTTTCTTCTCTGCTGTTGATTGAGTCTAAAATTTGATACAGACAAGAGATAGATAATTCTAAATGGTTTGCTTTATTTGACTTAGGAATGCATCGAAATCTCGAGGGGGATTCTTTTACAATTAGGATAGTTTTGAATATAATGTATAATAAAGAGTAATGAAAAAGGACACAGGTTTTTGTACCATTTTGTACAATATTGAACTTATGTGTAAAAATTAGATATTCATCGGAATCTCAAAGGTGATTTTTTTACTATTCTGTCTGAAGAGAAATATAATTCTAAATGACTTTTTTTATTGAACTTGGGTGTGAAACTTTGATATTAATTTTATTTTCTGTTCACTACAGATAGTTTTTATTAGCTTAATAATGTGCACGATTTCCTTTCTATATATTTGTTTTGGTTAAAATTTGATACAGATCTATTTAGTGTTAAATTTATGTACTTTTCTCCAACCTTTTAGCATTTTTTGTTTCCAAGAAATTGTTCTTGTAATCATACGTAGAGAGACAATCAAACACATACAGAGATAAACTGTCTAACACATGTCTGGAGAAATATTTCATTTTAATGGGCTTATTTTATTGAACTTAGGTGTGAAACTTTCATATTCAAATTCCGCATTGTTCACAACGAATCCTTTGTTAGTTTAATAATGTGCACAATTTTCGACCCGGCGGTAGATTGAGTCTAAAATTTGATACAGAAGAGATATATAATTCTAAAAGGCTTGATTTATTAGACTTAGATATTCATCAAAATCTCAAGGGAGATTTTTATACCTATTTAGTGTTAAAATTATATACATTTACCAAACTTTTTTTCTAAAAATCGTTAATGTAATCATACGTGGAGAGACAGTCAAACACATACAGAGATAAACTGGCTAACACATGTCTGGAGAAAGATTTCATTTTAAAGGTCTTGTATAATTGAACTTAGGTGTGAAACTTTCATATTCAAAGAAAGCATTGCTCACTAGGAATAGTTTATTAGTTTTATAATGTGCATAATTTTCTTCTCGGCGATTGATTGAATCTAAAATTTGATACAGGAGAGAGGTATAATTCTAAATGGCTTGCTTTATTGGTCTTAGATATTTATCGAAATCTTGAGGGTGATTTTTTTTAGAAGTAAGATATTTTCGAATATAACGTATAATAAAAAGTAATTAAAAAGGACACATAATTTGTACCATTGTGTACACTATTGAACTTAGGTGCGAAAATTAGATATTCATCTAAATCGCGAGGGGGAATTTTTTACAATTAGGATATTTTCGAATATAACGTATAATAAAAAGTAATGAAAAAGGACACATGTTTTTATACCATTGTGTACACTAATGAACTTAAGTACGAAAATTAGGTATTCATCTAAATCTCGAGGGGGATTTTTTTACTGTTTGGTTTGAAGAAAAATAAAATTCTAAATGGCTTGATGATTTATTGAACTTGGGTGTGAAACTTTGATATTCAAAGAATGCATTGCTCACTAGGAATAGCTTGTTAGTTTTATAATATGCATAATTTTCTTCTCGCCGATTGATTGAATCTAAAATTTGATACAGGAGAGAGGTATAATTCTAAATGGCTTGCTTTATTGGTCCTAGATATTCATCGAAATCTTGAGGGTGATTTTTTTTACAATTAGGATATTTTCGAATATAACGAATAATAAAAAGTAATGAAAAAGGACACATGTTTTTATACCATTGTGTACACTATTGAACTTAAGTGCGAAAATTAAGTATTCATCTAAATCTCGAGGGGGATTTTTTTACTGTTTGGTCTGAAGAAAAATATAATTCTAAATGGCTTGATTTATTGAACTTGGGTTTGAAACTTTGATATTATTTTTATATTCTGTTCACTACAGATATTTTTATTAGCTTAATAATGTGCACGATTTCCTTTCTATCGATTGATTTTGGGTAAATTTGATACAGATCTGGTTAGTGTTAAGTTTATATGCTTTTTTCCAACCTTTTAGAAACTTTTGTTTCTAAGAAATTTTTCTTGTAATCATAAGCAGAGAGACAGTTAAACACATACAGAGATAAACTCACTAACAGATGTCTGAAGAAAGATTTCATTCGAAAGGGCTTGTTTTATTAAACTTAGGTGTAAACTTTGATATTCAAAGAATGCATTGCTCACTATTAATAGTTTGTTAGTTTAATAATGTGCATAATTTTCTTCCTGGCGATTGATACAGTCTAAAATTTATTACTGGAGAGAGGTATAATTCTAAATGGCTTGCTTTATTGGTCTTAGATATTCATCGAAATCTTGAGGATGATTTTTTAAGAAGTAGGATATTTTCGAATATAACGTACAATAAAAAGTAATGAAAACGGACACATGTTTTTATACCATTGTGTACACTATTGAACTTAGGTGCAAAAATTAGATATTCATCTAAATCTCGAGGGGGATTTTTTACAATTAGGATGTTTTCGAGTATAACATATAATAAAAAGTAATGAAAAAGGACACATGTTTTTATATCATTGTGTACACTATTGAACTTAGGTGAAAAAATTACATATTCAACGAAATCTCGAAGGTGATTTTTTTTACAATTAGGATATTTTCGAATATAACATATAATAAAAAGTAATGAAAAAGGACACATGTTTTTATACCATTATGTACACTATTGAACTTAGGTGCAAAAATTAGATATTCATCGAAATCTCGAAGGTGATTGTTTTTTACTGTTACGGTACTTTATGAATACAACGTATAAAAGGGAGTAATAAAAAGTACACAGGTTTTAAGACAATGCAACAGCCTTTTAAGAATTCGTATTTTCTTGAATCATTAAGAAAAATCTCTCGGGAGTATCGATTTTTTTTCTTTGGTGAACGCTGCAGCTACATAAATTGCATCAGACGTTCTTAGAGTGTCCCTAACCGAGCGATTGAATTAATTACGGTCCTAGTTACTTGACCCTGTTCTTTTCTTAGTAAAACAGTAGGAGAGGTGAATTAACTTTTACTAGGTCTTATACTGGGAGACTTAATGGCTTTTAAATTGAAAGAAAATTGGCTCGATGCGTACCTCCGTTGTAAAGCACCGCTGCTTTTTGTACCGACTCATTAAGTTAAGAGAGCAGAAACGCTTTTATGGACAACGGAAAGGAAGCGGATAAAAATATACAAAAATCTCAGATGTAAAAAAGGAAGAAAATCTCGGAGATTTAATAAGAGTTTGCTTCTACCTTTTTTTACATCATTTAAGACTTGAATAATTGATGGTAAATATCTCTTCGATACTTTTGTCATAAAACTGTGATTTCACCTTAGACCACTAAAATATTACAGTATCATTTTAGGCTTTTGATTGCAAATTTATTTGCAATGAATTAACTGTTAATTTGACGATTATGGTGTCTGAAAGTTTTAACAAAGTGTCATTTATCTGTTACTTTGATACTGCTATAAAACAGATGGATGCTAAGATGATAGATTCAAGCTCTATGAAATTCTTTTTACAACAGGTTTTCTGTATCTATAATAAATATGAAATAGTTACTTTAAAACATTTTTACAGAAGAAATCCTATCCATTCATTTAACGCACATATTCTGGAACGTTTTGTACTACCATATTTTTTCTAGAAACAATCTACTTTCCCTTCCTTTATATATTCAATAAATTTCATCATATATATATATATATATACATTTATATGAAAAAATATTTAACACAATGAAATTATTTTAAAATCAATTTATATTTTGTAACACTTTCGGTGCTTTTCTGTACGCAAAAACAATCGTTTTCAGACATTTGGTAAAATTTCTTCATTTATCTACTATTTTATATTAACTTGTGGGCATTCGCAAAGCTATATTTTGTTCATGTTAACGATACAAATATAATCTTTAACTTCCTAGAGTGGGACCAGAAAATCATCACCTAACTGATTTACACCTTCGTCCTGCCAGTTATTTTTTTCAAATGTAAGCTCTCAGGAGTAGTTTAAATTATCGTGTAAATAAAACCTGTTAAAACTGTGGCTCTAAATTTGTGCTTTCTATGTATAAATTCGACAGTATTTCAGTATAAATAAGGTGCCCAAAGAAATGGCTACACATACCTATATATATATAAGTATATATATATATATATATATATATATATATATATATATATATATATATATATATGTGTGTGTGTGTGTGTGTATATATATATATATATATGTATATGTATATATATATGTATATGTATTTATATATGTATATATATATATGTATATATATATATGTATATATATATGTATATATATATGTATATATATATATGTATATATATATATGTATATATATATATATATATATATATATATGTATATATATATATATATATATATATATATATATATATATATATATATATATATATATATATATGTATATATATATATATATATATATATATATATATATGTATATATATATATATATATATATGTATATATATATATATATATATATATATATATATATATATATATATATGTATATATATATATATATATGTATATATATATATATATATATATATATATATATATATATATATATATATATATATATATATATATATATATATATATATATATATATATATATATATATATATATATATGTATATATATATATATATATATATATATATATATATATATATATGTATATATATATATATATATATATATATATGTATATATATATATATATATATATATATATATATATATATATATATATGTATATATATATGTATATATATATATATATATATATATATATATATATATATATATATGTATATATATATGTATATATATATATATGTATATATGTATATATATATATATATGTATATATATATATATATATATGTATGTATATATATATATGTATATAGATGTATATATATATATATGTATGTATATTTATATATGTATGTATATTTATATATATATGTATATATATATATATATATATATATATATATATATATATATATATATATATACCTGTAGTTAATAAAGAAGGAAAACATATTTAAAGATTGGACATAGAAATTAGTTTCGAAATTGGAAACATTGTCACAAATGAACCTACATTCACGCTAACCTAGGTTATACGAGCGTCACTTTGAAATTTTTGAGATACAACTAGATTTTTAAAGTTATATACTTACAAAATTTTAGGTGTGTTCAAAGTAGTCTTTTCCAGTATCAATGCACTTTTGTAGACGAACTTTCCGCAGATTAATTACCTCAATAATCCATTCATTTCTTGGAATAGATGAAAAATGCATTTATAGCCACATCAATCTCTTCTTCTAAATGAAAACGACGTCCACGCAAGTTCTTTTTTAGATTAAAGAATAAACAAAATTCACACACAGCTAGATCAGATGAATACGGCGGATGTTCTATCAGTTTAATTTGTTTTTGTTTAAGAAACTCAATTGTTGATACGGCTGTATGTGAAAATACATTGTAATGGCGAAGCCGTAGTCCCCTAACATACACTTCTTGTAGAATTTCTATAAGGCATTTAGTGGTATACCAGTTTTTGCTATTGCTGTCTCCTGTCCTTCCAAGTTGATGACAAATCCCGTTCTTCTGAAGAACACGGCAGAGCTGGAGATTCATCACCAAATGCCAATTGCAACCATTGAAAGCTTCTTGATTTAATCCTGCTTTAAAATCGTAGAAAATCATGGCGCAAAAATGTTCTTGCTCCAACTCCAATTTCTCTGTTTAAAATTTATTCTACTCTAAAAAAGTTGAAGTAAGTTAGTAAAAAATTGTCTGATATGTTAAAATACTTTGTATTTTAAAGTTAAGCTGTTTTTTTTATTTTGTAAATTCTAGTCTGTGAGTATCTTAAAAAATTTAGAGTACCCGTCATATATACATCAATAAGGTCAAATGTGAAGAATTCAAATGATTTGATCTACCCCACAACATGCAATCTACCTTGTATTTGAATACTACTTGCAATATTTTTATTTAACCTTTCGCAAGGTTCTTCGCTCTGTTTTTCTGTAGGAATTTTCACTTGTTTCCCTTTTCAGAATAGCTTTCATTAAGTCATTCGCTGAATTCCAGTCATAATTAGCAAAATATCATGCTCTGTCTGTTCCCGTGATAAGGAGTTCAGCTGACAGCTCTTATTGCACCTGACGTACTCCCTTGCTGGGTTTTCGAAAGCTGCTTTCCGTTTTTAATGGCATTTAATATCTCACAGCAAATAATCCGGTGGGGAAGTGGAACGATACAGCCCTTCCTTGCTTGGGCGTCCATTAGTCTTCGAAATATCTCGAAAGGTTTTAGCTGTTTGTACGTTTAATCTCATTGCTGTGTCATCTTTTTCTTTACTTCTTGTCTAGCATTTAACCTGCTCCGTTCGTTTTTGGATTATTTTAAAAACGGCCTTTCCTTTTCAAATATGCATTTTAGTTAAGTAAAGTGAGAGATATTGCTTTTAAGTGAAGAAAGAGATTTTGAATTCTAACTTAATATTCGATCTTCATTCGTTTTACTGTTAATATCCAAGCTAAGGATGGCAATGAATGAGTGTAGAAAAATATCATTCCTTCTTCAGAACTATTATCGCCTTTTACACTTGAGGGCCGGCTCTTTAAGCTTTATTCCTTTCACAATAATCGTATCATCGGTTCACTCCTAGTAACTTAAGAACTTTACTAAAATGACCAGCCCTCTAATGGTATATTCCTATCCATATGTCTTCCCATTTTTAGAGAATGTTACACTTTTCACTGAATTTCAATTCTCGTGTACAATTAGCATTATAGCTTGCTACAAACGAGGATATTATTCAAAGTATCTTATGTATGTCTGGAATCGATCCAATGGTTTCAATAGTCTTAAAAGTTGTACCACCAATTCATTCCTAGAAGCTTTTCTTCAATGTCCAGCCATATAATGATATATATCGCATTTTGATGTGTTCTCTCAGTTTTAGACATTGTTACCCTTTTCACTCGATTTTAATCCTCGTGTACAAATAACATTACAATCTGCTACAAACGATGTTTTCTCTCCAAGTATTTTCCAAGTGATCCGAATTGACTCAACAGTCTCAATAATTTCAATAGTTGAACTAGCAAATTACTCCTACTGGCTGGAAAATTTTATCTACAATATTCAGCCATCTATTGGTATATTAAATTTTACCCGTTTCACTGTATTTCAATCCTCATGTACAAATAGTATTACAATCTACTACAAACGAAGCTACTTCTCTTTGTACTCTCTATACGATCCTATAGAAAGCTATGACGTCACTCATTTTGTTTCGGCCGAAAATGTATACAAATTTCTTTTATTCTTAATAGTTGTTCGACCTATAAAAAAGGACCGTAAGGAATCACTATCAATCAGTCCGTATTTGCCTGTTTCTCTTTTTATTTCCTTAAGTATGCTGCAAGTTGCAGAGTGTATATATGTTAAAAAGTGTGTTGTTCATTTAAAGGAGTTTTATTTATTCTACGTCAGCTTCGTCGTTTGATTTTCTGCATATTTAGCCAACAGATACGATTTGATTCAGTTGCATCAACTCTACAAGTTCCCAATCGACTCAATAGTCTCAATTGTCCCAGTATTTATACTAACTGTTCATTCCTAGAAGCTTTAGAACATTTTCTACACTATTTCAGCCAGCTAATATGTAATCTCTATTTTCTATGTGCACACTGAGTGTTAGAGAATGCAACAATTTTAGTCGGATTCTTATCTTCATGTCTGTAAATATGAAATATATTACCCAGTCATTGAAAAAGATGCTTTATTTTTTTAGAAAGACTCTTTAAGAATCCAGATTGCATATTCCCTTCTTCATGGGCATTTCTGTCTCCGTAAAAAACCTTTATCTACTAGCATCTATAGAACAATTTCTCTAATGCCCAAGTATATAGTGGATAGTTTTTGTTTTCGGCGCATTCCAACAGCTTTTGATAACGTTACCTTTATAGCCGAATTAGAATACTCATTCTAAAAGCATTACCGCCTGTTACAAATCAAGGTCTGCCACTTTAAATATACTTCATCTCACCCAAATCAACCCTAAAGTCTTCCTTTAGTTCATATTATTGATAACATAAAAAGTTTTCTACATATCTCACCATCTAGTGGTTTGTCTATATTTTACACCCATTCCCTTCAAGAAAATGTTGGCCTTTTCGTTGAATTTAACTCATTATATTTAAAAATGTAACCCAGGCTTTAGATACAAAATACTTTTAAGTATTTTTACAATGTCGTGGTAATAACGTTGATCTGTAAGTTTCATCATTATATGCATTTCAATAAACGTTGACAACTTTTGATTAAAAAGAAAAAAAGTATATTTAGCTAAAGATTGTGTATCAAAGTTCTAATGAAACCTTTGTAATATGTATAAAAGAAAAAGTATTGTCCTTTTTTGTTATATAGATATATAAATAGGTATAAGATTGTTAATTTTATTAAGTTTTCTAGATTAGTAATAACTTCTAGTACAAATAAAATATTCTTTAATGAATTATTTATATTTTTTTAAAAGTTTCTAATATTTAAGTGGTGCAATTAAGATATATCTGTTACCACCGTCTTGGTAAAGATTTACTCCTGGTATCGGTCTTTGCTTGGGAGTATTTCCCTCAATAGGTCAGTCAAAGATAGTAAACAATCGATCTGACCCTCTATCTCAAAACTATGGGATATGAACCTATTACTTTTTGAACGTAGTCGAAAATTGTCGTGTAGCTGCTAAGACATCAGGCTTGGGGAATTGTACTTGCATCTTGAGGGATATAATTATGTATGTTATACTAAAGATATTCCGAAAGGCAAGGTGTAAATGTATAGGCCAAAAGTACAGATTACCATTTTCTGAAAACTTAATATACCTCTCTTTTATACTCAGGTTTCTAGAATTTACTTCCGTATAAGGTATCCAGTCTAAGATATATTACATATTGTTACAATTTGACTATTTGTAAAAGAGTAAAAACTAAATTAAACTCCTTGGTTCAGAAACCCAACTTAGCTCCAGGGCCTACGGTGTCAATCTCCGTTTCCAAGAGTAAGGGCCCCGGGGTAGGAAGCATATATCCAGGTTAGGTGGTCAACCCTACGTGGAATCCCCAGTGTTTAGTTCCCAAGCGTACTTTGTCCTCCATTTTGTCTGACTATTGAAGGGAAGAAAAGATGAGACAATCTTGCCCAACCCGGGAGTATGAACCTTGGACCTGTTGGTTGAGCGTGAAGTGCTACCCCAACGCCACTGAGCTTCTCTATAAAAAATAAATTTCTCAAAAAATTCCGTTTAAAGGAGTAGGCAGCAGAGAAGAAAACTTAAATGTGTCTAGATGTGTCTCCGTAGTTGCCGAGTTATACCTCATTTCTTCACAACGATGTGGATGTTGCTGACAAAATTCCTAAATGCTAATGATATTTCATGAAGTACACTGATCTAGTATTTTCCAGTATGTATTACATATATGCTACTTCTATAATATGTACTTCTATTTGTACTAACCATTTAGTATATAAATAACTCAGTGCTTGAAACTGTGAACAAACCAGATCTCGTAGCGATTCAAAACTTTATTACGGATGTCACTGATTATTACCGTATGCGAAAGTGTATATTTATTATAGGCTATATATGATATATATGATATATGTATATTATGATATTTATTATGGCAAACATTATTATGGTTAGTTATATTTTGAAATTATTATATCCATATATTTCCTGAATTGTTTTATATTGTACAGAAAATCATGGGTGTTAAACCCCCTAGGTTATAAGCAATAAATTCTCTTATTCTCTCTTGTTTATTAAAACGCAGAAGGTAGAACTCCAAACTAAACCTGGAATTACCACGTTAAGCAGAGTTCAGATTTGGTGATAAAGTTTAAAAAAAGCTTTAAACAATGATAATTAGTCATAAATTAAATTGTCTGGGTTTATCACGTAATAAACCTATAGCACAACAACCAATATATTTCTTTATACATATATGTACATATAAATTATATTATATTCAGATTAAATATATTTATATTATTATAGATATTTGTATATATATATGTTTTATTATAACATATTCTTTTTTTTTTAAAAAATAAATATATACTTTAAATAAAATTCATTAAGTGTATACGATTTAAATGTTATATAATATTCATTATACAAGAAGTAAAATATATCTAAATCTATATACATCTTTGTAAAGAGATAGAAATTAAATTTCTATTAAACAAATATTGTTGTCTTGTATGGTTATTTGATATAGATTAGAATTCCTATGTATTGACATTAATAAGAATGTACCTTTGTAGTTTTTTATTATTAACAGTGCAATTAGAAATATTTTCACGTTATCTAATATAAAAAATCAACATATATTATGACAAGTAAGAACAGGTTGAATTAAATATAAAAATCTAAAAGATGAAATTGGTTATATAAAAAAGTGTTCGAAATATCGTATACGGAAGTTGTTCTATTATGTATTCGATATTAATACAGGAAGTGTTATTATAGTAAAAAGATAAAAAATAAGACCAACGGATGATATATAGATTTTTTGATCAGATAGATTAACTATATTTTTAACATTTTAGAACAAATACAAATTTACATACATTTTTAAAATTGAGAATTTTTCTATTTACAAAAATTACTTAAGTATAAAAAAAATTGTCAGAAATAATTTAGAAAATGTTGACAAATTATTATTATGAAAAATTAGCATAGTTTTGTATGTAAAATAGATATATATTATATATAATTTACTTTTTTTTAAATATTAAGCTTGTCTCGGTTGCTGTAATAGCTGTTAATTTATTTTCATTTTTATGTCTGTGTTTCTCAAACCTGTGGTTAAATTTAGTACAAAAATACTTCAAACCGCAATTAAAAATAAATCGCCTATATTTTGTATTTGATACTAAATATAAACGAGGACTACACGACATTAATTAAAGTGTTTTATAAATATATTAATATAATATATTAATATAGATATTTTAGAAATATCTATTTTATGTTTAATATATA
>CM063510.1:107525796-107538296 GCA_032207245.1 Pardosa pseudoannulata | reverse complement strand
ATATAGAACAATTTCTAATTTATAAGAAACGCGCGTATAAAGGATTAATTAGCATAAAAATAAGCAAATTTTGTTACTTATTATTGAGAATATGTAATCATCAGTTGGGGAAGAAAGGCATATGAAGCTTCTTCAGATTTGTAAGAGACTTTAGAGTATCAACATTATTTCAGAATGAAAATTGCTGTTAAAAGTTTTTTACAAGATCATTTTTGAAGTTACACTATTTTACTAAACTTTCCTTAGATATTTTGATGGCATATTTGGCTTTTTACAAAACCTAGCACTCATTGCAATGCTAAAGAATTTTTCAGGCGGATTTCTGATTTATAAGAAACGTGTGTATTAAGGATTAATTAGCTTAAAAATCAGCAATTATTTTTTTTACTTATTATTCAGAATATGTAATCAGCAATTGGAAAAAAAAGACGAATGAAGCTTCCCCAGCTTCGTAAGTAGCTTTAGAGGATCAACATTATTTCACAATAAAAATTACTGTTAAGCGTTTCGCGCGAGGTTATTTCTTAAGCTACACTTCTCACTTATGAAGTGGCTCTTCCGAGAGGACAAAAAGAAAACTGGAAGAGAAAATCCTTTTATTCACCTTTGAAAGTTTTTACACTTACGACGTAACAAAAAATACGACACAATATTTCAGAAAGAACTTCTTTTTGTTCACTTGAAAAACCAAAAATCTCGAAAAATTTCAACACATAATAAGAAGTAAACGCGTCGAATTTTTTTTTTTTTTTTACTTTTTTTGAAGCTGGCAAAGAAAAAATAAGAACGTCCAAATGAGAAATAATGCAATTCAATTATAAGTTGCTACATTTGTGAAAAAGTGCTAAAAATACAATTGTACACATGGTATTTAATTATGTAGATTTGAATAGGATATAACTATTGATACATCCTGCACAAATATATATAAAAAATATATAAATATATATATATAAAATATATATATTTATAATATATATATATATTTATATATATATATATATATAATATTATATAATATATATATATATATATATATATTTATAAAATATATATATATATATATATATTATATATATATATATATATATATATATATATATATATATATATACATAATATATATATATATATATATATATATATATATATATATATATATATATATATATATATATATATATATATATATATATATATATATATATAAAGCTACTATAAGCTTCATTCGTCTTTTTTTTCCAATGCTGATTACATATTCTGAATAATAAGTAAAAAAATAATTGCTTATTTTCAAGCTAATTATATTCTTAATACACATCTTTTATATATTAGAAATACCTGAATAATTCTTTAGCATTGCAATGAGTGCTAGGATTTGTAAAGCCAAATACGCCATCAATACCTAAGGAAAGTTCAGTAAAATAGTGTAACTTAAGAAATGATCTTGTAAGAAATTTTTAACAGTAATTTTTCTTATGAAATATTGTGATTCCCTAAAGCTACTTGCGAAGCTTGGGAAGCTTCATTCGTCTTTTTTTTCCAATTGCTGATTACATATTCAGAATAATAAGTAAAAAAAATAATTGCTGATTTTTAAGCTAATTAATCCTTAATACACAAGTTTTTTATATATTAGAAATACACCTGAATAATTCTTTAGCATTGCAATGAGTGCTAGGATTTGTAAAGAGCCAAATATGCCATCAAAATATCTAAGAAAAGTTTAGTAAAATAGTGCAACTTAAGAAATGATCTTGTAAAAAACTTTTAGCAACAATTTTCATTCTGAAATAATGTTGATTCTCGAAAGCTACTTACAAAGCTGGAGAAGCTTCATTTCCCTTTTTTTCGCAACTGATGATTACATATTCTCAATAATAAGTAACAAAGTTTGCTGATTTTTATGCTAATTAATCCTTCATACACGAGTTTCTTATAAATAAGAAATCCCCCTCAATAATTCTTTAGCATTGCAATGGGTGCTAGGATTTGTAAATAACCAAATATGCTATCAAAATACATAAAGAAAGTTTAGTAAAATAGTGTAACTTAAGAAATGATCTTGTAAGAAACGTTTAACAGTAATTTTCCTTCTGAAATAATGTCAATCCTCTAAAGCTACTTACGAAGCTGGGGAAGCTTCATTCGCTCTTTTTTTCAATTGCTGATATACATATTCTGAATAATAAGTAAAAAATAATTGCTGATTTTGAAGCTAATTAATCCGTAATACACACGTTTCTTATAAATTAGAAATCCACCTGAATAATTCTTTAAAATTGCAATTGGTGCTAGGATTTGTAAAGAAACAAATATGCCATCAAAATACCTAAGGAAAGTTTAGAAAAATAGTGTAACTTAAGAAATGATCTTATAAGAAACGTTTAACAGTAATTTTCCTTCTTAAATAATGTCGGTCCCCTAAAGCTACTTACGAAACTGGGGAAGATTCATTCGCCATTTTCCCCCAATTGCTGATTACATAGTCTTAATAATAAGTAAAAAAAGGCTGATTTTTAAGCTAATTAATCCTTAATACACACACTTCTTATAAATGAAAAATTCACCTGAATAATTCTTTACCATTGTAATATGACCAAGTGTTAGTAAAGAGCCAAATATGCCATTAAACTATTTAAGGAAAGTTTAGTAAAACAGTGTAACTTTAGAAATAATTTCGCAAAAAATAATTAACAGTGATTTTTATTATGAAATAAAGCTGATCCTCTATAGCTACTTACAAATCTGAGGAAGCATCATTTGCCTTTTTTCCTCAATTGCTGATATACTTATTCTGAATAATAAGTAAAAATTAATTGCTGATTTTAAGCTAATTAATCCTTAATACACAAGCTTCTTATAAATTAAAAATTCACCTGAATTATTCTTTAGTTTTGTAATGTAGGCCCTTAAACTATCCAAGGAAAGTTTAGTAAAATAGTGTAACCTTAGAAATAATCACGAAATATTTAACAGTAATTTTTATTGTGAAATAATGTTGATTCTCTAAAGCTACTTACGGAGATATAAATATACAATCACTTTTTACTCAATTGCTAATTTAAGTAAGAAATAATTGGGAATTTATAAGCTAGTTATTCCTAAAAAAATACACTATCTTACAAATTAGAAATTCAAGCTGAAGGACGTTTTTTAGGGTGTAAAAGAATTTGTAAAAAGCCAAACATACCATAAAAATATTTCTCAAAAAATTAGTACGATTAGTCTAGCTTAACAAATAACCTCAAGTGAAAGGGTAAAAAATAATTTTTAATGGGAAATAATATTGATTATCTAATGCTGTTTACGGAGGTAAAGAAGTTTCATTTACTTTTTTTTCCAATTGCTGATTGAATAGTCAAAATATTAATTAAAAAAGTTGCTGATTTTCTAAGATAATTATTCTTTATTTATCCTTTCCAGTTATATTTTAGTTTCGTAGATGGTCATAATGTTTGTAAGCAGCCCAGTATACCATCAAAATATTTAACAAACTAGTGTAGCTTAAGAAATAACCTCGCATGAAATGCTTAACACTAATTTTATTGTGAAATACTGTTGATCTTGAAAAGCTTTCAGGGGTAAAGAAACTTAATTTGCCTTATTTTATTGCTGATTACATATTCAGTACATTAAGTATAATAATAATTATACATTTTTAAATTTCGTAATCCTTCATACACGAGTTTTCTTGTAAATTAGAAAGCTACCCAGGGTGATTTTTTATTTTAGTAGTGGATACGAGGGTATGTAAAACTGAAAATATACCATCAGTAAGTTTGCAAATGAAATAAAATTTTTATCTGGATGTACATGTAAAAATTATTTCCTCTAGTCACAATAATTTGTAGCCCTATTGTTTTTACTTCTGGGCTACTGGGCAAGGGGAAAGCTAATTAGCTAACAGTAATAACGATGCAGTCGGGCCATTGAAAGAGACCGGCACAAGTTTAATTAAAACTTTATTTTAGAGCTGCTAAAAAGGACATCTTTACTAGTGAACGACAGACAAAGAAAGACACAAAAATCTCTCTGCTCGAACAGAGGTGGCACCCAAGATCGAAGACAGAGAGAATTTTCCTATGGTAGAAGAAACTTATTCAGCGAATTAAATGTTAAGATCAGGAGAAACGCGGAGCCATTTGCCGGAGACAGGTGGGAAACGTGTTGAATAGACAGAAAATTTACATCTATAGGACAGAAAGCTTTGGGAAATGTATCGAAAGAATTTAAGTCGAAGACACTTCTTTGATTAAGACATTTAGAGGCTGGGAAAAAGATTTTAAGGAATTAGAATAGGAGGAGGTTTTTATGGAAATGTTAAAGTTAAATAATTTTGATATATTACATATATATTACGTCTATCATGTGATTTTTGCTATAATATACTATTTTGATCTCAAATAAAAAAATAACCTGTGTATAAAATTTGTGATTTATCCTTGGACTTTTATCGTATATTATAATCAAGTTGAATACCCATTATGCTTCAATTTATTTTCGCATATTTCTGAAGAGAAAAAAAGCGTAAAATAAATATATAAATTTTCAGACCCACTTCCTTCCCATTTCTCAATTCCCATCTATATTTCATAAAACAAAATTGAAAATTCAACCCAGATCAGTATTCAACCAAAAGAAAATTTCAAGGGAAATTTTAAGTGTATTCAAAAGAATTGTACCAAACTTTTTCAGTAATGACGAAGCCAGCGGAACTAAATATCTACTTAAGCAGTTATTTTGGACAAATTTTTCTTATGCTATGCTTTAAAATACGATAATTTTTATTGTGATTTTCTTTTATATTTGTTTCCTGAAATTCATCCTTGGGATTAGATGTTAATGCAACATACCAAAGATGGGTACTTTTCCTTTAGCCACATGCAAGAATAATTGCCAAATACTACCAAAGCACTTGTATACATTATAATTTACCCGAAATTAAAACAGTCAGCAAGAGTTTTCAACAGATCACTTGACGTGACTAACTATGTATACTCAGAATGAATATGTAACGGGTAGTATGTAAGTATGCATATATTACCTTGTTTGTAAAAATTAGGAAAGTTATGTAATAAAAAAAATGATGCACATGAGTTCACGGTGATGCTTCCTTAATTTTAAAAATACATATTTTTAAAAACATTTGATGAATTTCATCCAAAACTATAATATATTTAAGTAGTTAAAGTATTTCAATAGAAAAAGAAATTACATACATTCTACATCATTTTTAAATATATTCACGTAATGAATTTTCCGCCAGAAAAGTTCAAAGGTAATATATCAATATAAATAAGGAAAGCAAAACCAGATTTTACTCTAAAATATGTTTAATTTATTTCTATCCAACCTAAATTGTAACTTTTTACACTAACTGAGATTTGATAAGAAAAAAAAACAAGATCGGAGATATAAAAGGTTATTCATTTATACAAATGCTCATTTCTTTCACCATTACGAATAAACATCGATTCACTGTATACATTTCTGAATGCAAATTTTATTAGACTTCGTTTGTATTTGTTTGGATTGCTACCGTCTACTAATTAGTAACGTAAGGATTAATTAGAGCAGAACCTACTGCTTAAAGCCAATTCCAGATGGCTTACGAATATCCTCCCCAGCAGTGATATTTGAGCCTGATAGATATTAGTTGTTGAGTACTGCAGAGTTTAAAAAGTCTGTGATGTGATTCAAGTTGAAAATTAAGTGCACAACGATTTCTTTTAAAATAGGATGGGTATATTCACATCGTATATATCCACACGTCATTAATGTGTCGGTGCGACGTCTCCTTTCGATTATTACCTTTCTCCTACTATCAGAAGGTCACCTGACTTGTGGGGCGATGTTTCGACTAGTCGCAAGAAAGTCTCTTTATGTCATCGGCACGACGTTGGAAAGAACCGACACCTTATTGGAGCAACAAATTCTCTATGAGCGCCCTTTTCGTTAGAAACTCTGCATGCATTTCAACTCTTTGTTATTCACCTTTTTGAAGATCCCCTATGGAGTTTGAGGAGAATATCATGACGGAAATTTAAAACATCCATTATGCTCTACATATGTATAACTACATATACCTATATATATATATATATATATATATATATATATATATATATATATATATATATATATGTATATGTATATATATATGTATATGTATATATATATATATATATATATATATATATATATATATATATATATATATACAGTAGAACCTCCAAAGTTGACCACCTCTCTACGTTGACCACCTCTCTATGTTGACCAAAATTTATTAGTTTGAATGGTCCAAACGCATTTTCAATGGCGATTTACCTCTCTATGTTGACCATCTCCGTAAGTTGTATGTTGACCAATTTTTAGTAGGTTTTACTCTCTGTAACTTGACCACTGATTTTTTCTTGAATTAGATTTTTCCTCCTACTATTCTCAACCTGGTTTCCAGGAATTTCTTTATCAGTCATTCGGATTATCTGAGCAACACTCGCGACCCCCCCCCCTTTTTGGTGCTCCTTTCATTGTTCACTTCCAGTATGGTACTATGGGAGAGAAATACCAGAGATTACCCAGCCTTTTGTTAAGGAGAAATGATATTCTAGCCCTTTGCATGCTTTCATTTCTTGGATTGGCTGTAATTGCTGAAATCTGTCGAAAAAGGTCAGGAGGGTGGGGTATGTGTGTAGCGGTGTAGCATTGAACGAATTACGCAGAATTGGAAAACAACGTGTATCGCTCACATATGAAACACGTTCTGTTCTTTTTGTTCTGGACATCGCGTCGTGGCAGTACCAGTCGTTTATTTGCGAAGTTTTATTAAAAATGGCGCAAAGAAAAGCTCTAAGAGAACTTAAATTAAAGGAGAAAGTGAATCTTCTTAATTTTCTGGAAAGCAGCAGCCAAAGAAAGACAGCAGAAAAATTTGGTGTGAGTAAGACAACTGTGAGCAATATTTTAAAAAGTAAGGAAGAATATCTGGAAAGATATTCTTCTGAAAACGGGGAACTTCAAAGAAAAACGAGACGACGCTGTGAATGAAGCCCCATTTCGTTGGTTTACAGAGATGAGATCAATTAATACAAGAATATCGGGGCTATGCTTCAGGAATTAGCAAAAAAATTTGCAAAAGAATTCGAAATTGAGGACTTCCAAGCATTAGCAGGTTGGCTTAAAAATTCAAACTACGATGCGAGATTTCTCAAAAAGTTTTGTGTGGCGAATCGAATGAGGTTTCAGCTGAAGTGGTGGAGAAGTTTACTGAAAAATTCCCAGAGTTTGCTAAAGATTTTAAAGATGAGGACATCTTTAATGCTCATGAATGCAGTCTCTTCTTTAAAGCAATGCCGGATAGAACTCTAGTAATGAAGGGTGACTCTTGCAAAAGAGGAAAACTTTCAAAACAGCGTTTTACTGTTCTTCTATGTGCTAGTATGACTGGAGAAAAATTGAAGCCTATGGTGATCGGCAAAACCGCAAAACCCAGTGCATTTAAAAATGTAAATTCTGATGACCTTCCTATTTTTTGGAGAGCGAATAAATCTGTTTGGATGACCAGTGCTTTATTAGAAGAGTGGGTTAGAGGAATTGAAGCAGAAATGAGGAAAAAGAAGAGGTCTATTCTACTTACCATGGATAGCTGCCCCAGCCATCTAAAAGTGAATAATCTCACAAATGTGAAGCTAAAATATTTGCCTCTAAATACAACTTCGAAAACCCAATCTTTAGATCAAGGCATTATTCAGTCCTTCAAAGTGCACAACAGAGATCAACTTCTGGAATGGGTGATCATGAAAGCACAAACCTGTGGTCCTTCTTAGTTGGTATCATCAACAGCTGCGTCAGTAAATGCTTTGAATGCTGTTCATTGGATTAATTCCGCTTGGAATAAAGTTACGCAAGCCACGATTAAGAACTGCTACAAGAAAGCCCTATTTGTTACAGCTACAACATCGGTGCAAGAGGATGGGCTTCCTCTATCTCCCTTGCCAGTTTTTGATGGACTTAATTTTGAAGATTATGTTACCATGGACGATGAGTTAGTAACATGTGTTGAACCAGACCCAGAGACAATCTTCAGTGAGATACTCTCTGGGACTAAGCACAGCGAGGGCTCTAAGATACGAGAAACGGACGGCGAAGAGGGTGATGATCCAAGTGACGATGAAACTGAAAACTACCCAACTCTGAAGGAAGACGATGTAAAGCGCATGATTTAGCAACTTAAAGATTTCGCTGAAGAAAAATGCCCAAGCATGCTTAATGGACTTGTAAAATGTGAAATTGCTTTTTATAATTACCAAATGAACAAAAAGAGGACTCAAACAAAAATTGAATCATTTTTTCAAAATTTGTAAAAATGTGCTGTACCTTCAGTAAAAATAAAAACTAGTAAGCGCTAATTTTTTTCTAAATTTTTCCTTAAAAAATACTAAAAAGCTTACTTTTTTCTAATATTGTACTATAGTATATTTTTAAAAAATTCCCTAAGTTGACCACCTCCATAAGTTGACCACTTAGTTACAGTCCCTTGGGTGGTCAACATATGGAGGTTCTACTGTATATATATATATATATATATATATCTGTGTGTGTGTGTGCGTGTGTGTGTGTCTGTATGTGTATGTATCTATATACATTTATATATATATATATATATATATATATATATATATATATATATATATATATATATATATATATATTTATATATATATATATATATATATATATATATATATATATATATATATATATATATATATATATATATATATATATTTATATATATATATATATGTATCTATATACATTTATATATATATATATATATATATATATATATATATATGGGAGTATTGAAATATACATGCACACACATATAATGTGCCGTAAACTCACCAGCTCAGATTTTACACTGAAAGGCAATTAATAAACTTAAGCCATTATGACTAAGCCGCTTACCATATAAAAATTATAAAGAAACAGAAAACTTACCATTAAAGTATTAAATAGTATCCGTCTTTAAGATTATGTGATTAAAGCGACTTATAAACTACTACGCTGGAGATTCTGTGAATGAACCCAATTAATATACTAGAAATTTTTATCGTTTTAGTTTTTTTTATCTGTCCTTTTTTATAAGACGTTTTCCTTCCTTTTTTTTTTTGCCTGGAGGTTTTCTTTTTCTCAAGTGAGTTTATTTTTTGTAAACGATTAAGTTTTAACTATCAATATCTATAGCAAGTTTTTCATTCACTTTTAATTTAATAATTTCTTATAATAGTTTCTTATTATCTAAGTTCTTTAATTAATTCAAAGCGTATTTAATTTGTTTCCTTTATAACAAGTTTCCATGCTTTAATTTCCACATTCCCAATTTAGCAATTGAATAAGGCATTCAAATGATTTGTTTCATAAAATCCTTGTCTTATTGCTTTATTTTTATAAAATAAACTTAATACTTCCATGAGAGGAAAATTGCAGAAGATGGGATTACGTAGTCTAATTCCTGTGTTGCTATGCTGTAATTTTTACACATGCAATTTTGCAATTGAAAAGGTCAAATGAATTGTTTCATTACCTGTTCATTACTTTCAAATGACCTGTCTTATGGCTTTAATTTTACAAAATAGACTTAACTCTTTTATGCGAGTAAAATTTCAGAAGATAGGATTACGTAGTCTAATTCCTGTGTTGCTATGCTGTAATTTTTACATATGCAATTTTGCAATTGAAGAAGGCATTCAAATGACTTGTATCATTAAACACTTGTCTTATTGCTTTAGTTTTACAAAATAGACTTAATACTTCCATGCGAAGAAAATTTCAAAAAGTGGGATTAAGTAGTCAAATTCCCATGAATAGACCTATCATTTCTTTCCGTAGAGCCCTAATTCGTTTGCAGGGGTGTATAGGAAGACAAATACTGTTGCCTCAAAAGGCATCTGAACATCATTGGCATCACTGATATCCTAGTATGTAGAGGATGCCAAGCTGCGGAGGAAAGCTCGTTACATATCCTCTGTGACTGTGAATATTACTCCGCTAAACGTTTTGAGTATCTAGGATACCATCTCATAGAACATTGGGAGTTAACTAGCTTTTCAGTTAAATTACATTTATTTCTGCTGCTGGTCTCTTTTAGATTGAATTGTTTTTCTTACCTGCTGGGATTCTTTAATTAATCCTAAGAAATCGGGGGCATTCTTTTAGTACAATAGACCATTGGTCATGGTGGTGGTGCTCTTTTGAACCACCACAATTAAAGTCCCAGTCATAGACACAGTCATGGGAAGAAGACACTGGACAAAATAGGACTGTGAAAACATTATGTGATCAGATGAATGACGAAATACTTTGTTGTGTACTGATAGAAAACTTCGATTTCGGTTGGAATCCCATGAAGCCATGAACTTATCGTGTCTCGTTTGTACCGTGAAAATGTTTCATGGTAGATGGAACTACTGGTATGGAAATGGTTCCTTAATGTTCGTTAAAGGTAAACTTACAGCAAAACAGCACCTGGACATAATAGCATATCAAAGGTGTTCTTGGATACTTTATTTTACTCCACATGTGACAGATACATTAGATAGTCTAATTCAACTACACATCGAGTAAGAAAATTTTCAACATTTTCTCTGAGAGCCTCAAAACCTAAGTAGTCATATGTCGAAGAGACGCCTCTGTCAGAAATTTCCTCTTCCATCCAATTTACGGGATCTTAAGGTAGATATAACTAATGCATGGTATTCTCTGGACGTAAATGCATTCATAAAGATTGTAGAATTAACCCCTTATTAATGAGAAAATATTTTTCTCATTGATAAGGGGTTAATTATGGGCAAAAAGAAGTCAAATAAAATAATAATCGTAGGTTTCTAATTTATTGTTCATTCTGAGCAAATATACATATATGTGAGACATTGAAAACTACTCCCTACTAGAATTTAAAAGCAAAGACAAATTCCAGCCGTGGAAACTCCTCAAACCCACAAAAACAGGTAAATAACGCTTTAGATAATCTTAAAATATTATCGCATCTCAACATTCAAATATGAGGCTGAGCCATTTTCTTTTACATAGCAGTGTGAAGCTGTTATACAAGCACAGAGGATGACCGAAACGAGAGAAGACTGCCCTCGCGTAAACGTAAGCAGTTCAAATTCAATAGGTTATGAAACTGCTGATGTGCCACTATTAGAACTACTTATGGGTGATAACCTACTAGTCTACTAATAAGTTTTAGATTTGTTTACTCTGAAAGCTATCCGCACATTTCTTTTTAAAGTATTAAAATATTTTGTCCTTAATTAAGAGAGTAAAAGATTTTTTTTACAATTTTTTGATTTTCAAGAGTCGTATGACCTCTTAACAGAAAACTTTCAATGATACAAAAGGAGATCATGATCAACAAATCAACTAGATTTTTAACGTCCAAACCAAGTTCTGGGTATCCACCAGCCTCATTAATCTTACTTTGTAATATGTTCTATAAAATTTTTTCAAAGACAATCTGATTAAAAATACTTTAAAGTTTTCAAAAGAGATTCTATGAAAATGTTAGTTTAACCACAATTCAAAGAACATAAAAGTAAGCTAATTCCTTTTACCAAGAAAGACGTAAATATGCCTCATGAATTATGGGGAAAATGTAATATTTTTTAAATGAATGAAGATTCTGTAACCTCAGTATCATGACGAAAATATGTTTGGAGGAAACCATCTACAAAGCTTAAGAAAAAACCTGGTTCTGGCCGTTAAACGTGTAGTAGGAGGTGTTAAAGTGTTAAAGAATATATAAATCATTGAGACTGGCTGCACCAACGAGGACCGTCTACCTTAAAACAAAGGTTTAAGATGTTTTGAATGTCCCCGGGTGTACAATCCACAGCAGCTCATAATATACAATGCAGTATAAATAAAGTAATAATATTACAAAACAACACATACAAATACAAAACAGTCAAAATAACACTGGAAGTACAATAACAGTAATAATAATAAAATTAAAAAATTAAATTAAAATTAAAAAAATATAAATTAAAATAGAAAATTAAATTAAAATAAAAAAATTAATTTAAATTAATGATAATAATTGCAAGATAATTGCATGAAAAATAAATACAATATTCTGGTACAGTAAAAGTTACATATTCGGAATCAGCCTTGTTCCGGGGCCTTGCAGATTCTCTGAATTTTCCATTATCCAACCGAACAGCTTGCTTAGTTTGGATGAGAGGGTTTTGTTACAAATTAGCTGATCAGCCCAGACACCCTCCAGACCTGGTCTGAGGCCCTTGAAATGTCAATCCTTAGTGAGGGGGCAGTCAAATAGGTAGTGGTCGGACAAACCCGAGCCACCGCAAACACATCTCGTACTAGCCGAATCGGAAAGCTGGAAACATCTAAAATAGGACGGGAATGGGCCGTGCTCGGTAAGGAAAGCTGTAAGGGCTGAATTGGAAATTAGCCTAGTGGAGTTTACT
>CM063510.1:107513296-107515796 GCA_032207245.1 Pardosa pseudoannulata | reverse complement strand
CAAACATTCCAAATATGCTTTCTAGGAGATAATTTTGAGCTAAACATCAGTATGAAAAAGAAGCTATCTATCAAAATAACTGCTTATTTATCAAAAGAAAAATTGCTGCAATATTGCTAAAAGTTTAAAGTTAGTTTGTTAGTGTAGAATGCAAAAGCCATCTTTATATAATAAAAAAATTCCTTAGACCTGAATCTACATCTTAAAGCTTATTCCAAACAGTTACAACATATTTTTCAGCAAGGAGTTTTGAGCTGCCAAATTTCAGTATGTAAAGGAAGCTATCTAATAATTCACTATATAGAATTATTTATTTATCAAAAGAAAATTGTCACAAGTTTAATAAATATTAGCTAGATCATAAAGAAATATAATATAAAGTGTTATCGAAAACAGAAAATTTTTAGTAAATAAATATTTTTATAATACTGAGACTTTTAGCTAGTGCATGATACAAAATTTTTCTTCTATAATTATTTTATTTTTTAACTATCTATATATATAACTGCTAGTACATAAAACGTTTGACAACTAGAAAAAGTTACGATATTTGTTCATGTTCTTTATTTTTTATACATTCTTACTGGAGTAGAATCTAATTATGCTGCATTTTTATCAGTAACTTTGACAGTATGGAAATGATATTGACTTCCTTTACAGCTTGACAAGTGGTACAGCATTTCGTACCAATGTTACTATCTAATCCCTTTAGAAGCGTGAAATTTTTATCATGAATAATAATTTGCCAAGTTTGCTAAAAATTTAAAGTTAGCTTGTTAGTGTAGAGTAGACCTTTATATAATAAAAAAACTTTAGACCTGAATCTACGTCTTAAAGCTTATTCAAACCGTTACAATATATTTTTCAGCAAAGATTTTGAGCTGACGAAATTCAGTATGTAAAGGAAGCTATCTAATAATTCACTATATAGAATTATTTATTTATCAAAAGAAAATTGTCACAAGTTTAATAAATATTTGCTAGATTATAAAGAAATATAACAAAGTTTTATCGAACACAGATAATCTTATGTAAATAAACATTTTTATAATACAGAGACTTTTAGTTTTTTACCAGGCAAAGATAGTGCATGACACGAAATTTTTCTTCTAGAATTATTTTATTTTTTAACTATCTATATAACTGCTAGTAGATAAAACGTTTGATAACTAGAAAAAGTTAAGATATTATTTCTTATTTTTTATTTTTTTGCGTTATTACTGGAGTAGAATCTAATTATGCTGCATTTTTATCAGTAATTTTGACAGTATGGAAATGGATTGACTTGCTTTACAGCTCGACAAGCGGTACAGCATTTCGCACCAATGTTACCGTCTAATCCTTTTAGCGGCGTGCAATTTTAATCATGAATATTAATTGGGAGAAAACTTTATCAGGCTCATTTAATTCTCATAATCTGCTTTACTTAAGAAACCCACATTAAACGAATTAATTAGCGAAAAATTCCTTCTTTTACGGTCCGCGCCCCGTCTAATCATGCTTTTAGAGACTGTCTTTGTGTCAGCAAATTTCTCCCGCGTAAGAAAAAAAAACATCAACCAATTACGAAAAAATTAACTTTTTTCGCGATTTCCAAGATCTTGATTACTTAAGTGCTTTCAAATTAAACATTAAATGAGTCCCCAAGGGAAAAAAGCGCTGGGTTGGGGGAGTTGAAAGAACTTTTTTTACGAATGGATTTTGATATCAATTATTTAAAGCAAGGAGGTGGCAGCTTCACTTCCGTGTGGAGTGACCTAGACAATTTAGTTTAAATCTTTTCACACTACGCCTAAAACGGCCCAGAGTAAATTATACGAATAAAGAAAAATGCATTTGATAAATGCAAGTGAGATATTAACTAATGCTTAAAGTATATAAATAAGACAAAATATATACCATGCACCAAAACTGGGTACTTATAGTATCTGTCTACGTTAAAAACGTCATTTTTGCCAAAAATCATAATTTTTTTATTTCTCTATTGTAAAATTCCAACTTCTAGGCTTCTAAATCTGTTTTTTTTTTGTCTCTACGGCATTGTAAAGAAAAGTTACAGTATTTAAACATCAGTGACAGCTGTCAGAACAAAACGGAAGTAGCGACTTCGGAACCGGAAGTTGTGAATTTTTTGGAAACATTTTTTGGACCAAACTTTTTAAATTTTCATGAAGATTAATTTAAACATTTTTCTAGTATTTTTAATAATTAGCAACTTGGCAATTAGAAAGTTTTGAAGCAAGAACGTGTGGGGAATTTTAAACATGTATTTTAATTTTTTAACAGTTAAAGTTGCTTTCATAAACTTCAAATGCGTTTTTCTCAGAACGGTATTTTTAATAAAATATTGAAACTTGAAATGTGATTTTTTAAAAAGTTTTTAAAATATTTTGTTGAAAATTATTATAAATGCTTTTGATAGTACTTACTAGTAAATGACCTAAAAGCTTTAAATTTAAATAATTTTTAATGATGTTACACTCATAGTTAGATATAAAGG
>CM063510.1:107468296-107505796 GCA_032207245.1 Pardosa pseudoannulata | reverse complement strand
TACGTCGATCGTTATTTTTTTTCTCCCGGGTCTCTTTCCTTGTGCCTTCCCTTTTGAATAAAATCCTGCGATGTCGCCATTTATATCGTATTGTCTGCCTCACCAATTAAGGCAAAACCTTTCACGTGGTAACAAATTGGTTTCAACGGTGGACGTGTGACAAAAATAATGCTTTATTAAGAGAAGTGTTGAATAGAGATCTGAGGCCACTGTGCTAAGAAAAAAGACTGCGTATTCCAAGGCACACAAATAGCAAATTGCCGTGTGTTCTACAGTTTAGTATCATGAGTTTCCCTTTGTGAGGAGGTAATTGTATTACATATTTATTCGAGTATAACACACGTGCTGTATGAAGAAAACGTGGTTGAAATGTGGAAGAACACGGGCTCGAGATTGTAAACCAATTGTAAATGAAGCCGAATGAAAAGCTCCGATTATCTTTAAATGGTATTCTTAACGAAGTTCTTCATGGTTGTTATCCGTTTTCTTAGATCACTGGAAATGTTGGAATACTATGAGAGGGACATGGAAGCTGAAACTAAAAAACTCGTACAACATTCCCTTTTCAGTGGGTAGTTTTTCAGGCGGAGATTATGTTCTTTTTATCCCCTTTTCTTCTATAGAAAAAAATATCAGAAGACACGAGTAAGATAGAGAAGTGAACTACAATCATACTGCAACATTAAAATTGCAAATAGTTCAACATATAGTGAGAAGTGTGAACATTGCATTGAACCTTACAGAAAAGTGTGAACATTGAGATGAGGTTAAACGGTATAAGGTTTTATTTCTAACGTTGCTTAAATATTTTAGCACTATTAAAATGTACACATTATAAGGGTAATTATCTGACAATATGACAAAACTTATCCTAAACGTTATGTGGGGTTTCAGGAACGTGTTTAATGCACTTAATTATACAGAAATAAAAAATTAAAAAATGTTAATACTGCAAAATTTTTAACACTTAAAAGCAAAATTGAGGTTAGCTTACATGTAGCAGAAAAATAATATGGCTTTTTATTTCTTTACAACTACAATTAATCCGACCCTGTCTAGTTAGGTCTTGTGTGGCCAAAAATTCACTATAGAAATACAAACCACATCAAAAGTACATAATCTTAATAAAATGATTACTTTCAGCTGCATAATTATATGCCAAATCTAACGTCACATAATATTACATGCTTTCTCGTTTACAGATAAAAAGGTTATAATATCATACCTATAATAAAAATCAGTTTTTTTCTGTTAATTATGTTAGAAATATTTGTGTGGACGAGACATTTATTAAAGCAGTTAAATTAATAACTGGTGAAACTTCCTCTATGAGCAATATCTGCTTATATATTAGCTTTAAAAAGTTTTCATTATTTTACGTTTGGCTAATTTCACCCTTTTCGAAAAGTGAATTTCATTTTATGCAAAAGTTAAGCCTTAAATACAATTAACACTTTTCCAAGGTACTGGGAATTTTTCACCCCAAGCCTCTTTGAAAAGTTCTAAAAGTCTGGTTTCCGACATTATAAACTTTTTTCACTACATATTTGTGTAAAGTTTTCATTCTTACATGTAAGTCACCCTTTAAACGGGACTGGGAAAGAATTTTTCATTACACAGCATCCGTGTAAATTCTCAGGAACTGGTTTCTTAATTAATAATACTAAAGAATCGGATTTTTAGTTTTAATTTTCGATTTCTAAATAGAATTAAACCTTTATAACGCACTAAGAAAGAAATTAAAAAATAAAAGAAGACAAAGAATCCCTGAAATGTCGCAGAAAAATCATTTCCCACTAAACAAACCTTCTGCACGGCATTTTCAGTTTCAAGTTTTGATTCGTACTTCAATAACTCTTTGTGTAAGACTGGAAGATGACATCCCACAACATAAAATCACTGAAAAGTCTCAGAAATGGTTTCTCCCATAATAAACTGCTAAAAGGAATTTTTAATTTTTAGAAAACTTTTTCACCATCAGCATTCTTGAAAAGTTCTAGAGATCTGTTTTCTAACATTATAAACTTATTGCACTGCATATTTTTGTGTAAAGTTTTGATTCTTATATGCATCTAACCCTTTATAAGGGACTGTGAAAGGATTTCTCTCAGTATAGAATTCCTAAATAATTCACAGAAAACTCGTTTCACATAATAAACTTGCTGAACTGTATTTTTATCTCAAATTTGGATTCCTACATACGAATTAACAATGAACAATATACAATGAAAAATAACTTTGCACGTAGCATCCATGAAAAGTCCCAGAAAACATGCACATAATAAACTTTGATGCACTTCCTTTTTAGTTAAGATCCTTATATACAAATAATCCTTTATAAGATATTGAGAAAGGATTTCCCACAACGTAAAATCTCTGAAAAGTCTCAGAACTGGTTTATCATATACTAGACCTGCTGCACTGCATTTTTAACTTTAAGCTTTAATTCTTAGATGCAAGTAAATCTTTAGGAAACACTTGGAAACAATTTTCCACAGCATTTAACCACCGAAATATTTCAGGAAACTTATTTTTCACAGAATAAACCAGCTGTACTGCATTTTTAGTTTTGGTGATTGAATAAAACATACAAAGAACACCCCAAGACAAGAAAACAAACACAAGATGAGGCTGTATTGCTAGGAATCTTGATTCACTTTTCGAATGAAACAAAGTTTAAACTGGAATAATTGAAAATTACCTTTGTCTTTTTATTAAAGAGCCGATTTCCTATTTAATTTTATGAACTACAAATAACACTACCCAATACACAATTTCCACTCCTGAGAGAGGATAAATTTGTGATATTCATCGCATTAATTATATGCATCTCACCATACTTAATATTGAGAAAGGAACCTAAGAACAGTACAGTTAGTTAATTAAGAATTTGAAGTTCCATTGTGAATAGGGATCTTCTACAGCTATATTAATAGTTCTGCAATTGTTCTCATAAATATTAAGTAATTTCACTCTATCTTGCACATCGATAGCTTTCTTCAGCTCAGATTCAAATCAGACAATATTAGAAATTAAATATTAAGCACCTATAAATTGCTGCCTAATTCTGCTACAGACGCGGGTTCGATGCGTCTGCCGCTTTAGATATATTTTCAGACATTATTCGGCTTATCAGATTAGTCAGTGTTATCAGTAACAAAAGAGTAAATAAATTCCACTAGGACTGCAAACAATAGAACTACGCAAACTTCCATGAAATGGCAATACTGACAGTGTCGGATAAAATCTACATTCTCGTCTTTTTGGGAAGATAAAATTGTAAACGCTTTGTTTTCAGGTTCAGTATTATTTCTGAATAATACGGTATCGACGCCTTTCATTTTCTGCTCATTCATAAATATTGATGAATACTAAGGGAAACATAAACAGGAATAAATAAATATATATATATAAATAAATAAATACACTCGTTTATTTACAAAACAGTATCCCTTTCAGACCATATAACGAAATCTTTTAAAATTTCCACTACCTGTATTAGCTTTATGCTACTTTGTATCACACTTTCTAACTAATGGCAATAGTGTACTATATACTATACTAGTTCAAGTTTTTTTGGAAATTTTTACAACTCCCTGAAATACGTAGTTATTTAAAGTTTATCCCTTTCATGTACTTTAGGTAATTAAAATTCTAGAGTGACCATTTTTATTAACTCGAATTATTATTTGGTTTTGAAATTTTGTTCTTCCAATTGGTAGAGAAATTAATAATTTTTTACATTACTATCAAACGCAGAAACCATGGTTTAGTATCCTATTCCAAAACAGTCCCTTCCATTTAGGCATTAATCGCGTACTTATAAAGTGAAGATTATTTTTAGCTGTTTTTTATAAGCAAATTATCCAAACTAAAAGTTAATTTTAGGATATAACAATGGTGTTATTACTCTCGTATTATCTTTGTATCTCGTATTATATTTGTATTATCCTTGACTTGTATTATCATTTTACAACTTTTTAAAATTATCATTACATCATTCAGATTTATACGTAACTTTCATCAATTAATCATGAGACTAATATTTAAGGCAAGTTTTAGAGAATAATGAAACATTATAAAATATCTATTTTCTAAATTTACCCTTTATATATTTCTCTTCTTCGTCAGATTTTATAAGTTTTTATATTATAGAATTAGGACTTAAATATTGCGATATCTAAATCCATTTGAATATCAGAAAGGTGTAAAGATTTTAACTATTCATATCTTCAAGTGTTCAATTACAGATGAATTAAAAATATCTCTATTTAATGAAAACTTTATTATTTATTACATCAAGTGTTTTAGTATTAGTTTCCTCTAAACCTAAGACTATCTAAGTTAGCTGTTTTGTGCTATCAAAATGTCTAAAGTTAAAGTAAATTTACGGTAGATAACTATCTAAAAAGTGTATTTCTACTCTAGTGAATAATGTGTCATTGCATTTTCTAGCTTTTAAAACCGTGATTTAGCCAGGTAGCTATAAAAATCATTCCCTCGGTTTAGCTAAGCATCAGTGAACAATGCAAATTTCATTTATGTAGTTAGAACCATAGTAAACATTAAAATATTTCTATATTTTGTGATTGCCTAAATATGTCTATGCTTCATCACTTTCTCATGGCGTTTATGTACTAGAGTTGAGCAAAAAAAATTTATATATTTTGTTGTTATCGAATAAAAATGTAGATTTCAATTTTAAAGTTCCCAAGCGTTGAATTTAGTGCTAGATTATAAAAATCTTTAATATATGAAAGTGACTATAATTCGACAAAAAAAACTATTTCTGAAGTTTAGCTGTTTTGTCGAACTGTAGTATTCTAAGAAAAAGAAAGTTTAGAGCATACACATAACTGTTTAAATAATGTATATCAATTTAAATTTCCAGGCATTAATCATGATTCCAGCCTAAATGGACATGGTTTTTATGGGTCTGACAAATATAAAATCTTTTATACGTGTTTTAAGTAGTTGTGTTCGTTATGCATTTTTAACTAACTAGTTTAAGTCAACCCTGAGAAGGTTTTAGGCAGATCAAATTGTTTGGAGATCAATGGAGTGCAGCGATAGCTTTTTTTTTATTCTAACTTGTGTTTGGCGACTACATTCTAGGGGCATTTCATATATTTTCAGTTTAATTACATGCTCAAATAATGAATATAATTCTTTACAAAACTAATAGCATATAAAATGTATTTTTAGAAATACAATTTTTGACTTTTTAACTATTTTTTTATTTATTTCATTTTATCAATTTTAATTTGGCATATTTATTTTATTTTGCATTCAATTGTGGTGGTTTTTATCCGATTATTAGACACAAACTTTTTTTATTATCATTATTTAAATTGAAAGAGTGTTTAACTTTTACCCTAGTTCTATGTTTTATTTCATATTACCAATTTTAATCCGGCATATGTTTTTAAAATTCGTATTCAGTTGTCCTTGTTTTTATTTAATATTGAGATGTCCGTCTTTCCATTGGTAACAATGTCATCATTTGAATGAATAAAATATTTGACATTTACCATATTTCATTACTTATTTTCATTTTATCAATTTTAATTTGGTATATTTCTTTCATTTTGTATTCAGTTGGGCTAGTTTTTATTCAATATTGGGACGTTAGTCTTTTTGCATTGGTAACAACATCATCGTTTGAACAAATAAAATATTTAACATTTACCATATTTATTTGCTTTATTTCATTTTATAAATTTTAATTTGGCATATTTCTTTCATTTATTATTCAGTTGAGCTAGTTTTTAATCAACATTGGGATGTCAGTCTTTTTGCATTGGTAACAACGTCATCGTTTGAACAAATAAAATATTTAACATTTACCGTATTTTTATGCTTTTATTTTCATTTCATCAATTTTAATTTGGCATATTTCTTCAGTTTGTATACAGTTGTGTTAGTTTTTTTTTATCCAATATTGAGCGTCAATCTTTCTCCATAGTTAACGGTATTATAGGTTGAACTGAAAAGTGATTTAATATTTATGTCACGTGAGTACTACTTTTCTTTGTAGATGTACTTTTCTCTTTTAATGATTTGGTAAAAAAAATTAGGCACTTTTCTGTTAGCATAAAAATTCGCGAAATATAACTATTTTTTTTTCTTTAGTTATATATTAGTCACGTTCATAATGAAAATTAAATTTAAACCAATGCGTTATTTATTTTAGGACAATGTGTTGGGGTATTTTTCTGAAAACTTATGTTGCTGCTGTTATATAATCTATAAACTAATTTGAATTAAAAATAATATTTATTTGGGAACCTTTCTTATCCAGAACGAAGGTTAGGTGAAGTGATTAGCTACCTTATAAATTTGCATTATAAATACCTCATAAATATAAATATCTTCACAAAATTTCTGACTCCTCGGGGTTAAACATAACTTCATCCCATTCCAAAATGGTGAATCGTAAATTTCCTTCTCTTGAAGTTCGCAGAATCCCAATTAATAATTAATTATATTGGTGAACATGAATTTCAAACATCACATACAATTAGATATCAAATGCTATCCTGGCTCTTTCTTTATTAAATTCCACAATTTTTCTTCTTTTAAATGAATACAAGGAAATTATATACATACTTTATCAAAATATCTAAAATATTACAGTTTAAATACCACTATACTCCGTTCCAAAATGTCAGAATCGTAAATTTTCTTCTTTTCAAAATCGCAAATTCTAATTAATAATTATATTGGTGAGCCAGAACTTGAAATTCAAAATTTAATTAGCTATTAAATAATGCGTTTCTTTCTTAAACTTCACAAATATTTTTTCTAGATTATTCCGCGCGAATTGCATGCCTACTTTATCGAAATTCCTGACTTATTAGTGCTTAAAACAAGCCATTCCAAAATGGCGAAATCGTAAATTTTAACCCTATTTTAAAATGTTGTTAACGCGCCTTAAATTCTTTTACTCTTTCCTCGGCGCATACGTCATTTCAGGGCAAAGTTAACAACAAGCGGAGGATTTCTATAAACATATTATCCGAATCTATCGGAAACAAACACAATGAATTTCATGCGCGAATATTTGTGTTCCCTTTTAATAAACACGCTGGGAGAGGCGGGAGAGAACAAACAGCACAATTACGTGAAGCTGCGACATTTCATCGAAACGCGAGTTTAGATCCGATAAATCTAGTACAAACATTGGTGACGAAGGAAAAAATAAAAAAGAGTGGAAACATTTATCCATCTCCGTTTATTTTTATGGCGCGGGTTTCATTGTAAAGCGACTGCAACCTTTTGCACGGAAAGAAACAATATTTGTGTTAGGGAAGTCTTTATTTTTGAAACGAAATTATTTCCAATCAAATGAATAAATAGCACTGACGGGAGCATGCGAGAAATTTTCATGAATCAGGTATTTCTTTTCCAGGAGTGTATTAAACGTAAACTTATTTCATTTTTCCTGGCCATATTTATGAAAAATCGTACGATTTGTATAAATATTAGAGTATAAATTAATCTGATGCTAGAGAAAAAATTGCTAAAGTTTTTTTATATATAATAATTTCTGTATAGTGAACCATTTTGGGAAAATTACAATAGTTTAGTATACATTAAAAATAATTTCTATATAATTTTGATGTAATTAGACAAAGAGAATAGGATCTGAATACCTTGAGTTTGACACAGTGCATTCCAAGAAGATTTATTGCATAAAATCCCAAGAAACAAACAAACCTACAAATTTAGATCGATGGAAAATATACAAGTGATCCATGGATAAATTTCAAAATATGCAGCAATTTCTTTGTTATTTTTTTAAATATAACCTTATCCGTAGAATTATGCCGTTTACAAGTTACCGAAAATATACTACATGTTCATATAGATTAAAAATAAACCATATATAAAAATAAACTATATAGCTTATAAATTATTCCGATGCTAAAGAAAAAATTCATAAGGTTTTTTTTACTAATATATCATCACTTCTGAATAGCGAACCATTTTGAGAGTAGGGAAAATTACTATAGTTTAGTACACATTAAAATTAACTTTTTATAACTTGGATGTAATTAGTCAAAGATATGGTTTAGCTTGGGATCGGAATACCTTTTATTTGATATAGTTCGTCCCAAAAGGTTTTATAGCATAAAACCCCAAGCAACAAACAAACCTACAAATTTAGATCGATGGAAAACTTGTACAAGTGATCCATGGATAAATTTCAAAATATGCAGCAATTTTTTTATTATTTTTGAAGTATAACCTCATCTATAGAATGATGCCGTTTACAAGTTACCGAAAATATACTACATCTTCCTGTAGATTAAAAATAAACCATATAAATTAAAAATAAACCATATAGCTTATAAATTAATCTGATGCTGGAGAAAAAATTGCTATAGTTTTTTTTTTACTAATATATAATCACTTCTGAATAGAGAACGATTTTGGGAAAATTACTATTGTTTAGTACACATTAAAAATAATTTCTTTCTAACTTTTGATGTAATTAGTCAAAACTATAGTTTAGCTTAGGATCTGAATACCTTTCATTTGACACGGTGCGTCTCAAGAGGTTTTATTGCATAAACCCCCAAGCAACAAACAAGGCTACTAATTTAGATCGATGGAAAACTTTTACAAGTGATCCATGAATAAATTTCAAAATATGCAGCAATTTTTTTATTATTTTTGAAATATAACCGTATCCATAGAACAGTGCCCTTTACAAGTTACCGAAAATATACTACATCTTCATATAGATTAAAAATAAACCATATAGCTTATAAATTAATCCGATGTTAGAAAAAAAATTGCTTCAGTTTTTTTACTAATATATAATCACTTCTGAATAGCGAACAATTTTGGGAAAATGACTATAATTTAGTACACATTAAAAATAATTTCTTTATAACTTTGATATAATTAGTCAAAGATATAGTTGACCTTAGGATCTGAATACTTTTTATTTGATACAGTGCGTCCCAAGAAGTTTTATTGCATAAAACCCCTCGCAACAAACAAACCTACAAATTTAGATCGATGAAAAACATACAAGTGATCCATGGATAAATTTCAAAGTATGCAGCAATTTTTTTTATTATTTTTGAAATAATACCTTATCTATACAACTGTGCGTTTAGAAGTTACCGAAAATATTCTACATCTTCATATCAATTAAATATAAACCATATGTAAAAATAAACCATATAGCTTATAAATTAATCCGATGCTAGAGAAAGAATTTCTAAAGTTTTTTTTTTCTTTTTACTAATATATAATCACTTCGGAATAGCGAACCATTTTGGAAAAATTACTACAGTTTAGTGCACATTAAAAATAATTTCTTTATAAATTTAATGTAATTAGTCAAAGATATAATTTAGCTTAGTATCTGAATAACTTTTATTTGATACAGTACGTTCCAAGAGGTTTTATTACATAGAACCCCAAGCAACAAGAAAAACTACTAATTTAGATCAATGGAAAACTTGTTTAAGTGATCCATGAATAAATTTCAAAATATACAGCAATTTTTTATTATTTTTGAAGTAAAAACCTTATCTATATAATGGCGCCACTTACAAGTTACCGAAAATATACTACATCTTACAATAGAATAAAAATAAACCAAATGTAAAAATAAACCATATAGCTTATAAATTAATCCGATGCTAGAGAAAAAATTGCTGAAGATTTTTTTTTACTAATATATAATTACTTCTGAATAGTGAACCATTTTGGGAAAATTACTATAATTTAGTACACATTAAATATAATTTCTTTATAACTTTGATGTAATTAGTCAAAGATATAATTTAGGTTAGGAACTGTATATCTTGTATTTGACACAGTATATCCCAAGAGGTTTTATTACATAAAACCCCAAGCAACAAACAAACCTACAATTTTACATCAATGGAAAACTTGTACAAGTGATCCATGAATAAATTTCAAAATATGCAGCAATTTTTTATTATATTTGAAATATAACCTCATGCATAAATTAGTCCCATTTACAAGTTAACGAAAATATACTACATCTTCATATAGATTAAAAATAAACCATTTAGCTTATAAATTAATCCGATGCTACAGAAAAAATTGCTGAAGTTTTTTTTACTAATATATAACTTCTGAATAGCGAACCATTTTGGAAAAATTACTATACTTTATTACACATTAAAAATAATTTCTTTCTAATTTTGATGCAATTAGTGAAAGATATAGTTTAGCTTAGGATCTGAATACCGTGAATTTGACACAGTACGTCCCAAACGTTGTATTGCATAAAACCCCAAGAAACAAACAAACCTACTAATTTACAACCATGAAAAACTTGTACAAGTGATCCATGAATAAATTTCAAAATATGCAGCAATTTTTTATTATTTTTTAAATATAACTTTATCCATACAAGGATGCCGTTTAGAAGTTACCGAAAATATTATACATCTTCATATCGATTAAAAATAAACCGTATAGCTTATAAATTAATCCGATGCTAGAAAAAAATTGCTGAAGTTTTTTTTACTAATATATAATCACTTCTGAGTAGCGAACTATTTGAGAGTAGGGAAAATTACTATAGTTTAGTGCACATTAAAATTAATTTTTTTATAACTTTGATGTAACTAGTCAAAGATATGGTTTAGCTTAGGATCTGAATACCTTGCATTTGACAGAGTGCATCCCAAGAGGTTTTATTGTATAAAACCCCAAGAAAGAAACAAACCTACTAATTTAGATCGATGGAAAACTTGTACAAGTGATCCATGAATAAATTTCAAAATATGCAGCAATTTTTTATTATTTTTTAAATGAACCTTATCTATAGAATGGTGCCGCTTACAAGTTTCCGAAAATATACTACATCTTAAAATAGATTAAAAATAAACCATATGTAAAAATAAACCATATACCTTATAAATTAATCTGATGCTATAGAAAAAATTGCTTAATTTTTTTTACTAATATATAATCACTTCTGAATAGCGAACCATTTTGAGAATAGGGAAAATTACTATAGTACTCATTAAAAATAATTTATTTCTAACTTTGATGTAATTAGTCAAAGGTATGGTTTAGCTTAGGATCTGAATACCTTGCATTTGAAACAGTGCGTCCCAAGAGGTTTTATTGCATAAACCCCCAAGCAACAAATAAGCCCACTAATTTAGATGTGTGGAAAACTTGTACAAGTGTTACATTAATAAATTTCAAAATATACAGCATTTTTTTTACTTTTGAAGTATAACCTTATCTATAGAACGGTGCCGTTTACAAGTTACCGAAAATATAATACATCTTCATATAGATTAAAAATAAACCATATAGCTTATAAATTAATCCGATGCTAGAGAAAAAATTTCTAAAGTTTTTTTTACTAATATATAATAACTTCTGAATAGTGAACCATTTTGGGAAAAGTGCTATAATTTAGTACACATTAAAAGTAATTTCTTTATAACTTTGATATAATTAGTCAAAGATATAGTTGACCTTAGGATCTGAATACTTTTTATTTGATACAGTGCGTCTCAAGAGGTTTTATTGCATAAAACCCCAAGCAACAAGCAAACCTACTAATTTAGATCGATGGAAAACTTGTATAAGTGATCCATGAATAAATTTCAAAATATTTAGCAATTTTTTATTATTTTTTGAAATATAGCCTTATCCATAGAACGGTGCCGTTTACAAGTTATTGGAAATATACTACATCTTCATATAGATTAAAAGTAAACCATATATAAGTTTTGTATGAATACTCAAGAGTATAGTTTGGATTTACTTCTCAACGTCAATTTTCAATCTATTTGCTATCTTCATAACCTTTTGTTCAGCTTCTGAACTAAGATATTCTATATTTTGAAGGATGCTATATCAAACATTGTTTTTTGAATAAGTACACTGCTTTAAATAAAACAGTATTTCGTCCATTTAGTGTGCTTAACTAATATCTTTTGATTTCTAATCACTTAATAGTAAAATTTTAATACTAAAACGCTATAAATTTTTGTGCAACCATCATGATTAAAGATTGATTTACTTTATATTTTAACTTTTAAATTAAATTTCTTTTTTTATAAAAATAAAATTTAATCAGAAAATGTCAATATATTCAGTTATTTTACAGGTATGCGAGGAATTTAAAAACTTCCTATTTCGAAATTACTTGTTTCAGATACTTGTAATTTTACAATATTTTTTCCATACTTCTACATCGATGCGTTAGAAAATACCCATATGTTTTGATTCAAAGAGGCAGTATTGATAAAAAAAACTCTCCTTTTTCCTAAAGTTTATATTACATTTTGCTTCTTTATCATTTTCAAATTATCAGAACATTACGTATCTGCTTAAATTTGAAACTGAGATTTGAAAATATAACAGAAAGTAATATATATTCTTGATACATCACTTACATTTAAGAATACGTATACGTATTAATATTATCAAGGCTTACAAAAATATACAAAATTAAGAATTATAATTTACAGTAAAATACAATAATACGTCCAGATTACAAAATGAACTTTTGTTATTTTGAATTTAAATTTTTTATAAATAATAAATTTAAAAACCTTATATTTGTATACTTCTTGTATGATTTACTGTTAGAAACATTTTTTAAAATCTTTTGGGATAGTTTTTGGCTCTATGAACTTCTTTTAAGCTAAAACCAAATCTTAAAGCCAATTCTAAATTGTTTGAACTTCTATGTCAAATAAGAGGTTCTAATCCACAGATTTTGATTCATAAAGGAATTCCTTCTTCAATAAAAGCTGTTATATATTCAAAAATTTATAGAATATTTTATACTTATTTCATTTTTTAAATCATCAAAACTTTACTCTCTATTTAAATCTTAAAATCTTAATAACATTTGATAATATCGGAAAAATTGTATAGATTTTTGGTACATAACTTACTTTTAAAAATACTATATGCATCTTAAAATCCCTAAAATTTACTTAATATATAAAATAGAACATTTTATACTTATTTCATTTTTATATCATCAAAACTTTACTCTCTGTTTAAATCTTAATGGCATTTGATAATATCGGAAAAATTGTATAGATTTTTGGAACATAACTCATTTTTAAAGAAACTATATGCATCTTAAAATCCCTAAAATTTACTTAATATATAAAATAGAACAGTTTTACTTATTTCATTTTTAAATCATCAAAACTTTAGTCTCTATTTAAATCTTAAAATCTTAATAATATTTGATAATATCAGAAAAATTGTATAGGTTTTTGGTACATAACTTATTTTCAAAGATACTATATACATCTTAAAATCCCTAAAATTTACTTAATATATAAAATAGAACATTTTATACTCATTTCATCTTTTAAATCATCAAAACTTTAGTCTCTATTTAAATCTTATAATCTTAATAACATTTCATAATATTGGAAAAATTGTGTAGATTTTTGGTGCATAGCTTATTTTTAAAGATACTATATGCGTCTTAAAATCCCTAAAATGTGCTTAATATATAAAATAGGACATTTTATACTTATTTAATTTTTTAAATCATCAAAACTTTAGTCTCTATTTAAAATTAAGACATTTGATAATATTGGAAAAATTGTGTAGATTTTTGGTGCATAGCTTATTTTTAAAGATACTATATGCATCTTAAAATCCCTAAAATTTACTTAATATATAAAATAGAACATTTTATACTTATTTAATTTTTTAAATCATCAAAACTTTACTCTCTATTTAAATCTTAAAATCTTAATAACATTTGATAATATCGGAAAAATTGTATAGATTTTTGGCACATAACTTATTTTTAAATATATATGCATCTTAAACCTAAAATTTTTAATATATAAGATATATATTGTAATTTACAGAAAAAAAATAAAATTGTGTTCAAATTACATAAAAGTATCTTTGTTGCTTATATTTTAGGATTTTATGAATCGTAAATTTAAAAGCATATCTTTTATTTCATATTTGCCTGCTTCTTACACAATTTTTTTTTTGAAAAATGGAGTAAATGTTTATAATTAAATAAAAAATTCAGAGGGAGTTATAAAACGATTATGTAAAAGTCTTTAAAAGGACGTAGAACGTCGAAAGCTGCCATGCGGGTCTCTCTGCTAACTTCTCATTTCTTCCCTAGCTTTATCCCTATCTTAATTTAAAAGTATATCCTCTATTTTACCTTTGTGTACTTCTTACCAAAGCTGCTTAGATAAATAGTAAATTTATTCCTAGAAATATTTTTTAACTTTCTTTAAGTCTTGTTTAGCCCTATGAGCTTCTTTTTAGCTAAACAATGTAAATTGAGGCATACTGCAGAAATCATTCAAACTGTTATGAAGTTTACTGTTCATATTCACATTTGAACCCACATATTTTGATTCAAAGAGGCAGCTCTTGGGGAAACTCTCCTTTTTCCTAAAGTTTATATTGCATTTTGCTCCTTTATCTTTCTCAATATCATCAGAATATTACTGATCAATTAAAATTTTAAAATAAGATTTGAAAATATAGAAGAAAGTAATATAGATTCTTGATACCTCACTTACATTTAAGAATCCGTATACATATTAATATTATTAAGGCTTACAAAAGCATACAAAATTAAGAATTATAACTCTATTTTATACTTCTTGCATAATTTACTGTTAGAAACATTTTTAAAAATCTTTTGGGATAGTTTTTGGCTTTATAATCTTATTTTTAGCTAAAGCCAAATCTTAAAGCCAATTCTAAACTATTTGAACATCGTTGTCAAATAAGAGGTTCTAACACACAGGAATTTCTTCTTCAAAAAAAGCTGTTACATTTTCTAAAATTTATACAACATTTTATACTTATTTCATTTTTTAAATCACCATATCTTTAGTCTCTATTTAATTCTTAAAATCTTAATACATTTGATAATATCGGAAAAATTGTATAGATTTTTGGTACATAACCTATTTTTAAAGATACTATATGCAATTTAATATCCCTAAAATTTACTTAATATATAAAATAGAACATTTTATACTTATTTCATTTTTTAAATCATCAAAACTTTACTCTCTATTTAAATCTTAAAATCTTAATAACATTTGATAATATCGGAAAAATTGTATAGATTTTTGGTACATAACTTATTTTTAAAGATACTATATGCATCTTAAAATCCCTAAAATTTACTTAATATATAAAATAGAACATTTTATACTCATTTCATTTTTTAAATCATCAAAACTTTACTCTCAATTTAAATCTTAATGACAGTTGATAATATCGAAAATATTGTATAGATTTTTGGTACATAACTTATTTTTAAAGTAAATATATGCATCTTAAAATCCCTAAAATTTACTTAATATATTAAGATATATATTGTATTGTAATTTACAGAAAAAAGTAAAATTGTGTTCAAATTACATAAGGAGTAACTCTTGTTACTTAATATTTAAACTAGGAAAGCGTTTTATGAATCGTAAATTTAAAAGCATATCTTTTATTTCATATTTGCCTGCTTCTTACACAAGTTTTTTTTGAAAAATGGAGTAAATGTTTATAATTAAATAAAAAATTCAGAGGGAGTTATAAAACGATTATGTAAAAGTCTTTAAAAGGACGTAGAACGTCGAAAGCTGCCATGCGGGTCTCTCTGCTAACTTCTCATTTCTTCCCTAGCTTTATCCCTAGCTTAATTTAAAAGTATATCCTCTATTTTACCTTTGTGTACTACCAAAAGACCGCACCGAACGATGATAGAAATTTATTCCTAGAAATTTATTTTTTTAACTTTCTTGTTAGAGCTTCTTTTTCAAAAGAATTGTGAAAAAAAAGAAATATTTGTTTGTAAAAAAAGAAGTTTATGAGTTTTTCATATTCTTTTCTATTTGATTAAAGGCAGTTTTAAAAAAACTTACATTCTTTTTTTTTTTACTTATATATCTCTTTTTTCTTAATATAATCGAATTATAGTTAAAATTTTAAAATGAGATTTGAATAGAAGAAAAATTGCCTTATGTCTGTCAACTATTAGAATATCTATATTGAGATTCAAGGCTTTCAAATTTAATAGTTTTCCTTTATGTTTCATAATATTCGAGAAGCTTAAAACCTTTTACTTTTACTTTTTTCTTTTTGGGTATAATTAAGCTCGATTATTTATTTGAGAATATCCTATGAGACTCATCAGACTTCAAAAAATAAAATATACTTGTTGCATAGATATTTTACTTCTTGCGATGTTTTTCTTCTTTAAAACCAGTACTGACATATTAAAACTAGATAACAGAAGCGTTTATAAAATTTGTAGTTTGGTATTACCGACAACTTTACTTAGTGGGACTAAAAATATACCCATGTACTCATAGAAATTTTAGCATTTGAGTAGTTCAAATATTATCCTGTCATGCATATTTACGTATAAATGAGATATTTTATTACTATTTTTTAACATATGTAAAACTTACTTCTCTATTTAAATACGACATCTGAATTTTTGTTTGTTTTTTGTATGTTGTACATACTTTCTTTTTTTAACATATATCTTACTAAAATCTACAAATATAAAATAAAATAATAGTTTGCTTTCTATTGTTTTTTCTTTTCTGTTTGGCAAATCTTTTTTTAATAACATTTGTATATTAGAAAATTTTATAATTTTTTTGATTATATTTTTAAATACTTATATGCATCTTTTTTTACTTAAATATATGGTTGATTTAAAGAAAACATTTAATTTTTTTTAACTGTATCATAACAAATTATTACTGTAAAATCTATTATTTTTAAAATCGTATTATATTGATATTCTTTTAGATACATCAACAAATCAGCTCTTTTAAAATTTAAATGTATACTATAATCGATAAAAAATTAATCGATAAAAATAATAATTGTTTAAATTTACATAAATATAACTTTGTTACATCTTGTAAGAAAAAAGAAAATTACAGGAAAATTTATTAATGTTTTAAAACAGTATTTTTAATTGGACTGTGATGTCGGACTGTCTTTTGCTTCTTTTTTACACCTACTAAATCAAGTATTTAAAAATGGAGTAAATATATTAAATTATAAAAAAACGAAAGTAATTGTAAAGTTTTAAATTTACAACTGTAAATGTAACATTTTTACGGCAGTCATGTTGGAAAAAGAAACTTATGGAAAAGACTTATTCTAAATGTTTAAAAAAAGATATCTTTATTGGACTGGGATGTTGGACTGTACCTTTAGCCTTTTTTTTAAGAAAAAAAAAAATCAGCTTTTAATAGAAATTTATATTATAATCGATAAATTGAAAGTAATTGTAAATTTTTAAATTAAACTGTAAAAGTAACTTGTACTGTTGCAAGAAAAAGAAAACTTATGGGGTAAAACTTATTCTATTTTAAAAGTAGATATTTTTAATTTAGACTGTGATATTGAAACTGCTTTTCGTCTTTTTTTTAAATATATCACACTAAATCAGCTCTTAATGGAGAAAATGCATATTATAATCAATAAAAAATTTAAAGAATTGTAAATTTTAAATTTACAACTGTATGTAACTTTCTGTATAGTGTTTCTTTAAAAAAATTGTGAAAAATGTAAATTATAATCGATAAAAACTGTAAAGTAATTGTAAATTTTTTAATTTATGACTAAAATGTAACTTCATATCGGCAGCTTATGTAAGAAAAAGAAAACTTACAGAAGAAAAACTTATTCTAATGTTAAATATATATTTTAATTGGACTGTATTTCTTTTTTAAAATACATACAATAAATCACTTTAAAAATGGTTTAAATGTATATTATAATCGATAAACCTATAAGTAATTGTAAATTTTTAAATTTATAACTGTAAATGTTATTTGTACGCAGTCATATAGAAAAAGAAAACTTATAGGGGTAAAAACTTATTCTAAATGTTAAAAGTAGAAATTTTTAATTGGTCTGTGATATTAAACTTTATCGTCTGTTATATATAATTTTTTTATATATATAATATTTTATTATATATATATATATATATATATATATAATAATATATTATTATATATGTGTGTGTGTGTATAAATCACTAATCAGCTCTTTAAAATGGAGAAAATGTGTATCATAATCGATAAAAACTGTAAAGTAATTGTAAATTTTTAAATTTATGACTGTAAATGTAACTATCATGTACAGCAGTGATGTAGCTCTTTAAAAAAGGAAGTAAATGTGTATCATAATCGATAAAAACTGTAAAGTAATTGTAAATTTTTAAATTTACAACTTGTAAAATTTTAAATTTACAACTGTAAATGTAACTTCCTGTATATCAGTGATGTAGCTCTTTAAAAAAATGGAGTAAATGTATATTATAATCGATAAAAACTGCAAAGTAATTGTAAAGTTTCATATTTACAACTGTAAATGTAACTTCCCTTTACGGCAGTCATGTAGGAAAAAGAAAACTTACAGTAGAAAAACTTATTCTAAATGTTTAAAAATAGGTATTTTTAATTGGACTGGGATGTTGGACTGTACCTTTCGCCTTTTTTTAAGATACATCACAATAAATCAGCTTTATAAAAATGGTTTAAATGTATATTATAATCGATAAAAACTGTAAAGTAATTGTAAATTTTTTAATTTACAACTGTAAATGTAACTTCCCTTACGGCAGTCATATAAGAAAAAGAAAACATAGAGGGGTAAAAACTTATTCTAAATGTTAAAAGTAGATATTTTTAATTAGACTGTGATATTGAACTGCATCTTTCGTCTTTTTTTAAAATATATCACACTAAATCAGCTCTTTAAAAATGGAGAAAATGTATATTATAATCAATAAAACCTGTAAAGTAATTGTAAATTTTTAAATTTACAACTGTAAATGTAACTTCCCTGTACTGAAGTCCTGTAAGAAAAAGAAAACTTATAGGGGTAAAAAACTTATTCTAAATGTTAAAAGTAGATATTTTTAATTAGACTGTGATATTGAACTGCATCTTTCGTCTTTTTTTTTAAATATATCACACTAAATCCGCTCTTTAAAAATGGAGAAAATGCATATTATAATCAATAAAAATTGTAAAGTAATTGTAAAATTTTAAATTTACAACTGTAAATGTAACTTTCCTGTACGGCAGTGATGTAGTTCTTTAAAAAAGGAAGTAAATGTGTATCATAATTGATAAAAACTGTAAAGTAATTGTAAATTTTTAAATTTATGACTGTAATTGTAACTTCCCTATACTGCAGTCATGTAGGAAAAAGAAAACTTACAGGAGAAAAACTTATAAATGTTTAAATACAGGTATTTTTAATTGGACTGTACCTTTCGCCTTTTTTTAAGATACATCACAATAAATCAGCTTTATAAAAATGGTTTAAATGTATATTATAATCGATAAAAACTGTAAAGTAATTGTAAATTTTTTAATTTATAACTGTAAATGTAACTTCCTGTACGGCATATATAAGAAAAAGAAATATTTATATAAAAACTTATTCTAAATGTTATAAAGTAGATATTTTTAATTACTGTGATATTAAACTGCGTCTATCGTCTGTTTTATATATATATATATATATCACACTAAATCAGCTCTTTAAAAATGGAGAAAATGTATATTATAATCAATAAAAATTGTAAAGTAATTGTAAAATTTTAAGTTTACAACTGTAAATGTAAATTCCCTGTACGGCAGTGATGTAGCTCTTTAAAAAAGTAAGTAAATGTATATCATAATTGATAAAAACTGTAAAGTAATTGTAAAGTTTCAAATTTACAACTGTAAATCAGCTCTTTAAAAATAGAGAAAATCTACATTATAATCAATAAAAATTGTAAAGTAAATGTAAAATTTTAAATTTACAACTGTAAATGAAACTTCCCTGTATGGCAGTGATGTAGATCTTTAAAAAAATAAGTAAATGTATATCATAATTGATAAAAACTGCAAAGTAATTGTAAAGTTTCAAATTTACAACTGTAAATGTAACTTCCCTGTGAGGCAGCCATGTAGGAAAAAGAAAACTTACACAGGAAAAACTTATTCTAAATGTTTAAAAATAGGTATTTTTAATTGGACTGTGATGTTGGACTGTACCTTTCGCCTTTTTTTAAGATACATCACAATAAATCAGCTCTTTAAAAATAGTTTAAATGTATATTATAATCGATAAAACCTGTAAAGTAAATGTAAATTTTTTAATTTATAACTGTAAATGTAACTTCCATGTACAGCAGTCATATAAGGAAAAGAAAACTTATAGGGGTAAAAACTTATTCTAAATGTTAAAAGTAGGTATTTTTAATTAGACTGTGATATTGAACTGCGTCTTTCATCTTTTTTTTTAAATATATCACACTAAATCAGCTCTTTAAAAATGGAGAAAATGTATATTATAATCAATAAAAATTGTAAAGTAATTGTAAAATTTTAAATTTACAACTGTAAATGTAACTTTCCTGTACGGCAGTGATGTAGTTCTTTAAAAAAGGAAGTAAATGTGTATCATAATCGATAAAAACTGTAAAGTAATTGTAAATTTTTAAATTTATGACTGTAAATGTAACTTCCCTATACGGCAGTCGTGTAGGAAAAAGAAAACTTACAGGGGAAAAACTTATTCTAAATGTTTAAAAATAGGTATTTTTAATTGGACTGTGATGTTGTACAGTATATTTCGCCTTTTTTAAAGATACATCACAATAAATCAGTTCTTTAAAAATAGTTTAAATGTATATTATAATCGATAAAACCTGTAAAGTAATTGTAAATTTTTAAATTTAGGACTGTAAATGTAACTTCCCTATATGGCAGTCATATAAGAAAAAGAAAACTTATAGGGGTAAAAAACTTATTCTAAATGTTAAAAGCGGGTATTTTTAATTAGACTGTGATATTGAACTGTATATTTCGTCTTTTTTTTAAATATATCACACTAAATCAGCTCTTTAAAAGCTTAGAAAATGTATATCATAATCGATAAAAACTGTAAAGTAATTGTAAATTTTTAAATTTACGACTGTAAATGTAACTTCCCTGTACAACAGTCATTTAGGTAAAAGAAAACTTACAGGGGGAAAAACTTATTCTAAATGTTTAAAAATAGGTATTTTTAATTGGATTGTGATGTTGGACTATGTCTTTCGCCGTTTTTTAAGACACATCACACTAAATCAGCTCTTTAGGAAATGGGATAAATGTGTATTAGAATCGATAAAACTGTAAAGTAATGGTAATTTTTTACATTTACAACTATACATGTAACTTCCCTGTACGGCTGGCAGGAAAGGAAAGCAAAAATTTACAGAGGGAAAAAAAGTTATTCTAAAAGTAAAAAAGTAACTCTAAATGTTTAAAAATATTAGAAATGTTAATTTTAATAACGTTTTCCTATTTAAAATCATAAAATTAATTTTTTAAAAAATGCAATTAAAAAAGTCTGACATTTTTGATTGAATTCTGGTAAAGAATGAAATTATTAAAGGATTAAAACCACCGTGTCTCAAAGAATAGAGAGGAATTATCAAAGTTCATGAACAATTACCTAACTAAACAGCACTTTTACAACAAGCAAATAAGAAAAGCTGCCTCTGTACGAATGTGTGGGTTGTCTTTCTTAAAAGAACGTCATTTATGTAACAAGTGATGGTCATTCAGATCTCTGGGGACACAATACACAAAAGGCGATGTCATTATCTAAAACCTTCTTTACTGCTCATCGGTCACTCCTTCGATTGTATCTTTTCAAAAGATTAGAAATTTAAAACAACTCTATAATGCTTATCCAATACTATATAATAGTGCTGTTCAGGGCTTTTCTATCAAACAGAAATGACAATGATATATATTACTAAAACAAAAGATGTACATTTAGACTGAATGCTGTACATTAAAGTTAAAACATGAAAAGGTTAATCTTTGTTCCTTATACAGAAATTTTCAAAATATAGCATATTTTCTAATGCTTTTAGATATTTAACAAAATGTGTACACATAATTTCAAAAGTGTGAGATTATGTGTGAGAATATGTGTGATTTGAGATTATGCACATATAATCTCAAATTCAAAACAACTTACTAATGAAAGTTAAATAATTAAAAATTTAAAACAACTCACTAATGCTTGTCCAATAATATATAATAGTGCTAAGCAGGGCTTTTCTATGAAACAAAATGGAAAATGATATATATTACTAAAACAAAAAATTTGCATTTAGTCTTAATGCTATACATTAAGTTAGAACAGGAAAGAGTAAATCTTTGTTCCTTATACAGAAATTTCCAAACTATAGCATATCTTCTAATACTTTTAGATTATTAGCGAAATGTCTACACATAATCTCAAAAGTATGAGATTATGTGTGATTCGATATTATGTACACATAATCTCAAATTCAAAAGATTAGAAATTTAAAACAACTCCCTAATGCTTGTCCAATACTATATAATAGTGCTGTCCAAGGCTTTTCTATCAAACAGAACGGACGAAGATAGATATAACTAAAAAATGTACATTTAGTCTTAATGCTGTACATTAAGTTAGAACATGAAAAGGTAAATCTTTGTTCCTTATACAGAAATTTCCAAACTATAGCATATCTTCTAATACTTTTAGATTATTAACGAAATGTGTACACATAATCTCAAAAGTATGAGATTATGTGTAATTTGAGTTTAGGTACACATAATCTCAAATTCAAAAGATTAGAAATTTGAAACAACTCTCTAAAGCTTGTCCAATACTATATAACAGTACTGCCCAGGGCTTTTCTATCAAACAGAACTGATAATGATATATTACTAAAACAAAAAATGTACATTTAGTCTTAATGCTGTACATTAAGTTAGAACATGAAAAGGTAAATCTTTGTTCCTTATACAGAAATTTCCAAACTATAGCATATTTTCTAATACTTTTAGATTATTAACGAAATCTGTACACATAATTTCAAAAGTGTGAGATTATGTGTGAGAATATGTGTGATTTGAGATTTTGTACACATAATCTCAAATTCAAAAGATTAGAAATTTAAAACAACTCTCTAATGCTTGTCCAATACTATATAATATTGCTGCTCAGGTATTTTCTATCAAACAGAATGGACAATGATATATATTACTGAAACAAAAATGTACATTTAGTATTAATGCTGTACAATAAGTTAGAACATGAAGAGGTAAATCTTTCTTCCTCATACAGAAATTTCCAAACTGTAGCATATCTTCTAATACTTTTAGATTATTAACGAAATGTGTACACATAATCTCAAAAGTATGAGATTATGTGTGATTTGATATTATGTACACATAATCTCAAATTCAAAAGATTAGAAATTTAAAACAACTCTCTAATGCTTGTCCAATACTATATAATAGTGCTACCCAGGGCTTTTTCATCAAACAGAACTGAAAATGATATATATTACTAAAACAAAAAATTTACATTTAGTCTTAATGCTATAAATTAAGTAAGAACATGAAAAGGTAAATCTGTGTTCATTTTACAGAAATCTCCAAACTATAGCTTATATTCTAATTCTTTTAGATTATTAACGAAATATGTACACATAATTTCAAAAGTATGAGATTATGTGTGAGAATATGTGTGATTTGAGATTTTGTACACATAATCTCAAATTCAAAAGATTAGAAATTTAAAACAACTCTCGAATGCTTGTCCAATACTATATAATAGTGCTAAGCAGGGCTTTTCTATCAGAATGGACAATGATATATATTACTAAAACAAAAAAATTACATTTAGTCTTAATGTTATACAATAATTTAGAACACGAAAAGGTAAATCTTTGTTTCTTATAGAGAAATGTCTAAACTATAGCATATCTTCTAATACTTTTAGATCATTAACGAAATGTGTATGCATAATCTCAAAAGCACAATGCCTTTATTACTGGCATTAAGTTCTATGATTAAAAATTATTATTAAAATATTCAGTTTTATCTTTAAGGAGAACAATCATTTTCGAATTGAAAAATCCTCATTGTAATAACTTACTTTTAATTAAAGTCCAATAAAAATGTTTTGCACTGTTTAGAATAAAATTTTTCTAAGATCATTAAAAGTATAACTTAAACAAATTGTTTAGGTTTTTTAACTCAAACAATATAATAAATATATGCACTTTCACCAAGTGGGAAAAAGTTTAACTTACTACAAAATAACTTCAAAAATTTGCAAATTTGAAACTAAATTTTTATAGCAAATAGAAGCTATTATCTGTTTTATTCTGAGAAAAATTATACTAATATTAACAATGTATTATATTTTATAGACACATGAAAGGTATATTATTTTAAATTTTAAATTTCTCTATAGCTTTTAAAATTTTTGTTTTAAAATATGAGATTCCTATAAATTTTGGTTATTGTGAAAATATTCGTTTCTTCATATATTTTAAAGGATGTTAAGAAACATAAATAATATTAATGCGAGCAATGTATTATATTTTATAGTACAATAAAAGCTATTCATTTTAAATTTTCAACCTATTTGCAATATTTATTTCTTTACTTTAAAATGCTATATTTCTTATAAAATTTTGTTTGTTTGTTTATCTTTAAAGGAACTAAGAGATATAAAATATATTATTGCGAGCAATATACTTTTATAGCAATGTAAGCTATTCTGTTTTAAGTTATACTTTAAATTTTAATTATATTTTAAATTATCTTTTATTTTTTTAATTTTTAAATGTTAGATTCCTTTGAACTTTTGCCTATTATTAATATATTCGCTTTCTATTTATCTTTAAAGAGAACAATCGACATCAGTTAGTAGGTACTCAGGAGTATTTTTTTTTCACTTTTTATTCCATATTGATTTATTATCGTGGAGGGAACTGTTTTGTAGTAAATATGCGATAGCCTATTCTTTAGAGAAAGCTTTTTCTCTAATAAAGATCAATATATTATAGCAGTCCTAAACAAAAGAAAGATAATGCACTACTAGAGGTTACAAAAGTCTTAAAGTTCCCACTTCAAAGTCTATTCGCTTTTTACGTTATGTCCGGTAGAGTTACTAAATGTTTATTGAAATATTCGTTATGAAGACAGTAAAAGTTCGTTAGAGTGAAGACAGTAATCAAAATGGAAACTGTGCATATGCTAGATGTTACAATAACTCAAATGTTCAACGTTCTACGTCTAATGGATTTTGAGTTATGTGAAACTCGTACTTACGTAAATACATAGGTCAAGTCACTACTGAAAGGTTATTTAGGAATGGCCAAAATGGATATTTAAAGTTTCAAAGTTAAAGTTTTATTGTACTTAATCAAAGACGTAAAAACGAAACCCGCAAAAATTGATTCAGGCTGTATTAAAATTGGTTATTCTATTGAAATGTGATCAACGAACTTTTTCGCTTTTACAATACATTGAAAACCTTTTGCTTTTACTGTATACCACGAACAATATACACTTTTAATGCTTTCTACGCTTCTATACCTCTTGTGAAACTCAAGGAACTAAATTTTAAGTGGAAAATAATTTGTTATAGAGTCTTAAATTTAGTTACATTTTTCAGTATAAAATTTAAAGTTTTATATCTAACGTACATCATATAATTATTTTCTCTTATGGGGAGGTACTCCAAAAAGTTAAAGTCCTACAAAGAAGTAAAAAGACTGTATTTGAATTACAAGAATACATTCTCAGTTTCTTCCTTAAATATCTTAATAAAAGGTCGACTAAAATGATTCCCGCTTTTTTATGGATATTATTATAGATAAAATCTACCCTTAAGCCAGAAGTAATAAAATGGCTGATATTGTATTTAAATAACTCAAAGAAGAGTTGTCAAACGATTTATACAAAATACATCGGCAAATATTTTAAGGGCACCAATGAATTTCTGTTAACAACTATTAAATTATTCTGCAAATATGACATTTAAATGCTCACAAAAGGCTCGGAATCGAAGTTCAAGCAGTTACTGTGTCAATCAGATTTTCTAAAGATAATCTATTTCTGAATATTTCAATTCATTTATTCTGCGGAATGTCCAAATCGTCTGTTAATTCCTCTGAACAGACGTGGATTTAATTCCATTAACTTCCAAGCATGAGGAATTATAGGTGTGTATTAACAGTTATTAACACGCGGAAAAATTCCGCGTGAACGATTAAAAATTTATGCTTCATACAATATGTATTAACAGCTTCACGTAATTATTACTCAAAGTTTTCGTAAATTCAGCATATTTTTCTAAACATGTTCTGCCTCAAGATATTTTTAAATGTACCTCACTAGTTTATTTAGATCACACTCTCTGATGAATTTTTGGTTATTGTTCTGATTTTAAAAAATGTAAAAAAATTTTATGTTACTAAGAATTAAAAGAAATAGGTATTACGAGGGTCACTCTGAAATTTTTGAGATACAACTAAGTTTTTAAAGTTATACTTACAAAATTTTAGGTGTGTTCAAAGTAGTCTCCTCCATCATCAATAAACTTTTGTAGACAAACTTTCTACAGATTAAATGCCTCAATCCGTTCATTCCTTGGAATAGATGAAAAATGCATTTATAGCCACAGCAATCTCTTCTGAATGAAAAGGACTTCCACGTAAGTTCTTTTTTAGATTAAAGAGTAACCAAAAGTCTCACACAGCTAGATCAGGTGAATAATGCGGATGTTCTATTACTTTAATTTGTTATTGTTTAAGAAACTCAACTGTTAACTCAACTGTATGTGAAGATGCATTCTCAAGGTAAAGCATTATTCAACTAACATTCACTTCTTGTAGAATTTGTGGAAGACATTTAGTGGTATACCAGTTTACTCTTACTGTCTTCTGGCCTTCCAACTTGATGTCTTTGACCAATCCTGCACTTCTGAAGAAAACGGCATACATCATTTTTTCAGAGCGCGTAATCTTTTCACCATTGTCGGCGTGGGATCATCTTCAAAGACCCCATACTTTGCTTTCTTGATGTGTTGGAACGTCAAAAAACGGTATGTACGTTTCATCACCCGTTACAATTTTAGAAATGATGAGGTGGCCACCATCATTTATCAATTTAAGAGTTTCTTTACTGATTCTGACATGCTCCCCTTTTTGTTGCTCGGTTAGATTATGGGGAACCCAACGGCAAACTACTTTTTTCATATTGAATTCTTCATTAATAATTTTGTGTATGTCTGCGGATCCAATGTTAAGCTCCTTCTGTATAATTTGATAGGTACAGAGATTATCATCCATTAATATTTTTCGTATGGCAGACACATTATCCTGGATTACTGCCGACTCTCTGATAAATTTTAGGTTATTATTCTGATTTAAAAAATTGTAAAAAATTTTATGTTACTAAGAATTATAGGAAATAGGTACTATTTTCTATTACTAGGAAATATGTACTTGAACAATTAATCCTTTATACGTGTGATTTGCTAGAAATATTTTGAAAAAAATTCTAAAAATATCTGCTAATTTGTGCTATTTAAAAGCATTAAAATGATCATATAATTTCTATAAAGAAAATATTTCCTGTGAGAATCATACCGTTATAAAACAATAACTTTTTTTATCATTTCATAACTTATTTAGACTTGAGACTAAAAACAGCAACCAAGTGAAAGCAATTTCAGTAATATTTATAACATAATTAGTAATAACCATGCTTTTAATATACTCTACATTTAACTATGTAAAATAATAATGTAATATCAGTAATTATTTTTCACTTAATTCTACTCTGTGGTTTAAAAAATTTATCGTTGATATTGTATTTTATTTATTAACCATTAAAAATATGCGTGGTGACAAAATATTCCTCAGCGATAAAAAATTTAAATGAAGAAGAAAATTGTATGTAAATTTCTAAATTCCTCAGAGAAATAATTTTCTTATTATTTAACTTAAGGAACTGGAAAAAGAAATCATATATATATATATAGACTTGTGAAGAGGAATATTATTTCCTGACAGTTTTTTAATATTTTGGATGTGGTTAAAACTTCAGTTTATGGAAAATAATCAAATTGGCAGTAGTTTTATTCATTTTTAATCTAAAGGTAAAATTTAAAATAATAGGAATATATTGAAGTGGATAATTATGTATGTCTTGTTCCATGATATATTTTCTTTGACTAATTAATTGCATAAGGCAGTCATTCTTGTATAATACAAATTAGTGATATCAACTGGCTGATGTAATAAAATATATGCTACTACAAAAACATATTAATAAAAACGATTAGTAATATCATATTTTTTCAGTTTAAAGATATTCATACTTAAATACATTGTCCTATCCAGGAAATTATTTTTTTTTTTATTATTTTTAAATATAATCAGTACTAATTAAATATGAGATTAATTTTATAAATAATCAAAATTCCTCAGAGAAATAATGTGAATATACTGTAGTTGCTCATTATGAATATCTTGTTCAATGAAATATTTTCTTTGACTGATTAACTACATAAGGCAGTTATTTTTGTATAATACAAATTAGTGATATCAACTGACTGATGTAATGTAATAAAATATGTGCTACTCCAAAAACAATATGGTAAATAGGAAAAAGCAATAGTTCCCTAGCTCAAAAATTCTCCTCAATTTTGTTAGTTTGAAAGATACTCAAGCTACAATTAAATACAAGTTGTCTTATATAGTTAACCAGGACATTTCTCAGAGAAATAATGTGAATATAATGTAGTGGATGATTACGTATGTCTTTTGCCATAAAGTATTATTTTCTTTGACTAATTTATGGCATAAGGCAGTCATTTTTGTATAATGCAAATTAGCGAAATCAACTGGCTGATGTAATGTAGTAAAATATATGCTGCTACAAAAACAATATGGGGAATAGGGAAAACGAATGGTTCCCTACCTCAATAATTCAAAGTTAGTTTTTTCAGTTTGAAAGATACTCAAACTACAATTAAATACAAGTTGTCCTATAGAGTTAACCAGAAAATTCCTCAGAGAAATAATGTGAATATACTTTAGAGAATGATTATGTATATCTTGTTCCATGAAATATTTTCTTTGATTAATTAATTACATAAGGTGGTCATTCTTGTATAATACAAATTAGTGATATCAACTGGCTGATGTAATGTAATAAAATGTATTCTACTACAAAAACAATATGGTGAATAGCGAAAACGAAAGTTCCCTAGCTGAATAATCCTCCTTCAATTTTGTTAGTTTGAAAGATACTCAAGATACAATTAAATACAAGTTGTCCTATAGAGTCAACCAGGAAATTCCTCAGAGAAATAATGTGAATATACTATAGTGAATGATTATGTATATCTTGTTCCATGAAATATTTTCTTTGACTTATTAATTGTATATGGCAGACATTTTTCTATATGGTAAATTAGCGATATTAACTGGCTGATGAAGTGTAATAAAATATGTGCTACTGCAAAACCAATATGGTGAATAGGATAAACGAATGGTTCCCTACCTCAATAATTCACTCCCAGTGTTCGGTTCAAGGGACAATTAAATACAAGATGTCCTACAGAGTTGACCAGGAAATTCATCAGAGAAATAAATATTCCTATTCTTTAACTTGAACGTGATAAAGAAATTCTATATTTTTAGGCTTATAAAAAGGAATATTGTTCTCAGACAGTTTTTTTTATAAATTATATATATATATGTAATGTAAAAACTTAATATTTTAGTCTTAAACTAAAATTATTAACTCCTCTATTAAAAAGAAACGAAATCCGCGATTTCGTCATTTTTTAGTAGCCTCTTGACGTTAAACTCTTTTGTGTTAGAAAAACCTTTTTCCTGTTGGCGAAATTAACTAACCAACCTACGGAGCTTAAGTCCTATAAGTTATAAAAAGCTACACGACCATTTTTTGTTGGTTTTTTTGCTGTTGGACGTTGCTAAATAAAGATGCTATAAAGTTCTCTTTGTAAATCTCATTACTTTCGCCGACGACTACACCTTCGACCACGTTACATTCCTGAAGCATGGTATGCTATATATATATATATATATATATATATATATATATATATATATATATATATATATATATATATATATATATATATATATATATAGCTAATGGTATATGTTCACAGTTATGTCCAAGCAATGATCTTATCTGTTTGCAAGCTCATCAAATTGTTAAAAATGCTTCCGCCTTACCGGATTATCAAAAACTTACAGCGTGGTCTTTTTCAATATTTTATTATTATAAAAGATTCCCTTTTTAAAATCGTTTTTTAACTCACGTAATTTCTAACTACCTTTTAGACCTCACACACAATAAAATACACACACACACACACACAAAACACACACTATATATATATATATATATATATTATATATTATATATATATATTATTTATATAATGGGTGCTTTTTACCCACAAAAAACTTACAACTATGTCTATGGTGTCATGTTAGATAAAGAACAGTCGATTACCCATGTAATAAAACAGCTAAGCTTGAAAATAAAATTTTCAAATTTTGCTGAATTTATCGTCATGTTAAATTTGTGACCAATAAGACACTCAATATGTGACCGTCGACGAGAAACTCTGTCAACAATTTTTTACATTTCTGTATATACTGCCATAAGGTCGCAAATGAGCCAGCCAATAAGTGGTGTTAAGAGTTTTCACGTGGGGACATTAAAAACATAAACTAGCTTGCCTAAAGTAGTTATAAAAAATAATTTGTCTCTGCATAAAGTTGGTGATATTGTAGTCACCAAAGATTACCATAATTAAAACTTAAACAAAGATTTTCACCAACCTGCATCATTTTAGTTAGAATCTCGAGAAATGTGTTTTAGAAAATTATAAATAAATTATTTAGATTAATAAATTATTTAATTATAATTAATGTGTTTAGTTTAGTTAAAACATCATTTCACACACACACACACATATATATATGCATATATATGTAGGTATGTGTATATATTTATATATTTAGAATCGTAGTTTTTTGAAAATTAGATTTCTTTTTAGGTAATTTTCCTACACTTCGGCAAGAAAGCCAAAAATGGAATCAATCGTCTACTGTCAACACCCGGCAGTAAACATAAATCAAGGGGAAATCTCAGAAAGAAGATATTAGAAAAAGTGCACAACACCATATCTGGTCTGTAATAACAGATTCATGGCCTAATTTTCAACGGCTTCTGAAAGGCTGGTCATAATGTGGCAATCACACATAAGAAAATCAATTTCTTAGCATTCAAGAAGTTTGATATCTATTAATTACTGCAAACTTTTACTTCATTTTTAATTTTCTATTAAGAAAATATTTATTTATATAACTCATTTTTTAATGACTGTTAATTTTTTTCTCCTCGATACATATTAAATCAATCAAGTCATGCTTAATTGATTAGGAGAAAAATAAATTAGGTATTTGAAAACAATAATTAAACTGAAGTTTAAAAGGTGAAATATTTCAAATGAAAATTAATTAAGTAAAGTTTAGCTAGAAAGCAATTATACTCATATAGTTTTAAGTTACACTTTAAACAATATCAGATGAATCAGATTTAGCCCATAATTAGAGAAAATATATATCCATTGACGCCTTGAGTTGGGTCTGTACCTGACATATCGGATTCCTCTAGCTCAATGCTAACCTATGGACAAAAAATTAAAATTTTCTCATGACTGTTCTCGTTTTAAGATTTTTTTAAAACTTATACCACGTGATAGAACAGTTAAGTCTCTAGGAGGCTATCTTTATATTTAAAAAAATCTCGAAAAGACTTGCTAAAAACAAATTAGTTAAAAAAAATTTTTGGTATATTATTTTTCAAACGCATGTGAGAACACTTAACAAATATTAGGGAAATAGAAAAAAGATAGCATTATAGAAAATTTTCTTTCATGCGATATAATTTTGTATGGTCTATCCTGACCTATAGCGTTTTAAAGGCGTTTTTGAAATATAAACCGGCCAGGAAAATGTTATTTTTCCATAGGTAGACATTGGGTGAAAGGAATGGAATATATTTTGTTATTTCCAATACATCACTTATTGTTATATCATTCATCACTACCAAACACAGAAGTCAAAAGATAGCGCTAATTTTTGGCACTGGAGTTTGTGGATTTGAATTCCAATGTAGCATGGATGTTCTTGTAGCATGTAGCATGGAAGTAGCACATTTTGTGTGAAAGGATTAAAGACATCTCGCTTTTCACTTTATAAAAAAGTTCTTTTTTTTAGAAACAAATTCAATAAAAAGGGAAAACAAATGCTAAAACATCAGGTATTTACCAAAATATTTTAAAAAGTTAGGATAGGATGAAAAATAAAAAATAAATTATCAATATAAAGTTGCTTAAAAATGATGTATTCCCTTAAGTAATTGAAAACAGTATAAAACAATATTTTAACAAGCTTTTATATTCATATTTGACTTAATTCTCGAATGAAGTTAGCAACACAAGAATGCTAGCTGCTAATTCATAAGTTTATTTCTCAGGTTTACTACAAGAAATGATGTAATCCTTTAAATAAGTGAAAAAAAAGTATATAACAATATTTTAACAAACTTTTATATTCATATTTGATTTGGTTTTCGAAAGAAGTTAGCAACACAAGACTGCTAACTGCTGATTGATAAGTTTATTTCTCTGCCTTGCTGCAAGAAGTATATGCAGAAGCAAAATATCTAATTTGTTTCTGGATTTCATACATCACTACTAATAAGTTTAGGAAATACCATTTGAGAATGTAAAATTTATCTTGAAAGTAAAATTTATCATGCATGTTGGAGCATATTTATGTTAATTATGAAGTCATACTCCAACTAACCTTAGATCGTATAGGGTTTTTTTTTTTTTTTTTTTTTTGTTAAATTTAGGGTGTATTCAATTGCAAAATATAACCAAAACTCATTCAGAGGTAGGATTAAATTTTATTTATTACAAATTAATATTATTAACATTTAGCATTCCCAGTGCATACAAATTATACGCGTGTAAATCACATATACTAAAAATGGTACACAGTCCTGAACGACGACATTCTATACAATATTAAAATTTACTTGAAAGAGAATAAAACTTTTGAAGGAGAACCGTGGAAAGAATATTATATTTATAGTTAGTATTCAAGCATGGCTTAATTGATCAGGAACATTTGTTTTTCATTTTTATTGAATTAGTTTCTAAAAAAAATAGAACTTTGTATAAAGTGAAAAGCGAGATGTTTTTAATCCTTTCACACAAAATGTGCTGCTTTAATGTGTATTATTGGATAGCTATTAAACACCACAATAAATTACAGTTATCTTTATAAGCATTAAGGTAAACTTCTAAAATGTTCCATTTTGACTCTACAAAATAATTATAACTCTCTTAAAAACAATATGTTTATATTTTATGGCTTAAAGAATTGATTTGAAATGACATGTTTCACATTCAATAAAGTAAATATTCGATTAATTTCAAACTAATGTTGCAAGTAGAGATGCACCCCGAATGTTCCAAATATTTATACAATCCAAAATATTTTGTACTGAAAAAAGTTTAAAGTTCTTATCAGTAGTAATTATGCTGTATGATATAGCAGTAACTATTTTTATAACATGTAAGATAACATATTAAAAATTAATTTTTTGCTTCACATTCTTAGTCATATTTACATTTCATAGAGATAATAAACTAATATAAAAGCTTAAGAGCTATAATGTATCAAAATTCTGTAAGTCTAATGAAAGCAAATATTGCTCAAATCATTCCATAGAAATTTTCAGGGCTGTCACTGAAATTTTATATTATACATTATATTTTGTTTTCTTACAACTTTCTCGGGTAATTCAAATAAAGAAATTTAAAAGTAGTTTTATATTAAAGTCTAAAATGTAAATATTTGTACTTATAATTTCAAAAACATATAATTCGATTTTTTTATCATAAAAAGCGTAGTAAAATATCACCGATTTTAAGTATTACTAATATAAAAAACCAATTTATAGCTTTTAAATAAAAACGAAATATAAAACGAGTTTACTGGCTTTAAACTAGTGATTGGCCCTTGCTAAAACTAAAAAAGGTAACTACCGAGGTTTAAAATCATTAGGAAATATGGCTGTGTAGATTATAATTGATATATGATTTATGTCTAAATCTATGATTATAATTATGGCGTATTATTTGCTTTTATTGAGATGACAATTTAGAATATATCATTGATTTAGATTGAATCGTATGAAAGTTTAGAATAATCCATGATTTTGGAAAATTATACATAGATATATATCCCAATGTAGCTACGACGTTGAATGCGAATTATTAGCTAGTTATAAAATAGTTTAGGTGAGAAGTAATTAGATTTTATGCATGTCTGTTTTTTAGTATTATTTATTTTGTTTAGTTTAGTATATGTTATCAATTGTTAATTTCTCAATATGCTAAATTATAATTTATATATTCAAACTAAGTCATTGATGTATTAATGTAAAATATAAAATGTGCAAAATATTTCGAAAATTAAGTAAAAATATTCTTATCTGCAAATTTTACAACAGAATTTTTCTTGGTGTTTCAAATTATCACTCATAAGCTTAGAGTTAAAAACATTAGAGTTAAAATTAATTTATCTAAACACAGTTTTGTATATGCATTGCCACCGTCCTCTTAAAACAAATTGAGTTAAATATTAAACATATATATTTTTTATTTATCTCAATTAGATATAATTTTGAATTTTACTCCCATTCAAATCACATAATTAAAAATATATCAGAAATTAAACTTATTTATTTTGGACGGATCATTTTAATACATAATGTTTCCAGTTTAGAAACATTTTTTATTTTTTAATCATAGAATAAAGGTTGTTTATTTAAAATGCTGAATAACTTTTCTTAGTTTTATGAAATGAATTTTTTAAGATTAATTTAATTTTGTGTTGTAGATTTCTTGCAATAGATGGCGCGAGATGATACTATTCAGCCGGTTCTAAATCCGTTAAAAACAGTTTAGTTAAATTACTTTTTTCTCTTTGTTCGTAATAGAACTATTTCTTTACAAATAATTGAATATAAATTGAATTCTTATAAATATACGAGGGAAGTTTTCTTCGTATTCTTTTAGTATATGGTACTCAAGGGAATGGGCGATAATAGATGTTCTAAGTAAGATGCATTCTTTTCAGATGTATTACTTCCTTTTTTAAAAGTTAATCATTTATTTTTTAGAGTATAAAACTTTTAGATATAAATGAAATCCGGAACTGTTTCATTGGGCAATAAGATCATATAAATTATTTCACAGGATTATATAAATCAAAATATTTTCACTCTAATTTGAGACAACTAACTCGGATAGTTAAAAATTTTATTTTTTCATTTTTTCTTTGTTCTTTTAACATATTTTGCTTTAAAGTGTACAGCAAACGGGAAAAAATAATTTCTAAAATATGTCAAGTAAAAATATGTTTAAAGTTTATTTAAACATAGATGTTACGTTAAAAATAAAAAAATACTTGCAGTACTTTAAATTAATAAGAAATAATACAAAAATTTCAGTATCATCCAGTTGTATTTGAAAAACTATTTGAACTTTTATACAGATCAAAGAAATTAGTGCAAATAAAAGATGACTTCATATTTTAATAATTCATATAAATTCAAATAGTAACAATAATAAATTCAAATAATAACAATATTCATTATTCAAGAAGTATTCAGTATCGAAGAATTTTAAGGTATTAAAAGCACTGTATATAAAATTTTTAACGTATTTACTTTAAAATAAATGAGAAATAGTTTTTTCTATGGTAATCTAAAAGTTAGTCTTTTAACTAATTATTTGTTTAAGTTTGTAATAAGTTAGACAGTTTTGAAAATTGGACAATATTAATAATTATATCAAAGCTCTATTCTTGTTCTTCAGTTTAATAATAACTAAAAAAATTAATAATATATAATAATCAAAATATAAGTTAATTGCAGTAGAGAAGTCTTAAATCTCCTAGAAACTTTTTTTAATTAAATTATGAAAACTTTCAAGCAGTTGCATCCAAATATTTGTAAAAGAAGTGTTTGTATAGTTTCGAAAACATGTTATTCTGTGCATTTATGATTTCAGACATATCTTCGAGTAATAATCACATAGCAAAGTTATTGGTTTATTAAAATACTTTTTATGAGTTAATTATTAATTTTACAACTATTTATTCAGCAATAATTTATATTCATAATACTAAGATAATTTCTATTGACCGAGAATTAGTCCATAGACCAACAAAATAAACCATGTTTAAACAAACCTCACTGGGCTACTTAATAATTTTATATTTAGTTGGTTTACCTAAATTAGACGTCAACAAGTAAAATTTATATTTATTTTAGTGCATTAGTAACTACTGTTAGGACCAATGAAATATATAGGAATAATGAATTTCAATTTAGGTGAATTAACTTTTTCGTGTATATTTTAATTCTTAAGTGATAAAAATTTGAAAACTGGTGGCAGCCTACTCATAGAGCAATGCCTAATAAATGCATTACCTATTTATATTTTTTAAATGCAACTGAAAAATCTATGCATGTATATATTTATATATATGTAATATGGGCGAGACTCATTCAAAATCACAACACAGTTTATTTCTGGTGATGTATGAAATCCATACATTAGGCAAGCACTTTTACAACATCGTGCACCCAGACAATGTGATCCTGTACACACACACTTTTCAAGTAGGGATTTCTTAAGTAAAAAGACCACGAATAATCCCTAAGAACAATTGATCCCGTGATAAAAAAAAAATACCCATGTTTAAAGAGAACGCGCTAACTATTGGCTGAAGTAGTACAGACAGAGGCTGAATTAAGTCTATACCGTGTCTGGAGGGAAAATTCAGAATTACCGCTCAAACCCCCAACTTATTTTATGAACAAAAGTTATTAAAATAATATTAAAATATGTAAATAAGGGATTTTAATATTACATATATGTATATATATGTGTGTGTAAACTTTATTCTACATGATATCCGAAAATAAATTTAATTTATCCTAACAAACTAAATCCTTTAAAACATATAGCAATTTCTGTAAAATTTTAGAAGAAAAATTCGTTTAATATTGGAGACGTAAGAGTTTGTTACACTCTTACATTTGGTTACAATCTTTAAACAACATTGCAACAAAGTTATTTATGAGTTTTATCATTGTAACTTATTCTTAAATTCGGCATGCCCGAGCAAGGTACGAACACGCAATGCTAGAAACAATGCTTCTTTGAAAGGAGCTGTTGTTGAATGTACATTGGCAACATTTTGCGTAATTTATAATACATATTAACAGTCAAATATTTCTGGTATACTTTCTGGTAGCAAATAAATAAATTTTGAAATATTTCAACAGTAAAACCTTGTTAAGTTCCTTTAAATTGTAAATACTATCAAATTGGTATGTACCAAACACTTTAACAACATATTACAGCCTAAGAGATTTCACATTAATCAAAAATTATTCCAAGAGCTTTTCTAAATTTATTTATAAAATCAGATGCCGCTTTTATATATCTTTGAACATTAAA